>CM067355.1:5359819-5424819 GCA_034190875.2 Urechis unicinctus
GGGCTGTCAGCGCGTCGTGTCATCAAAGACGTTGTATCACGGTCAACAAAATCATCTTCATTTGAAATAAACCCCTCCTTTTCCACAATCCACGATCCGGTTTCGTTTGTCCCTGTGCCTGCATTTACACGACTTGTCCCTCCGTCGGTCTGCAGCGGCCCATCAGATTCTGCACGCGGTTGGTTTATTGAGAAATAATTGCGCCAAGTATGATCTAAACCTTGCTCTAGAATTCTATCACTTGTAGAATAATATCCTAAGTAATACAATGTAAAGCTCAGAAGAGACAGGATTGAAACTTTGCAATACACACTTCGTCGACCCCGATCGTATGCCATAGTTATGGATTATGAAAACGATTCCACATAAAACTTAAAAAAGCATCTCGGCCAGTATAAAAATATTGATCGATTTATAACGCCAGCAGCCGTTGGCAATGTTGTATGAAGCATACGCAATTAATTATTGCTAAAGTGGGAAGCATATTATTCCAACAAAATTAGTCGTTTTTGTGGTAACAGATGATTCTATTATGTTGGGTTTGCTAAGTATGTGATCGGAATGTATTGGTAAAGAGGGTGGGGGGGGGGGGGGGGGGGGGGGTAAGGGGGGAGAAATCAACACCAGGGCGCACCACGCCACTTCGTTCCAAAACTGTTACTCATGAGTCATTAGAATGATGAATGGTGCTGGGTAGATATAGAGATATTGTTTGTTTATTCTAAAAGATCTCATGGCATGCTAATCATTGTTATTAGTCCTAAGTTAGTGGACACTTGTTCTAACTGTAATTGAAATAACGAATATGTGAATCTGGAGCATATTAATCACATGTGTTGTCATTACAGTGTTTCGAATCCAATTAATCCATTAGCCAAACTGCTTGAGCATTCCTATCTATACGTTTTATGAAGAGAAAACTGCATTTTTGCTACGTGGAAATCGAACCATTGTCAAACTTGAAGCAAGAGTGGGACGACTATTGTGTGACTGTCGTTAAAGAAACAACACTTACGCAATACTATACTCAAAGGACATTGCACGAGTGTAGCCAATTTATGGTTAAGCCATTTTCAGTTCGGTCCATTTGTAAATCAAATTATCGCCGTTCAACGGCGCAGGTTCGTTTATAAGCTATACGCATAACGCATTGTGTGTATGTGTGTGTGTGTCTATGTATGTGTGTATGTATGCATGTATGTATGTATGTATGTATGTATGTATGTATGTATGTATGTATGTATGTATGTATGTATGTATGTATGTATGTATGTATGTATGTATGTATGTATGTATGTATGTATGTATGTATGTATGTATGTATGTATGTATGTATGTATGTATGTATGTATGTATGTATGTATGTATGTATGTATGTATGTATGTATGTATGTGTATGTATGTATATGTATGTATGTATGTATGTATGTATGTATGTATGCATGCATGCATGCATGCATGCATGCATGTATGTATGTATGTATGTATGTATGTATGCATGCATGCATGCATGTATGTATGTATGTATGTATGTATGTATGTATGTATGTATGTATGTATGTATGTATGTATGTATGTATGTATGTATGTATGTATGTATGTATGTATGTATGTATGTATGTATGTATGTATGTATGTATGTATGTATGTATGTATGTATGTATGTATGTATGTATGTATGTATGTATGTATGTATGTTATGTATGTATGTATGCATGTATGCATGTATGTATGTATCTCATAGGCTTACACAACTGCGCTTTCCAACAAAAGTGTAACTTTGTTTTTCTACTACTCCGCCTTAGGTTGGAATCTTATTATTCGGGGTAACTGTCCGCTTTTTTGGGCGTTAAATGCCTTTGCCTGAATTTACATTTTGGCCCAAACGACCATTTTGGCCATGCTGAATAATTTATCATTATATGGCTATATTTCACAGTATATTAGCTTCAAACTTAGATTTATGATTTGTGTGACTTTTAACTTCAATGAACAATTGTTTTTTTAATTATCTCTTCAAATGAAAAACATACAAATTTTGAATGAATTTTCTATATCAGCAGTTTAACGAATAACGGGCGGCACACGCTCAAATATCTTTACGGGCGGATATAAAAATTATGGCGATTTTAATGGGTAATCCGGGTTGTAAGTGTTTGTCAACTCATTTTTGGTGTTTTTCCTCTTAATATTTATTCGTCTGATAATGTTTAATTTAGATAAATATGAACAGATGCAGCACTTAAGCTGGGAATTGGAGACGCAGATCAGTATTCAAAACTTGTAGAAAATCTCACTGAATTGAGATACCGGTTTTCTCGATCTGTGATGCTTTAAGTTTCAAGTAATCAATGAAATCATATCGTTCTAACGGACTGTTTTTAACTAGGGAATGATAAGCCAGTTTTTCTGTGATATCAGTTTGCTCATGTCGAAAATTCAATTGTCCCCACGAAGGGATCCGCGGGCTGAAGCTGAAGGTATATTTTGGGATTGTCACAATTCCAGCTTTCCATACCGCGTGGAATTTCCATTACATGAACGAATATAAACAAAAGCGATCGGTCAGCCATGACCATTTTACACGCTCTGTTTCCATTTGATTCTTATTTGGTCAGTATGATTCCAACGTTTATGTATTGAATATCATTCATGTGACAATTAAGGTTATTGTTGCTGGAAGAAATTTCATGTACGACAAATTATGAAATACCCGTAGTTTACAGTGGTAAGCGAGCTTCACCGCCACCGGGCTGTTCCGGACGTGGGCTCTGCAGCTCACAGTCACACATACGGATATCTATCCCAACGACCAATAAGAGTAAATACTCAGATATCACGTTCATGTTACTAGATGCCTGCAGCTTGGTTGGACAGAGCTACCGATTTCCATTGATTTTCCGAACGTACATTTAACCGTATAGGCCATTTCACCATCTGTCAGATGCGAACAATGCCATTTTGCCCACTGTCAGCCTGGTATTTTGGTTTGTGGTATCTGCTCTGCTGATCATGACAGCGGAAATGCGCTTCGGTATAACTGTACCCCAGACGCTCCAATTGTAAGGTCCATGATAATCGATCCCACTCGTCTTCTCACTTCATGCCCTGTAACTTACAATGTTGTATAATGAACTATGTCACTAGCCACTAGGATAGCTAGTGTCATAGTCTATCTTACAACAACCCTAGTGGTAGTGTGCTAGGGGGGGTTACTCTTTCAAAATGTTAATTTATTTTGAATGTGGATATTTTGCATTCCACATTATTATTGAATAATCTCCTGTGCCTATAAACCTAATGGAATATAGAAAGTTTTGATGTTACGTTTTATTATAAATCAAGCTAGTGATCTCAAATCCTACAAAGGGCCTTCTCATATCAGTATCTCCTTGCTAAATAGAAATCACATTTGTATGGTCCTTGACTTCAGCCAAAATGTTAGGATTTAACTTATAGCTTTATGGCATTTGACCTCTGACTTGCTAAATAAAAGCAAATTAAAATTCCTTGTTCCAGGAAAGTTTTATTAATAGCTTACGGGTGTTTGGGAAAAATTATTTCTTAAAACTTAAATTATTTGACTTAAATGCTGAACTATTTGCATAACTACTTGGCGATGGACTTTTGTTGTTTGGGGGTTATTGTTCAGCCCTGGTAAGTCATTGAATACAATGTTATACTATAAAAGCAATGATTAAATGCAGTCATGAGATGACATTTTGCTCAGCAGCACTCACAATCTGGTAGTGATTAACTGCATAACCTCCCGTTCTGGGTTTAATATCATGGACCCAGCATCTCAATCGAAGCATATTGGAGATTGATATCTGCTGTGTTGATTTATCAGCCCTAGCCGACCGAATGGCGGCTGCAAACGCAGCCATCGATAAAACCAATCATTGGAAGGAAGTTCGAAAGGGCATGTATGTCCAGTGCTACCCTCGTGGACGATACTCATGAAGAGGGCAATATATGCGAGGCCTTTAAGGATAAATATTTTGGCTTTATAACTCCTTTTCATTTAAGAAAACCCTGAAATCAGTGATCTTTACTGATCCATAATTAAAGTTGCCACATAATTCTGCGAAACGTGCAGATGCACTACTTATCACGTCATCAGCGTTAAGCAGGTCGAATCCACAGCGCAACAATGAAACCTGATTCATGAATAATCATATTGCTATCATTTATGTTATCGCTGCAACTATTGTACATATTGATAGTTTTGAGCAGATTAATGCGATTTTAATCACTCGGGATACTTCAATCCACTTGTCAAAGAAGTTGGACAACAAACCTGGTCCCGTATATCGGGAAATACAAAGCAGCTGCCATTATCAATCTTCGTGCGATGCGGGGACAACATCATAACAGCTCCAACTGGACCCTAAACGAAAGAGGAAGTTTTTATATATAGCAAAGCAAAGTTGTGCTAATTTGACAGCAAATGTCGTTCGACTGAAGCTATTTGGGTGTCTCCCAAATCGGTCGGTTTGTCAGACTACTGAGCGGCCAGATCAACGCAGACGGATCACGAAGCCATGAACCGAGCATCACATAGCGTTTAGAATGAGCTCTATTGAACCAAGTCTGAAAGCTTGTGTGGCGTTTCGACTGTTGGTCTATTTGGCTAATTATAACCCAGCCCTCTTTGTAATGACATGATTTTTTTTACTTATTGTTAAATATTAATGGCAATCATGCAAACCAGCCGAGTAGTTGCAGCAACAGGGCATTTATCAATGGATATGTGAAGTCCATGGCCACTTTTGAACTCTGCCTGTCATTTGATTATGCGCTAAATGCAAACTGTTCATGAATATATTCACAATATGCTTCATTGAGCGCCACATGGATTCATAGTTAATTCTTCATTCCATGTTTTATCCGTTTATTAGACATCATTGTATTACTTTCTTTCCTCACATTCAATCGATTTTGAGAATTTAATTGAATCGCATCTGCTCAACCTCATCCATCACCATCGGGATATCGCCTCGTTGTTGAAAGTGACGTTAAACCCCAATATCACCTTTATCTTACAGAACAGCCAGGAGCCATAGTTCTGGACTCTGAAAATGATTCCACAAAAGAGCTCTGGGCCAGTGTAAATATGGATCGATTTAAACGCACCAGCGACCTTATTAGCTATGAAGTATACCGTACAAGCATATAATGACTTGTTTAGTGAGCAACAGCTGCGGGGTTCATTTGGACCCGATATTTTTCGGACAATACAAGTTTTTGTGGTGTCAGGTGATTTTATTGTGTCCGGTTTACGACGTACTTGGCATCGCTGCTTACTCATTCAGGCGATATGGATAAAAGAGAACAATGGCAGTGTAAATATCGGGCCAAGGCTCGGCATGCTATTTCGTTCAGATACCGCTTATTATGAGCCATAAAATGGACTCCCAACGGCGAGTTCCTCTCTGTCTCTCTCTGTCTCTATGTCTCTCTGTCTCACTCTCTGCTTCTCTGTATTTCTCTCGCTCTCTCTCTATATATATATACACTCATATATATAAATATAGATATATATATATATATATATATGTATATATATATATAGATATATATACATACATAGATATATATATATATAGAGATATATATATATAGATATATAGAGATCTATATAGATATATATCTAGAGATCTATATATATATCTAGATCTAGATATCTATCTATATAGAGAGCTATCTCTATCTATCTATATATATATCTCTCTCTATCTCTCTATCTCTCTCTCTATATATATATATCTCTCTCTCTATATCTCTATCTATATATCTCTATATATATATATATATATATATATATATATACCCCGGTATCTAATATTAAAGGTGATTAAAGATAGGTAATGGTAATAATTTGGATACCAAAACACACACACACAAATTTATTTGCAAACGTTTTTTGGTCTTCTTTCCCCCACTATTAGAAAGGTCATTTAAGATATATTCGAAACATCACTTCGCTTATACCTTTGATAGCTTGAAAAATGATTATTTTGACAAACCATATATCACATTTGCTCTATATGCTGGTATGACAGAAACCAGGAACCTGTTGAATGCAATATAATTGAAGTACACAAAGGGGTAGCTATGGAGCCACTTTTACTCACTGCTTCACGACCATGTTCTCAGTTACCGAGTTGGCACTCTCTGTAAACACATCAACTCACTTCCTTTTGACAAGTGTTTAATTATCTACTAAAATTAGAAATACCAAGTGGAACTCTGTAGCAGGGAGTATTATAATATTATTCTAGCTCATCCTCTTGTAAACATGGATGAGATAGAATAGTATTATAACATCCTTCTTAGGCCTTAATTTCTAGGCTTTCCTTGTTTTGATGATTCCTTGTTGTTCTTCTGTTACTCGCTGCTGGTTGTTGCTTGAGTGGGAAAAAGCAACAAAAAATAACAGGAGTAGAGGGCTTATTGTTTGTTTTAGGTTATTTAACAATGAGTCTTTGCTGGAATCTCGATCAGAACCTCGTCCCTAGATTAGAAGTTTCTCTCTGACTGACCAATGTATGGCCCGTTTGAAGGTCACTGGTCAGCTTGTTTGCTTTCCAGCCACCCTTGACCGGTCCACACGATAGGCCAGACTAAACAATTTGAATTTTCAGTGAGCATCCTGCAACTTTCTCAGTCTTAAATTCCGGTTTTTAATTCAGCACATCGTTGGGAAATTTGATGGGTAGAAACAACACTTACACAATACTATACTCAAAGGACATTACACATTAGAGCAAACTGTTGCCATTACAAATGTCAGTTCGGATCATAGCCAGTAGTATAGAGACTGGGGGTACGAGCAAAGCAATCTATTACAGGAACCCAGAAAACACACATATACACAACTCACATGAGCCAGCGAACCGCTCGCACTTCCCCCTATACTATACCATATGAGCCCAGCCCTTCCAGCCCCTATGGTATAGGCCCACATCAGTAGTTAGTCACCACATAGGTCATTGAGTGATAAATATCTGCGACCGTCGCTGTAAGTTCCATTTTTCACGCGGTTGAGGTCCAGTATAAACTGGACAATGTCGTTCTTCTCGATAAAGTCGGGATCAGGACGAGCGGTTATCAATCTCATCATAAAGAGCTTCCAACAGTAGAAAGCCCCGTCGGCCTCTCCGTGGTCCCACTCGGTCTTCCCAACCAAGGACCATGATGTTCCTGTTCCAATCCCAGGCAACTATTAAACCTCCCGTTCGCGCTATAGTCGCCGTCTTCAAGCCCCTCCACCCCCGCCCACCCCCAAGCCACCGTCTCCTTATACTTCTTCTGATCCTTGTGATGCACCTGGTTATATGCCTCAGCCCTCCCCAGGTCCTCAAAGGAGCACAACCTGAAAACGCAGTCGACAGGACTCCGAGTGTAGGGGCACTTTATCTCGAGCAGCACAAGCTCCTCAGGATGCCCCAGATAGACAGCATCCACTCCAGCCCGCCGGATCGGGAGCACACAAAGGCCATCCGGAGAGTAGGCCGTTGCGCCGCCCTCAATATAGATATTATTTCCGTAGACCTTGGTGTCGTACACCTTCTCCAATACCGCAATTGCAACCTCCTCAAAAGTCGTACCCCAGAGGCAGGGTGCGCAAAAGCGAACACCCTCGTTGCTAGTTTTTTTCTGTCAGCTTCTTTCTCTAGCTGCTGAAGTAGTTTTGCCCTATGATAGCGGAGTAGTCACTTCCTCCAACACAGCCCTTCCTCATGGTCTCCCACTGGTCCGTATTTTGTTTGACTCCAGTATGATCGTTGCAGAAAGATTTTATCGCCGCCTCCATTATATCTAGCAACCCCCACTCTTCAAATGGACTGTCAGGGTCATACCTTAGCAGGTCTAGGGGGCGATTCTGCCATTTTCAAACATTTTGCTTTAATGTCACTTTTCATTTGACTATATTTCGTGATCTCGACCGAAACGAGCTTCAACTCATCATCTGAGATATACCCATCTTCTAGCGCCGCCGATACAATGTCAGCAATGGTATTCAATTTGCTCTGAGCGAGAATGCGGATCTGGTCATGCTTTTTCAACTTAATGGTCAGCCGCCTTCTGATGAATTTTCCAGCAATTACAAGTAGCCCTCAAGCGGCTCCAGTAGCACCCAACACTGTGGCAATAGGAAGGGCAACTACTGTAGACATTACACCTGCACCACTTGCGCCAAGACACATACCCACAGCAACTAAAGCAGTGTCTACAGCGTCCACTGAGTTTACTGCACACCTATATTTTTTGTACATAGCACCATATTTTTCAATTTCTTTCTCAAGGTATTGCTTCTTAAGACTGATCTCATTCAGCCGATAGGAGTGCCCCAGACCACATGGAGGAGGCTCCGGATTTAACGGTGCAGTCGTTGGTTGTTGTTTCATACTGTCTTTGTATACATAAGTCTATATATCAAGTTCAATTAGGAGTGAAGCTACAGACCAAGTCGCCCCTCTGTTTTGTGTGGTTGTATAAAAGTTAATAACGTTGCCTTGTTCTAGCTGTAAAGGCTGGTCTAAAGTTATTACAACAGCCCGTTGGTTAGCAGACTTACTTATTCCTACCACTTGATTCGTTCCATTAATAACATGAACGACTGCTATAGGACCAGTATCAGCACCAACACCCTTTACAACCCCATACGAATGATCTTGCCATTACATAACATGGTATATCCACACCTTGAGTCTTGTGAGTCTCGACCCCTAGCCCCGACCACTCATATCCTCTGCGAAGGGGGCCACTTGCTTCTGCCCATATAGTAATGAGTGGTTTCGTCTTTTCATCTACGTATCGTCTCAGGTACCTGTTCTGCTGTCTATATTCAGCATCAATATACTTTTTATGAACAGCATCCTTCGGTGAAATCGGGTCTCCTAACTGAACGATTTTATTATCTCCCATTTCAAGGTCTCCAGTCATAGTACCGCCACTTTTATCCATTTTTTTTGAGTCACCAAGATACATAGGTCTTTGTGGCATATTCCGAGAGGTCGGCACCCTGAACAGTGCTTGCCGGTTTTTGCATAGGTCCATAAATACTCGTTTTTATTGACATTTTTTTAAATTCAAGAACAACGCGAACAGGTAAGTCGTGGTTATCCAATAGCCTTCCTTTATTATCGCATAACTGAACCTTTAACTCATGCACTGTTCCGCTAGTGACACGCTTACAGACAGCCAACAACTTCAAGAAGCGTAGTGGGCGCACCATCTAGCATGTTGTGCGTGGTGCTGACTTGATTGAGGTGAACATAAATTGTGTTAAAGATGCTAAAGTTGATGGGCCGATCACCTATGTAAGTACCTGAAGGAATTAATTGCCTACCCTGACCGTCATCAAGACCCAACATTTTTAACACACCGTCTGATATGCGCACAGCCCCATTATCAGGAATTGTGAGGGTAATAACCCCATTTGCAGCATCAACATCTAAACCAAGACCTATTGATGTAATCTGCTGCTGAAGAAGGCTGAAACTCCAGAGATCAGGTTTTAATTGGACAGATCCTCCCCCTTCTGAAGTTCTTGACCGCCATTAAATGGTCTCGTTTGACTCGAGATTGTACCAGCCCACAGTATACGTGATTGACTTTAGGCCAACACATAGACCGCCCGCAGTGTTGTCAATAGGATTTTGCAGGGACACAGCGTCGCCGCTTTGAACATTTGACAGAGTGTGATACATAGCACTATGAATAAACAAGCCTTTAGTTTCAATAGAAAAGCTACATATAAAGCGGGCAGGGTGTATCCAGCCTCATATGGTGTGGGAGATAAACTAACCCGACAAACAATTCAAGTTGTTCACATTGGTGGTACTTTCACCGCAAAGTTTCCTCATCTATTCAGTAACTATAAGGTGTCACCGGTAACAGCGGAAAAAGTAGTAAAAGACTGGTTGACAAATCCAATGCAGTTTTGGCAGAACCAGGTAAACTTTGCAGTGTGGTGTGCAACATCCAGCTGCGGTGTATCATCCCACGACCACCTCGAGGCTGGGATTCCACTCGTGAAAGCTCTCTACACCTTTCACCTTTATTACACAGTGCGTCGCCTATTAGCAGAACTGCAAGCGCCTCTACCACAGGATCATGCCTATGACCCCTATAACAATACATATGACAAGAGGGCATATAAAAGACTCTGCACTAACTTTGGTGTTCAACCAAACAAAGACTGGCGCCAGAAGGCAACCGTAGCTAATTGTGGCCTTGGTATCTTATATGCACATGATGCGTATGGTTACGGGAGTGTCGTCAAGGTTGCTGGTCGAAACGTTCGTATGACCCTACATGGATGGCCTATGAGGCAGAAAAGGATACAAAGCCAGGTTTTGCTCACGCGAGTAACCTACAATCCTTTCAGGAGAAAATGGGTGCTGTTCTACATCTAGCACAGGGACCTGAAGCAGACGAGGCATGGAGTACATTCATACTGGACACGTCTGAGGGTTTTACACAGACCGGCGTTGAGCGAATTAATGACAGCATTCGGATCTATGTCTGGGCCATTCTTGAGGCTCAGGCGCAGACCTGCTCAGAGATACTAGGTGTTGGAACGTCCTGTGATGCTCAAAAGCAATTTCAGGCCAACGTTGAGGATGCCATCAACTCCACAGTGGATATTTCGTCATCTATCCGATGGTATCAGAACGTCCTCCAGAATGCCTCTTCAAAGGTTGATTATGTGTTTGGAACGGGCCTGTACATGGCTCCGTCTGATATGAGCCTCGCCATTGGAGACGTTGCTGGGTACAACAATCTGGTTACCATTGCAACTGAGGAGCAGCAGATAGGCAGCAATGCTGATGTCAACTCGGTTCCGGTGGTTCCGGATAGAGGAATCTTTAACCCTCTGCCAGATACAGATACAGATATGGAACTCCCCTCTCCAGGGCCGGCCCCTATGGCCGAGACCGGTCTGCGTGGGGCGCACGAGGATGAGAAAACCGCTCTTATTATAGGCGGAATCGCTATAGGCTTATCTGTGCTTTGGTTTGCTACGTAGTAAGTTCTAAAGCTTCGTCAATGAGGTTAATCACATCCTGTATTTTAGGGACAGGCAAATCCTCATTCCTCTCCCCTCCCATAGCCCCCTCCTCATCTGCATCGTCAAATGTTGGGTTATCAAACTCCATGTATGTGTGTTAAAGATTTAAGTGTAATCAACCATTCAACATGATGAGTACTTACGGACGCAAACTAAACCCACACCGCCAAATACGTGAACCGCTCGGGGTAAAGGGCGTGCGACAGTCTGTAGTCGTTACAAACAATCCAAGCACTATTGACCAGAACCAACAACTACTGGTTCGCTTCCCCAATCTAGGCGCAGACGATGTCATTGTCCCAGGGACAGCCCGGCTGGCCTTTACAATCACGCTGACCTCGGCTGATGCTAACCGCACCGTTGTGCAAAATTTGGGTCGCGCCGTGGTTAAGAAATTGACAATCAAGATTTCTGGCAATGAAGTCATGTGTATTGATGACAGCGATGTGTACCACTATTACCACGACTTTTGGCGGACTGCACAGGAGAGACAGGGCCTCCAGTATCAGGGCATTGACACATCATATGACAGAAACACAACTAAGATACGAGTAGGGGCAGGAGACAAGGTTGATACCGAGGAAGAGGACAAGGCGGTAGCCGATGTGTATGGTAACAGGTTCTACGTTCCGCTTGATTTTGAACTCCTCGAGAGCCACATGCCATTCTACCAGAGCGTGCTTAATGACAGATTGGAATACGAGCTCACGTTCAACGACTACAACCGCGTAATTCACGCAACAAGCGACTCCAGCTACAAAATTGATGGCATCTCGCTGGAGTATGACATGGTTACCCAACCAGAGTTGGCCCGCATGATACGCACCCTGTACACAGGTCAGCTCTCGATTCTGTATGACCGTGTGCTTCGTCACAGGAAGCTTGTATATAATAAAAATGATACACTGTGGAACATCAACTTGAACGTGCCTGCTCGCAGCATGAAGGGCATCCTACTGCTCTTTGAAGACTCAGCCAATGTCTCATACGCCAGGAAGACACAGTCGTTCTTCAACCCAAAGATTACGAAGGTCGAGGTGACCATTGAGGGCATCCCCAATCAGCTCTATGCCCAGGGAGTGAGACGAGGTGAAGAAGGCCTTTGCAGCAACGAGTAAACGAGACCCCAGTGTAGCAATAGTTGCAAAAGACTTGGCATTGTCGGACGTGTCCCTAGGAGAGTACCTAACCACCAAGTATGCTCTGTGGCTCGACTTAAGGACGGGTGATGACGACTAGCTGCACGGTAGTGGCAGGGCTGTGGAGAATGCGTCTGAGGGCATCACCATACAGATCACAAAAAAGGCAGAGGTGGCGGGCGCATTGAACGTTTATATGTATATTGTAATGGATGCATGGCTTAACATTAAAGATGGCAGGTTCGTCAGCGCAGTCTACTAAGTTTACATTTCCAGATGGTCCCTGTTCGGCAATTGTTTGTGGGCAGACAGGATGTGGGAAAACCGCATTCATCCTCGACTTCCTTAAAGGGCCCTTCTTCGGTGCATATTGTAATCCTCTGCCCTACCATTCGTTTCAACGAGGCCTATCAGACGCGGTTATGGGTGTGGGATGATTCAGAGGTGTACGTGGTTGATCCAGGGGAGCGGCTCCATGACCACCTGAGGGCTTTCTACCATTGTTTTAAGGGCCAGCCAACCCTGTACATTATTGATGACTATTCCGCAACAAAGGCCCTAACCAAGAAGAAAGACATGTTATCCGAACTGGCCTTTAGCGGCCGCCATGCTGAGCAAAGTGTCTGGGTCCTCACCCAAAAGTACAACTCTGTGCTGAAGGACTTACGTGAGCAGACTCGCTGGATGGTGCTCTTTCACACCAAGGACAGTGACTCGTTTGAAGACGCCTTACGTGAAAATGATGTAATTCCAACAAAGGAGGAACGTGCCACAGTACGCCAACAACTAGCAAAGACCAAGCACGCAAAACTGCTGCTGAAGACTGATCATCCTACTGCATATGACGTCGATTGAAGTGATATTGGCCTTGATAGCAGCCGCTGCCTCAGTAATCAATTTAGGTTTCTTCATCTGGGTAGCGGTGCAGTATTTTGAAGCTCGAAGGCGTGTAAGTATATTCATGGATCCTGATACCATTATTGATAAACTCCTTGAACAGGACTCGACTAGCTTAGCGGAGACAAAGTCTGGGGGAGCGGAACCTAGTTGCACCCCTGGTGTAGATATGTCTTCTAAGAGAGATAGGCTTGCTGCCGCCATAGCCGGCGGTCAGGCCCGTCAGTACCTTGGTTTGGAGCGCATTACAATTGACCAGGTTGAATCAATGTCTGATGAAGAGATCATAAAGCTGTATGTGGGATACGAGGCTCGGCTAGGCGCTAGCATGATGCGCACTCTAGGTCAATCATTGCTACAGCTATACTCAGGTATTGCTTGTATGTTTCTACCAATCCCACCAGAACACCAGCCAAGGCTAATTACAGACCTCGAGACGGACCCGTTTGTTGGACACGCGCTAAGCACTGCCACTTGTGAGCTATATCATTGCTATGGTATGTTTTTAGCTCCCTTAACTGCAGCTTTAACAACAGTTAAGCACTGTCCATTTGGAAAAACAAGCACCGAAACAAAAGGGGCCGGTGGAGAGGAAGACACCACTTCCGCGCTATAGTATGTGTTTGACTCCGATATAGCATGTACTTCACTCCGCTATAGCATGTGCTTAGCTACGCTTTAACAAGTTCTTACTAAGAGCTGTCAATTGGACAAATAAATTTAGTAAGTAAACGTGGAAGAAACAAACACGAATCAAGAGGAGACAACACCGGTGGAGATAACGTAAGTGACAAAAAACGCTAAAAGGGTTGCGGCAGGACGAAAGGGTGCTGCAGCTCGAAAAGCCAATCAAAATAAGCTTCTGAGAGAGCTCCGAGAGGCTAAGGCAGCGCTTACAGATGGTAGAGACGAAGCTGTCGAGCCAATATCAACGAGCAAATCTCCGGAAAGGTGGGCATGGCCAACATGGGCTGCACCTTTGGTTGTCGGCGGTGTTGGCGTGTTTGGACTAGCATTGTATTGCTACAGGCACCAGATGGTAGCCTCACACCCTAAACAGGTTGTGGTACAAAAGCCTACAGACGCTCATTTAAAGGATCCGTTTTATATGGAATAAGATGACAACACCAATTGCTGATGGAAAAATGCTCATCAACGCTCTGTACCACGGTGTAGTAGTTTCCGGTATTTCAATAGGTTATGCTAAGCTTGCTAAGATGGCTCTGGGTGGTGGGGTGCCACGTCTTGATTTCACCCCACGGGACCTGGCTATGGCTGTTGTCGATGTATCACTAGCTATGGTCACAAAGGATATGCTAATTAAACAAGGAATCTTACCAGTTGATATACTGAAGTAATGTCCACACTCGCGCCACTTGTTGGGGGTGCTCTTGTTAACGCTCTTGCATTCTCTGGGAGCAACTTTTTATTCTCTAAAATACTAGGCAGGCAAGTGGACGCGGAACGTAAACGCCATGATATGGCAATCGAGCAGCTTCAATCTGCTCAGGCAGCATGGGCCAAGTAGAGAACTGAGCGTTTAGACTTCATCAATGAGCAACTGCACCGCCAGGGACATGCCGAGCATACTTTTAGGGATGCGGACGAGGCAATGCGTGAGTACTTCCTGATTACGAATAAAACCGTCGACCCGTTGGGCTCTGAGCCGCAGCTTTCAGACTTCTACGAGCCCTCAGATGGTCAGAGGGGGCGTGAGGTGGCGTTCATTATACTGGGTATGGCTGCGACTGGGCTGGTTGCATACAGGCTTGCTAAGTAGGTCATTTGGATCGTCGCATGCAAAAGATCTAATATAGTCCTAAGGGCTACTGGAAAGGCATAACAGCTATCAAGAAGCTTGCAACAGAAGCGAGGGTTTCTGAGGAAGTTGCCAGGGGGTGGCTAACAAAGCAAGCTATATGGCAAATCTACCTGCCAGTGCCAAAACACATTCCCAGGCCAAATTTTGATGTCCCTGTCCCTAATGAGGTGCACCAAGCCGATCTCTTATTTCTTCCTCATGATGTTGTGATGCGCCGCACTAACAAGTATGCCCTAACATTGGTTGATGTGGCATCGCGCTACAAAGCAGCTCAGCCATTGTCTACAAAAGAGGCTAAGGAGGTCGCAGGTGCACTCGAGAGGATATACAAGCGAGGACCGCTGGGGTGGCCTAAACTACTTCAGGTGGACCCCTGATGGGAGTTTATGGGTGCAGCGAATAAGCTGTTAGTAAAACATGGAGTATCAGTCAGGCGTGGCCGTGTGAATATCCATCGAGACCAGGGTATAGTGGAACGCTTTAACCGAACCCTGGCTGAGCGACTCTTTGGTCACCAGTATGCCGTAGAGTTAAGGGATACTGGAAAACGATCGACTGAGTGGGTTTCTCGGCTGCAGGCTGTAGTCTCTGCGATAAATAATGAGGTTACCCGCTTGACTGGAAAAAAATCTAAAGATGCTATAAAGGCAAAACGAGTTGCACAAAAGCCATCTGCAGTCGTACCAGGGCGTCCTCTGGGGGTCAAAGAGCAAAAGCTTCTCTTTGATGTTGGCTTCGCTACCCTTACGAGCCTGGTGAGGCAGAGCAAGACCAGCGGCGGCGGGCCACTGACCCTGTGTGGTCACTCAATGTTTACGGGATTGGAAGCTCTGTCACTAAATCTGGTGAACCTGTACTATACTATTTGTTGGATGGACCTCTACGTGGCTTTGTAAAGGAGGAGTTGCTTGTGGTGCCGTCCGATACCCAGTTGCCGCCAGACGGTATTACCAATTAGACTAATAGATATATATATATTACAATGGTAGGATTTGACAATAAGTGCCCATGGATATTACTCGGGAAGAAAGACCCCTTTAACAGGTCCTGTACGCAAGAGTTTTGTAATTTACACAGATATAAGTTAAAACATGGTGTCATTAATCGTCTTTGTACGGGTTGTCAGAAGGCTATACAAAATAATAAGGTAGGATTGTGTATGGATTGTGGGTTCGATAAAGTCAACCACAGTCGTCTTCGTCTTTCCCAAAAAATTGCTTCACAACGGCCTATAGCTGGGGACACTGACTCGCCAGTCGGCGTCACTGAACGGGGATTCCCCACTGTATAAAAATAGAAATCTTGTGGCGCTGTCAACAACATGGTTTGGCGGTTAGGCCTATGTGCGACGAAGCGTGGTACCTTGTCAGAGACGGGTGTTTACTGCGTAGGTCAAAGTCCGCTCGCTGTATTGTCATTGCCATTTGTGTATCAACAAATTCCCTTTTAGACTAATGGAACTGTATAGTAAACATGACTCATAATCAGCGAGCACGTGAAGCCCAAAACGATTATGTTTCAATTCACGGTTTTAAGCCTCCTTATCCACGCTCTAAGGTTGCACTCAAAGCACTCCAAGTGCGTAATGAATATGACCGTACATACAAGGAGATGTTGGCTAGATTAAAGGCTTGGGTGGCACGCTCCCCTGTCCCCACTGCTGCCCCACGCAGGCCAGTCCCTGCCCCACGCAGACCTGTCCCTGCCCCACGCAGATCAGTCCCCACAACCCAGTCCCCAGTCCCCACAGCACGTCTTGCCTTCAAGAAGACTTAGTGGGCTGTTAAAAACTATTTGCGTGGATGGGTGATGAACGTTCCTGAGTCTCACCCCCTTAGCTCCGACCTTATGATGTTCTTTAAGGGCATGTGTCGGAAGATGCATAAAGTTTTGACTGGTGAGCTAGAAGAGCTAGGTGGAATCAAATGTCAGTTTGCCCTTAAGGTAAGACTCTCCAAGCACTCCGATGATGACAGCACTGAGTATTTTGAGCCTGTGTTGCGTAATAAGCAGCAGGTGGTTCTCTCCTCAGAAGACATGGATGTTGCGTTGGACCAGAGTGTTATTAATATCCAAGAGCGGTTAGAGAAGTGGACCAGCCAAGGTTCTGGCTGGGAGTTTGAGGCGGTCACAACTCTGTGGATTGATATTGCCAACTACCAACCGTTGAAGGGTGGCTCCTACCTGCGACTTCCGGCTGCGCTGGTGGCTAAGCAGGCCATCACAAATGTAAAGAACTGGGACGACTTCTGCATTCTATGGGCTGTTGTAGCTGCTCTGCACCCGGTAGCCAAGAACACACAGCGACTATCAAAATATAACATTCAGTGGCTCTTAGATCTGCTGGAGGGTGCAGGTGTAGAATATCCTACACCGGTGTCGCATGTTGAGAAGATAGAAAACGTGCTAACCTAGCCTTGAACGTTTTTGACTGGGATGGAAAGACCACTATCGTACACTGCATCAGTAAGCACTCGTATAAACCTCATGCTGATTGAGAAGGACGGCAAGTTTCATTACACGCAAATCAAAGACTAGAACCGCTTGCTGTATGACCAGACCAAACATAAAGAGCGCAAGTTCTTCTGTGAGCTATGTCTGCATGGATATACCTCAGAGGGTCTGCTCCTGGCGCATAAGCCTGAGTGTATGGGGATAGGACAAACTGCTGTGCGAGTGGATATGCCTGAGGAAGGGAAGAACATATTATCCTTCCAGAACTGGCAGAAGCAGCTTGCTGCACCCTACGTCATCTATGCTGACTTTGAGTCGCTCACAGTGAAGCTTCCAGGTCCTGCGCTTAATCCTGGTAAGAGCAACACGCAGAGAACGCAGGAACACCAAGGATGCGGCTACGGCTATGTGGTTGTTCGTTGTGACGGTAAGACCAAACCCCCTGTGGTGTACAGAGGAAGCGATGCTGTGGAGAAGTTCTTACAGGTTCTGCAGCAGGAGCAAAAGATCAAAGCAGTTCTGTCCAAGCCTGTCCCTATGCGGATGACTCGGGAGGATAAAATGACACATAAGGCTGCAACTCACTGTCTTGTGTGCAAGAAAAAACTGGGCTGTGACTCTGTCCGCGATCACTGCCATATAACAGGCTTGTGCAGAGGGCCAGCCCATAACGTGTGTAACCTGAACTTCGGCTGAGTCCCAAGACAACACCCATCCCTGTGGTGTTCTATAATCTGCGGGGCTATGACTCCCATCTCTTGATGCAGGGTATAAGCAAAGTGGAGGGGAACATAAACTGTATCCCCAACAACATGGAGAAATATATCTCCCTGTCGCTTGGACAGTTGCGCTTCATTGACAGTGCACAGTTTTTCCTGGCCTCGCTTGATAAGCTGGTGTCTTCTAACAACCCAGATGCCTTTGCTGTGACGGCGGAATATGAGACAGACCAGACAAAACGAGATCTACTTATTCGTAAGGGAGTATATCCCTAAGAGTTCATGGATAGCTGGGATAAATTCAGCTCATCATTACCTCCAATTGAGGAATTTTATAGTAAGCTTTCTGGTCAGTTTATAACAGATGCAGACTATGCTCACGCTCAGAAAGTTTGAAGCGTTTTTGAATGCAAAAACATGGGAGACTACCATGATTTATACCTTCGAACGGATGTCCTTCTCCTAGCCGACGTGTTTGAAACCTTCCGGAAGACCAGCCTAAGGCAGTACGGCTTGGACCCAGCCCACTACTACACCAGCCCAGGCCTCTTGTGGGACGCTCTACTCAAGAGTACAGGGGTAAAACTCGAACTCCTCGCTGACTACGATAAGCACCTATTCATCGAGAAAGGTATGCCGGGAGGAATAAGCATGGTCTCGCGGCGCCACGCCAAAGCAAACAATCCCTACGTAGGAGACTTCGACCAGGACAAGCCCACAAGCTACATCCAGTACCTCGACGCCAACAACCTCTATGGATGGGCAATGAGCCAGGCCCTACCCACCTCGAACATTGAGTGGGTGGACCGGCCAGGGTCACTCTCCAGAATAGTCCACACCCACCCTGACGATGCCGAGACTGGGTACATCTTTGAGGTCGACCTGGAGTATCCAGCTGAGCTTCACGACGACCACAACGACTACCCCTTGGCCCCAGAGCGACTACTTGTCCAGAACGAGTGGATCTCTGACTACCAGAGAAACCTCCTCAACGAATATGGCGGCCATGGGGTCGAGAAGCTGGTCCCGAACCTGAGGAATAAGGAGAAGTACGTACTCCACTACAGAAACCTCAAACTGTATCTGGCCCTGAGGATGTGGGCATGTGTATACTCGACCTTTCCAAACACCTGATGTACGACTTCTATTATAATACCATGAAGCCCAGATACGGCAAGAACCTTGGCTTGTTGTACACAGATACGAATTCGCTGCTAATGGAGATACGCACGCCTGACGTGTATGCTGACACGAAGGAAGATGTCCATCTCTTTGACACCAGCAACTTTCATCCCTCCCGTAGTCTCTACAGCAGTGTGAATAAGAAGGTTCTGGGGAAGATGAAGGATGAGTGTGCCGGCGTGCCCATCAAGGAGTATGTTGGTCTGCGCCCCAAGATGTACTCGATCTTGATGTCGAGTCAGGATGAGATCAAAAAAGCAAAGGTGTGAAGAAGGTGGTGTTGAAGAAGCATCTACGACACGCTCAGTACGTGGAGTCACTGTTCGCCCAAAAACAGTTTCGCTACGGAATGAACATGCTCAGGAGTGACTGCCATAAAATATATGGGATCCACGTTAACAAGGTGTCTCTCTCCCCATTTGACTCAAAGCGGTGGATAGCTCCAGGTGGTGTAGACACTCTGGCCTATGGGCACGCGTCGATATGTTGAACATATGAGGGCTGAGGTATAGAATGAGCACCGACGAACATATGGGGGTGGCCGAGCTGCAAGCAGATGTGGAACATATATGGGAGGAGAAGGTGGACCTTGAGATTGATGTGAGGGAATTGGAATCGAAGTATGAGGACCCTTTGGAGCGCGTGAGTCGTTTAGAAGAGCTTATTCCTCAGAGTCCTGTTGTAGATTGTTGACATTGCTGTCGCCCTCTTAAGTGGGCCTATACCATAGGGGCTGGAAGGGCTGGGCTCATATGGTATAGTATAGGGGGGAGGTGCGAGCGGTTCGCTTGCTCATGTGAGTTGTGTATATGTGTGTTTTCTGGGTTGCTGTATTAGATTGCTGTGCTCGTTCCCCCAGTCTCTATACTACTAAGCCGTCATCAATTATAAGGCAGAGCGACTGTACGTATGCGGACAGGGTCTCGATGGGGATTTAGGTGGCGTCAGGTCGGTTACAGGGGTGGTGTCAACACACAGCTAATGTCCAACCCAACCCACACTCATCAATGGGTTCTTCTAACACACATTCATCAATGAGTTCCATCAGCGCATGCACATCACAGAGTTCTACCAGACACCAAGTCATTACTGAGTCCTACACAACACACACCCATCACTGAGTCCTATCCAACACACATCAATCACTCAGCCATACCCAACACATATCAATCACTGAGTCCTACCCAACACACATCAAACGCTCAGTCATACCCAATACATATCGATCAATGTGTCCTGCCCAATACATATCAATCACTAAGTCTTGCCCAACACATATCAATCCCTCAGTCCTACACAACACACATACCAATCGCTCAGTCCTACCCATAACGTTGATTACGGGAATGACTAGGATTATGCCAAATATGGGTATTGTGTTGGGTCACTGCGGTGAATCAGGTATTCCGTAATTACCATGTGTGATCCAGCGAATATGCCTGCATTAATAACAATTCTCTGCCATTTATGAATACTTGTTTACCCAGACAATGCAAAGTAGAGAACTATATATGTTGTAAATGAAATGATATATTCTTCCAAAAGTACTATTAAAAAGTATTTTTCTTTTAGTCAAGAACTTTATTTTACGAGCAATGTCGGGTATACTGCTTGTTGATAATATCGATTGCGTTATTATCGCTTGTAAAAATAATATTAATGAAGAGTTTGCGGAGCCAAACTTCCAATGTAAACGTGTCTTGAACAAAACCTTACATGTCGGTAGTAGAATTCGAGCAAATAAATAAATGCGCAATGATTAAAAAAAGTTAGCGTTTTGATCACAGGCAGATTTATGGGATAAGAAATCCATCGAGGTGAGATATTCTGTATCTGTTGTATTGTTCTCAGCATGAGATATATATGCGACAACTCTACCGTATTGATTGATAAATCTTTTTACAGTATATATGATTGCACAATATCCGTCCGCAAGTTACATACCCATGTTTTGCCAATCAGACAAGACCATACATCATGGATCGATTTATAATCATCTGACATATGCGGGCAAACATCATGAATTCTCATTAACTGGCGAAAAGTGTGTTTCTAACCCTATAGGTCTGACTAAAGTTCTCTCTTGGTGACTGGTTATCTAATTTGCACCACTCCTCCGAGAAAATATTTCCTTTTCTAGTCAAGCTTGAATTCATCTGAAAATAACGAGTAATTATGAAACCAACTCTCGTTGTAGAATTTCGACGGACTGATGCACTTTTGATTCTCACTCCAATATTCGACCACCCCAGGCGCCGTCTCTTGGATATGGCGCGTTTCGTGAAGATATTTACATAATCGACATGTATACTTGTATCTTGGAGGCAGATGACAGTCCATAGAATTCTTGATTCTTACATATCGATTAAACAAATCATCATCCATGTTGATTTCCGTCAGGTGAGCAGCCAGGTCTTTTGGTGATGCATAATCGCGAATGTCAATAAATGAGCCTTGTGGCAGTATTTCCGTATAATTGAAATGTCCCATGACAATGGGAATGATATTGATAGGAGTATGGAGAAACCTCTTGAGTTTCTCAGTGACTTAATCTTCACAAAGGCTGTTTTCAAATGACAAGTAAAACTTGTAAGTTTCGTTGAGCAAGGATTTATCACATTCGGCTAAATTCTGCACTTGTAGGCCAAATGGTTTGTTATTTGTGAAGGAATTGCAGTCCAATGGACCGCAAGCACCATACACATCCACATCGATGTATTTTTGTAATTCTGTGACATAAGCTTCCCGCTTGCTTTGTGTCTTACAAACCACGCTATTCCACGTGTTTTTCCAGCCGCAAAATTCATTCCTTTTAGTTTATAATACAATTTGTTGTTTTGTTTGCACAGCATAATTCGAACGGGAACCGAAGAATCGCGCGAATATGTAGATGTCAAATTGAATATATTATTTACATTGCTTGGTACTAATGACGGAACATACGACCAGGTTTTTGTAGGAGGTTCAGTCTCGTAGAAAATTCACTTGTGCCTCTTCAGCCAATAAGTTGGTAAACTGGACGAGTCCTTAATTTGTCGCAGACGGAAGAGAATTGCATCACTTTCATTGTACAAACTCTTGTTTTGCGTGTATTCACACCGGGTGTGCGCTGGTAATTCGCAATTTGCAAACGCTTCTCTCCCTTCTGGCCACCAAAGATTTTTAAATGAAAATCTCTTGTTCCACGTCAATATTCGTATGACCTTGTTTTCGGTGAAATTCTTTGCGGCTGTAATTTATACTGGGCTGTCAGCGCGTCGTGTCATCAAAGACGTTGTATCACGGTCAACAAAATCATCTTCATTTGAAATAAACCCCTTCTTTTCCACAATCCACGATCCGGTTTCGTTTGTCCCTGTGCCTGCATTTACACGACCTGTCCCTCCGCCGGTCTGCAGCGGCCCATCAGATTCTGCACGCGGTAGGTTTAAGGAGAAATAATTGCGCCAAGTATGATCTAAACCTTGCTCCAGAATTCTATCACTTGAAGAATAATATCCTAAGTAATACAATGTAATGCTCAGAAGAGACAGGATTGAAACTTTGCAAGACACACTTCGTCGACCCCGATCGTATGCCATAGTTCTGGATTATGAAAACGATTCCACATAAAACTTAAAAAAGTATCTCGGCCAGTGTAAAAATATTGATCGATTTATAACGCCAGCAGCCGTTGGCAATGTTGTATGAAGCATAAGCAATTAATTATTGCTAAAGTGGGAAGCACATTATTCCAACAAAATTAGTCGTTTTTGTGGTAACAGATGATTCTATTATGTTGGGTTTGTTAAGTATGTGATCGGGAATGTATTGGTAAAGAGGGTGTGGGGGGGGGGGGGGGTATGGGGGCGAAATCAACGCCAGGGCGCACCACGCCACTTCGTTCCAAAACTGTTATTCATGAGTCATTAGAATGATGAAGGGTGCTGGGTAGGTGTAGAGATATTGTTTGTTTATTCTAAAAGATCTCATGGCATGCTAATCATTGTTATTAGTCCTAGGTTAGTGGACACTTGTTCTAACTGTAATTGAGATAACGAATATGTGAATCTGGAGCATATTAATCACATGTGTTGTCATTGAAGTGTTTCGAATCCAATTAATCCATTAGCCAAACTGGTTGAGCATTCCAATCTATACGTTTTATGAAGAGAAAACTGCATTTTTGCTACGTGGAAATCGAACCATTGTCAAACTTGAAGCAAGAGTGGGACGACTATTGTGTGACGGTCGTTACAGAAACAACACTAACGCAATACTATACTCAAAGGACATTGCACGAGTGTAGCCAATTTTTGGTTAAGCCATTTTCAGTTCGGTTCATTTGTAGATCAAATTATCGCCGTTCAACGGCGCGGGTTCGTTTATAAGCAATTCGCATAACGCATTGTGTGTGTGTGTGTGTGTGTGTCTATGTATGTGTGTATGTGTATGTGTATGTGTATGTGTATGTGTATGTGTATGTGTATGTATGTATGTATGTATGTATGTATGTATGTATGTATGTATGTATGTATGCATGCATGAATGTATGTATGTATGTATGTATGTATGTATGTATGTATGTATGTATGTATGTATGTATGTATGTATGTATGTATGTATGTATGTATGTATGTATGTATGTATGTATGTATGTATGTATGTATGCATGCATGAATGTATGTATGTATGTATGTATGTATGTATGTATGTATGTATGTATGTATGTATGTATGTATGTATGTATGTATGTATGTATGTATGTATGTATGTATGTATGTATGTATGTATGTATGTATGTATGTATGTATGTATGTATGTATGTATGTGTGTGTGTGTGTGCGTGCATGCGTGCGTGCGTGCGTGGCTGCGTGGCTGCGTGCGTGCGTGCCTGCGTGCGTGCCTGCGTGCGTGCGTGCGTGCGTGCGTATGTATGTATGTATGTATGTATGTATGTATGTATGTATGTATGTATGTATGTATGTATGTATGTATGTATGTATGTATGTATGTATGTATGTATGTATGTATGTATGTATGTATGTATGTATGTATGTATGTATGTATGTATGTATGTATGTATGTATGTATGTATGTATGTATGTATGTATGTATGTATGTATGTATGTATGTATGTATGTATGTATGTATGTATGTATGTATGTATGTATGTATATAATAAAACATTCGTCGTTTTTAAACCGCGTTGAGTTGCAAAAGTAAATTTGCCTTAGTCAATTTTCGTCAAATTTTCGAATGGCAATTAAATAGTAAATATTGGATCACCAGTCCTAAGAATTAGCTCAGTTGTCGTTTGTCCGTCGTGAATTGTCGTATCCTGAATCGGTTCACTCTCAAAGGAAGCCCATTCAATGCTGAACATGCGAATAAGTATTGTCTGATGTAAATAGCCGACATTGTTCTTACAAAGTAAGTTTGAAGTACATAGGTGTCATTTCTGCTGGCTCTTCACTGGCTTGTTAACAACAGCGGCTTCTCGCGCTGCACCAAAGTTGCCGCTGCTCGGCTTGCGGGGCGCGGCAAGTATGGAAGGCCGTGGTACTATTTATTAAAATATGCTTTTACTTGTGTCATGGACCCGGAAAACATGATTCCTTTAATACATTTGATTGCTTATAAATTCATCAATAAACATGCGATGGTCATAAAAATTGGTTGAATTGTGGTTGCCAAAAATTCAAAATCCAATAACAATTTGGTCAATTATGGCCCGATTCTGAATTTTTTCGAACTTCTTGATACAGTTCCCCAAGTTCAACCATGTCCCAAAGGCCCTATTTTGTTTAACGTTGGTCAGCTTCTTGTTATTTGTCTCGTGATGCAGATAGCAATTTTAAATATATTTTCTAACTGGTTTTTTTCTAAATGAAAGGTGTACTTAATGCGTAGGACCCTGCGGTTTTATTATGATCTTGAACGCAAACTAAGGTCAAGGTCATTGAAACCAATTTTAAATCATCGATATCTCCCTGGGAAATGTTTCGATCATTAAACAAAACAAAATATATATTATTGTAGCTGAATTGAATTGTAGGCGTTTTCTATGAATCGTTAACACTGGTCAGCTTCTAAAAAGGTTTGCTTATTATTAATGACTCGTGACGCAGGTCGCATTTTTTAACCTATTTTCAATTTTTTGTTAAGATTGAAGGTGTTATTTATGCGCTGAGGTTTGTTTTTGACCTTGACCTAAAACTAAGGTCACGGTTGTCAAAAAAGAGATTATTTCAAATCTTGAATATCACATCGTTATAAACTTTATACCATTTTGTAGCTTAATCCAATTGCAAACCTTTTCTAAAATATGCATATAATTTAGCGTCAACCGTTTTTCGTAATCGCATATGAAAAACAGTTCATGTTTAGGTACTGTTGTTTGTTTTTGGTTTTGATTAACAAAAAAACTGAAATACGTCTGTACACGGACCGTTAAACTATCAATCACTTATAAAATCGTGAATAATGGTCCAATGGTCATAACAATTAGGTCAGTTGTTGTCATGGACAGCGCAAATCGAATATAGTAGCGATGAAAATGTCATACGGGGGCAGGGAGGAAATCCAGAGCAGGAAATCACTATAGATCAGTCTGCTAATAAGCGAATCAAGGAAATGCATTGGCTTAATGGCGCTAAAAGCTCACGATTATATGATTCCAAAGGACTCTTCTGTGAATAAATGCATATTCATGATTATATCATACAGAGAGTAAGCTTTTAGAGTTTATGCCATAGAGTCAATAAAGTTGATGAGATTAGAAATGAGAGAGATTCGTTAATATTACCATATCAGCATATCTTTCAGCTACGACTGATAGCTTAAAGAGTGCGCCTTATGATATGGAATGTGAGGTGTATCCTATATTTTCCTAATCACTGTATTTAAAGCAGAATGTCTTATAATATATACCTACCACATGTTGTAATGTCTCACCTCGCAGCACATTCCAGTGTATTCGAGTCACGTCCTCTTAAGTGATTACCCTCAACTGAATAGTTTGGTTTATGTCTTAGTCGATCAGCTTTATTTCAGGATCGTTGACTACAAGTACTGTTGAAGATAAGCATTTAAAGTTGGTATGCACTAAACCTCTATGTTGCGTATCATATGGGGCGACGCATGACATCAGCCCGTGTTAGGTTTATTCTTCAGCGATGGTTCATTCAATGGATGGAAACAGCATCAACTTTTTCGCAGATAAAATGCAATATATAGTGCTGTTATATAGCATGTAATCAATACCCACTACAACGAACACATCAGCTGTCATGTAAATTCACTGCAGCCCAAAAAACATAACCTGTACGCCCATAATTAGTCAAAAAAACAATCATTGAATGCTCGAATGATTAATATCAAACCAATTTGCGAAATATACTCAAATATTGGGTCACCACTTATCCTCCTTAGGGTATGAGATGGGAGTATTGCATTGGGGTATTGGCAGGCAAAAATGAAGATCTGGATAGCGCGCTAGCAATTATGCTATATATAGCCCAGATAACATACGCTGTACACCCACAATTAGTCAAACAAACCTATCATTGAATGCTAAGATATTGAATATCAAGCCAATTTGCGAAACATACTCAAATATTGATTCAGGACTCATCCTACACAGGGCAGGAGGTGGAAGTATTGATGTTGGGTATTGGCAGGAAGCTATAAACTCTTTGATAGAGCTCCCTGAATAAAGGGCCACTTAAAAGTTCATTGCACTGCTTATCCGACGTTGAGTGGATTTGAGCATACAGGCCATGCAAACAAATTTTCCCAATAGGACTCGCAGAAGTTCCTTTGAGCCTGAATAACGCGCCCGTGGAGCTCAATGGCAACTCCTCATTTATTTGTATTCATTGATGCCTATAAAACACCCTTAGTTTAATTGGGCTGAAAAACAGCCCTAAAATAGCCGGGTTTTCATTTGCGCGAGTGTTTTGGAACCCCCAGTCCCTATACTACTCTTGCACTGAAGTAATTTTTACAATCCCCGACCATGCCTTAGTGCATGTAGGTTGAAATATCTGATTTCAAGATGTGCTGATATTTTTCACAGCTATAGTTTGTACTGCTTTGGATACTCATATTCGAGAACTTGGTCCAATCAGCCAGTGCCTGGAGTTTTTCATCACTGTGATTTTGTGTGAGGAATTGCTTTGATTGTGTCGATAGGATTTTCATTGTGATCCTCGTATTTAACTACCATGATGTTGTCTCGTTCTCTTTCAGTCCACCAGGACAAAACGTTATCGAAGTAGTCTCTCAACTTTCTCAAAGCTGACTGGGCCGAATGTGGTTCAAAGTTCAACAACTGAATTGCTGACTTCTGCCAGCTTACTTTGTTAATGAGATCAAGAGGCGGTAAACAGGACTTAATCTAGATATATCAGCAAGTCTGTAAACGTCTGTTTTCCACGTGTGTCATACCAAAGCGCCATTTGTCATTATAGGCTAGATTCGAAGCCCTGCAGGAACTAATTTCACATCTTCGAAGTATTTACGCTTTCTGCAAACCTTAGTGCAAAACGCCAATTCTTGATGCCTATTTCCTATCCCTTCTGTTAAAGAATACTATTCAAATAACAGCTAAGTATTGGTCTGGAATTGTTTTTATTTGCTCCCTTCGGATCCTTCAACGGGCCAAACATTGGTACAATTTAGAATCAATCTCTACCCGGCGGCCACAATCCTTCTTGTATGCAATTTGTTAGTATCTAAACCAGCGTCGTGACTCCTCTTGAAGTAAAAACTCCATCGCTTTGTTTCATAACCTCTCTGTCCACTTTATACCTACTAAAATACCTCGTCTAAGATCTAGAGGTAGGGAGTGGGTCTGTTTTGCTGGAAGCAGAATTTTCATCGGGACAAGTGAGGGCTAATGGAATGTTCGCTTGAGAGAATATGGTTTGAGAAAGCCAACATAAACTCCTTTTTCTGAATAAACAGACTACGTCATGGACAATTGTTATTCGATGTATTGTACACGATAATACTGTTATTCATACACTGATTGCTGATCAAATATTGTGTTCCATTCACATGGCATTCTGTGTAGTGGTTGCTTGGCATGAGATGAGAGCCATTCATTATTATTTGTGACACACCAATTCTGCATAAAACAAAAACAAAAAAAAAAAAAAAAAAAAAAACAAAAAAAAAAAAAACAAAAAAAAAAAAAAAAAAAAAAAAAAAAAAAAAAAAAAAAAAAAAAACAAAAAAAAAAAACAAAAAAAAAAAAAACAAAACCCAAAACACAAAAAAACAAAACAAAAAAAAAAAAAAAAAAAAAACCCCCCAAAACACAGATAATCACTTACATACTATAAGATGAAGGATGTACATGCTTTTATTGATAAGGCCAAAGGATATTCAGAAAGCCTGCTGCTAGTTAAATATTGCATCGATTTAGTCTGCTAGGGGGTAACAAATCACATGCCAACAATATTTATGCAGAATTGGTGTGTCACAAATAATAATGAATGGCTCTCATTTCATGCCAAGCAACCACTACACAGAATGCCATGTAAATGGAACACAATATTATGATCAGCAATCAGTGTATGAATAACAGTATTATCGTGTACAATACATCGAATAACAATTGTCCATGGCGTAGTCTGTTTATTCAGAAAAGGAGTTTTGTTGGCTTTCTCAAACCATATTCTCTCAAGCGAACATTCCATTAGCCCTCACTTGTCCCGATGAAAATTCTGCTTCCAGCAAAACAGACCCACTCCCTACCTCTAGATCTAGACAATTAAAATGCTCCGGACATTCTTACCGGGAGTCCTTGCTAGGGAAATAATCAAAGTATAGTCTATAAGGTATGAAATACCAATATTTTGATGACATGTGTATAAACACAACTATGTGGTTAATCTATTAGAGGCAGGGGGTATTTTAGTAGGTATAAAGTGGACAGAGAGGTTATGAAAGAAAGCAGTGGAGTTTTTACTTCAAGAGGATACTAACAAATTGCATACAAGAAGGATTGTGGCCGCCGGGTAGAGATTGATTCTAAATTGTACCAATGTTTGGCCCGTTGAAGGATCCGAGGGGAGCAAATAAAAACAATTCCAGACCAATACTTAGCTGTTATTTGAATAGTATTCTTTAACAGAAGGGATAGGAAATAGGCATCAAGAATTGGCGTTTTGCACTAAGGTTTGCACAAAGCGTAAATACTTCGAAGATGTGAAAGTAGTTCCTGCAGGGCTTCATATCTAGCCTATAATGACAAATGGCGCTTTGGTATGACACACGTGGAAAACAGACGTTTACAAACTTGCTGATATATCTAGATTAAGTCCTGTATACCGCCTCTTGAACTCATTAACAAAGTAAGCTGGCAGAAGTCAGCAATTCAGTTGTTGAACTTTGAACCACATTCGGCCCAGTCAGCTTTGAGAAAGTTGAGAGACTACTTCGATAACGTTTTGTCCTAGTGGACTGAAAGAGAACGAGACAACATCATGGTAGTTAAATACGAGGATCACAATGAAAATACTATCGACACAATCAAAGCAATTCCTCACACAAAATCACAGTGATGAAAAACTCCAGGCACTGGCTGATTGGACCAAGTTCTCGAATATGAGTATCCAAAGCAGTACCAACTATAGCTGTGAAAAATATCAGCACATCTTGAAATCAGATATTTCAACCTATATGCACTAAGGCATGGTCGGGGATTGTAAAAATTACTTCAGTGCAAGAATAGTATAGGGACTGGGGGTTCCAAAACGCAAATGGAAACCCGGCTGTTTTAGGGCTGTTTTTCAGCCCAATTAAACTAAGGGTGTTTTATAGGCATCAATGAATACAAATAAATGAGGAGTTGCCATTGAGCTCCACGGGCGCGTTATTCAGGCTCAAAGGAACTTCTGCAAGTCTTATTGGGAAAATAGTGATACGCTGTTCTGGACAGGCGTTGTGCTTGTTTGCATGGCCTGTATGCTCAAATCCACTCAACGTCGGATAAGCAGTGCAATGAACTTTTAAGTGGCCCTTTATTCAGGGAGCTCTATCAAAGAGTTTATAGCTTCCTGCCAATACCCAACATCAATACTTCCACCTCCTGCCCTGTGTAGGATGAGTCCTGAATCAATATTTGAGTATGTTTCGCAAATTGGCTTGATATTCAATATCTTAGCATTCAATGATAGGTTTGTTTGACTAATTGTGGGTGTACAGCGTATGTTATCTGGGCTATATATAGCATAATTGCGAGCGCGCTATCCAGATCTTCATTTTTGCCTGCCAATGCAATACTCCCATCTCATACACTAAGGAGGATAAGTGGTGACTCAATATTTGAGTATATTTCGCAAATTGGTTTGATATTAATCACCTGAGCATTCAATGATAGGTTTTTTTACTAATTGTGGGCGTACAGGTTATGTTATTTGGGCTGCAGTGAATTTACATGACAGCTGATGTGTGCGTTGTAGTGAGTATTGATTACATGCTATATAACAGCACTATATATTGCATTTTATCTGCGAAAAAGTTGATGCTGTTTCCATCCATTGAATGAACCATCGCTGAAGAATAAACCCTTCTGGGGAACGAATTACTGTTTTAGCTGTCACTTGCCTCTATTATATTACTAGAGCGAGTATGTTAGGCTGCACAAACAATATTGTTTTGATCAGAACCATCAACTGCTCTAACCCGCCGACATACATGACTTACTCAAAAACATATACTAAAAATGTACATACTTAACTATAAATGCAATGGAAAAGTGATCCCTATTATAATCAGTTGAGACATGTTTGATGTTGACAAAACTGTCACACATCGTATAACACGGGCTGATGTCATGCGTCGCCCCATATGATACGCAACATAGAGGTTTAGTGCATACCAACTTTAAATGCTTGTCTTCAACAGTACTTGTAGTCAACGTTCCTGAAATAAATCTGATCTACTAAGACATAAACCAAACTATTCAGTTGAGGGTAATCACTTAAGAGGACGTGACTCGAATACACTGGAATGTGCTGCGAGGTGAGACATTACAACATGTGGTAGGTATATATTATAAGACATTCTGCTTTAAATACAGTGATTAGGAAAATATAGGATACACCTCACATTCCATATCATGAGGCGCACTCTTTAAGCTATCAGTCGTCGCTGGAAGATATGCTGATATGGTAATATTAACGAATCTCTCTCATTCCTAATCTCATCAACTTTATTGACTCTATGGCTTAAACTCTAAAAGCTTACTCTCTGTATGATATAATCATGGATATGCATTTATTCACAGAAGAGTCCTTTGGAATCATATAATCGTGAGCTTTTAGCGCCATCGAGCCAATGCATTTCCTTGATTCGCTTATTAGCAGACTGATCTATAGTGATTTTCTGCTCTGGATTTCCTCCCCCCCCCGTATGACATTTTCATCGCTACTATATTCGATTTGCGCTGTCCATGACAACAACTGACCTAATTGTTATGACCATTGGACCATTATTTACGATTTTATAAGTGATTGATAGTTTAACGGTCCGTGTACAGACGTATTTCAGTTTTTTTGTTAATCAAAACCAAAAACAAACAACAGTACCTAAACATGAACTGTTTTTCATATGCGATTACGAAAAACGGTTAACGCTAAATTATATGCATATTTTAGAAAAGGTTTGCTATTGGATTAAGCTACAAAATGGTATAAAGTTTATAACGATGTGATATTCAAGATTTGAAATAATCTCTTTTTTGACAACCGTGACCTTAGTTTTAGGTCAAGGTCAAAAACAAACCTCAGCGCATAAATAACACCTTCAATCTTAACAAAAAATTGAAAATAGGTTAAAAAATGCGACCTGTGTCACGAGTCATTAATAATAAGCAAACCTTTTTAGAAGCTGACCAGTGTTAACGATTCATAGAAAACCCAGGGAGATATTGATGATTTAAAATTGGTTTCAATGACCTTGACCTTATTTTGCGTTCAAGATCATAATAAAACCGCAGGGTCTTACGCATTAAGTACACCTTTCATTTAGAAAAAAAACAGTTAGAAAATATATTTAAAATTGCTACCTGCATCGCGAGACAAATAAAAAGAAGCTCACCTACGTTAAACAAAATAGGGCCTTTGGGACATGGTTGAACTTGGGGAACTGTATCAAGAAGTTCGACAAAATTCAGAATCGGGCCATAATTGACCAAATTGTTATTGGATTTTGAATTTTTGGCAACCACAATTCAACCAATTTTTATGACCATCGCATGTTTATTGATAAATTTATAAGCAATCAAATTTATTAAAGGAATCATGTTTTCCGGGTCCATGACGCAAGTAAAAGCATATTTTAATAAATAGTAACAACGGCCTTCCATACTTGCCGCGCCCCGCAAGCCAAGCAGCGGCAACTTTGGTGCAGCGCGAGAAGCCGCTGTTGTTAACAAGCTAGTTAAGAGCCAGCAGAAATGACACCTATGTACTTCAAACTTACTTTGTAAGAACAATGTCGGCTATTTACATCAGACAATACTTATTCGCATGTTCAGCATTGAATGGGCTTCCTTTGAGAGTGAACCGATTCAGGATACGACAATTCACGACGGACAAACGACAACTGAGCTAATTCTAATGACTGTTGATCCAATATTTACTATTTAATTGCCATTCGAAAATTTGACAAAAATTGACTAAGGCAAATTTACTTTTGCAACTCAACGCGGTTTAAAAAAACGACGATGTTTTTTATTATACATACATACATACATACATACATACATACATACAGACATACATACATACATACATACATACATACATACATACATACATACATACAGACATACATACATACATACATACATACATACATACATACATACATACATACATACATACATACATACATACATACATACATACATACATACATACATACATACATACATACATACATACATACATACATACATACATACATACATACATACATACATACATACATACATACATACATACATACATACATACATACATACATGCATACATACATACATACATACGAGTTCGCCAAGTCAACAAGAGGCCCTTGGGGACATGGGAGAGCTTGGATAGGAATATCAGAATTTTTTTTAAATATCACATTCGGCCCTAACTTGACCAAATTACTATGTATTGATCGATGGTCTAATATTCCTTTCGATGTCCTAAATCTTAGTTTACAATCAAGGTCAAAATAAAACCTCTGGGTTGTGATCATCTTAGACATCTGCATTTAAATAAAAAATAAAAAAACTAGTTTTTTTCCCAAAAATTGCAACCTGCATCACTGAACAAAATATGTTTACATACATACAAACATAATGACTAACGCGACTAACCAAGATAACTTGGCTAAGCAATTTGCAAAATTAACAAACAGGACTGATCGCCATAACTTAGCGAATGCGAATTCGCCAAGTTAACAAGTCAGTTACCCCTATAGTACATATTCCACCTAGTCAGTTACCCCTACAGAACATACTCCACCGAGTCAGTTACCCCTATAGAACATACTCGTTCTAGTCAGTTACCCCTACAGAACATACTCCACCGAGTCAGTTACCCCTATAGTACATACTCCAACAAGTCAATGACCCCTACAGTACATGCTCCACCAAGTCAGTTACCCATAAAGTACAAACTACACCAAGACAGTTACCCCTATAGTACATACTCCACCAAGTAAGTTACCTCTATAGTACATACTCCACCAAGTAAGTTACCTCAACGAAACATTTTCCATTGAACATGGAAGGGAATTAATGCGATCGTCCATGACGAGTTCCCTATCCATTGACACCCCACGGATCGCTACCCTATCCACAGAAATCCCAGTACCCGTCCACTCGTACATATTGATACGACCCCCACTGTGTCTACTTGAATAGCTCTTTATCTCTATGCGTCTGCGTATGAGGGGGCATATGAAATGCGGCCACCTTACCCATGTGAATCTGCAGTGATTGCGCTAAGAGGTTATTTAATGATGTTAGACATAACGAACTCGACTCTTGATACGCTCCCCATCGAGCCAGAATCAGCGATCGAAGTAAGCGATCCTTTAACTATGCACCGGCGCTTACGCATTGACCAAGTTTTGCGGTGTAAATTTAAAGCGATTGAAGAGTCACGATCACATACTTAAAGAACCACAGTTACTCCGCCAGGATTGAACTTTGGCGCTTGATGTTGCACTTTGTCGCGTTGTTTATGGCTCCATGCGATTAAGTTACACACCGGCGGTGGCTCTGGATAGGGTATGCACATAAACGCTTACACATCCACACACGTACGCACGCACATACAATATACACCTGGGGTATAAATGAACATTATCTGTCTTATGCACGAAGCATAGAACTTAAATAATTTGGCGCATGACAGATAAACATCTGCCCTGGGGAGTGCAGTGCGCAACATCCACACATGGGGGATAAGAATTGCTTGCTTGGTACTTTTGGAAGCAGCTATGCTTTGATTGTCGGCAAATAAACTGAAATCGCCACTGGAATAGTTGTCGGTTGGTGGGAGGTGATTTGTAGGAAAGCTGGATTGATCGCGGGTATCAGGATCAGTGGTTGGCGGGAGCTGTGGTTTGATGTGGCGCCGTGTGTGCGAGAGGGGGTTTGGGTAGCGAAGTTAGGTAGAGAAGTTTGCGGGGGGGTGGGGGGGGGGGGCTGACGTTAGGGTTTCGGAGATTAGATCGTGTAAAACAAGCAAACAAACAAACATGCAAACAAACATGCAAACCAGACTGAATGCTAATTCGCCAAGACAACACTAAGAATTACTAACAAACTCACCTATTCGCCCGTTGAACCAATAAATGGGCTGTGCTGTTTTTCCGGGACGATTTCCATCAACACGTTCAGGTTGGTGGGCTGGCTGAATGCCTTGTCAATTTAAGTGTGCATTTCGTTCAATCGTGCATGAGCCATAGAATGGTATTCCACCTAACGAACTTATAAATGTTATCATCTCAGCAAATCACAATATAATTTGCTTGTTGGCAACCACTATTGCGTTCTCATGTATGCGCTTAGAAACTTTACACGCTAATCAGATAAAACAGGTTGTTAATTATCTACCGCTTGGCAAAATTCAATAAACGAGGAATGTAAATATTTGAGAGATCCTAAAAGGTTAGATGTCTATTGGCTCTTTCAAGCATATGACACTTTATAAAGTAGGTCAACGAAGTTGCTAACATGTTTTTATGTGGCCATGTAGAGAAACTCCCCCCTTCCACTCGTCCCACTTCCTTGCATGTAAAGCCGAATGCACTTACTTATGTGTCGGAAAACCACACCACCCAATCGTTCTGCTGAGCACACAGGCACCCAAGTCAGTTCAACTTGCCGAGTGCCAGTGACATGCATGATAATAGGTAATATATAATGAGTCAGGCGAAACTGAACACTGCCGAACGAGCTCGTTTAATAACTTGATTGGATGCCTTTGGCTGAGGGTACCAGTGGCTTACCCTCTTTGCATACCCAACCTTTCCAACTGCCTACAGTTACCATACTGCGCCCAGCCCTCCGCGTTTGAATATGATCTGACTCACGCAGCAATACCTCGGGACCAAAATTCTTCACTGTTAAAGAGGTAAAGGTTAATTATTTGTTGAACGCAAGAGGCTCTGCTTCAGTTGTTGGCTAGTCGGTGTGATTATAATAACAACCAGTTGCCAAAAGTTATATGGGGGACTTTGACCACGTTATTATGGATTTTAAATGTTTGGTGAACCCATGACTTTCCAACTTGGGACAACAAGCAATTTGTAACAATTACATGTGTTTCAAAAAGTTTACAATTGAATTAGGCTTCTAAAATGCAACACTTATTACGATTACAAAATTTTCCAGGGAGACATTGATGATTTAAACATTAATTTGATGACCTTGACCTTCATGGGAGGTCAAGGGGCAAACAAAGGCTCTGGGTTCTGCGCATTATCAACACCTTCGAATTAAAAGAAATGTTCGAAAATATATTGAAAATTGCGATCTGTATCGCGAGGCAACAAGAAGTAAATATTTTGCGCATGAATAACACGTTTTTTTATAAAAATTGCTTTTGTAAACTATGTATAACATTGCACACTACATCACAAGACAAAAAGAGTTAACAAATATTCAATACAATTTCTAAGCATTCCTTAAACTGAAATGCAAATAGTTGTTTTGCTAATACACTTTTAAAAATGGTTTAAATCAGAGATTCATGGCTACTAGCACTTCAGATTTTCACCAGTTATGTTTTTTTCGCACAAAAAAAGAATAAATAAATGGCACTTCTTAAAAAGTCAGCCACTCTTCTAAAGCATATATCAACTGTTTCAAAACTGAATACTAAAGCATGGACGTATTAAGCTTTGAACTTGTGTCTTGTTTTGTAAAATTTGATGCTTTTGTAACCAGAAGTGATGTCATCGACATTCATAATATCTATGGATCCTCCTTAAGGTGTCACGGAGAACATGTGAATCAATTTTTATTTCAATCGGACGTGTATTGACTTTTGAAAAAGACGAATATTTAGATTGCACATGTCAATTATCAAAGTTGGGTAATTGTATCAGCTTTTATAAAATGTAAATTTATTTTGCGATCGGACTATAATTAGCGAATTAATTGAGAAATTAAAGTTGAGAGATTTTGGCTACAAGAAATTTTCGAACAATTTTTTTAAAGATACATTATCTACAATAACATATATTTAGAAAAAAGTTTACAAGTACATTACACTTACTGAATATGTTTCAAAATCGAATTCGAAAGCATAGACGTATTGAGCATTGAACTTTTTGAAAACTTTGATGCTTTCGTAACCGGAAATGACGTCATCGACATCTATGATATCGAGGGATCCGACTGAAGCTGTCGTAGAGAACATGTCAACCAAATGTATTGACTGTTTTATTAGCGTTCGAAATATTCTTGAAACTTTTGTTTCGACCTTAGGCGCATGGGTTAGCTGTTGGTTGATATATATTTAAATATGGTGTATAGCTATTCCTGTCTATTGAAATATGGTGTACGGCTAAGGGCTTCAAGGGCATCAAACGCAGTCAAAGTGAGATTGTACTTTTCCAAGGGCTCTAAGAGGTGGTTTACTTCCTCAATGACATCTAACATGATATGCATGTAACAGCCGTAGGGCGGTTATTGCGTGTCCTCTCATTCTGCTGTTGGCTGTGGTCTTCTTTTATAACTGTTGATTTCATAGAAATGATCGTCAATGACTCGGTAGCTCCTCACAACAACATCCCAAGTCATCTACTGCCACCCAGGTTGAAAGGCTTTAATACCTTTTCGTTTTTTGCATCTGCCAAGCACCAAGACTCACTCAGTGCTTTTTATTGGTGTGTGAGTGGGGAGGGGGGGGGGGGGGGGGTGGAAGGGGGGGGGGGGGGGGTATATTGCTTGAACAGCAGCTGCAATACTTTCTTGAGATTTTTGAGTCTCCCATTGTTAGCATCCAAGAGGGTGAGCTCAAACCAATGTGCCAGGCAACTGGCATATTATCCAGATAAATATATGAGCGCCTGTAAAAACCTTGATACAAGTTCACTGAAATCGTAGAATATCTCTAGTGTTCCATTGACAGTATAAATCCAATGGAAAGACCTTTGAGATGTAGTGTACTCTGTCGGCCATACTGCTTGGGAGTCAAAGCCATAGAAGATATAACATGCTGGATTGCTTCTGTAGCAGAGTCTCCTATTCGACAGAGCACGGGGTAATAACAGTAAAGACTAGAATTTGTTTTCCTTCATATTGATATTCTAATGCAATGGAAGTGAACCAGAAATGCACACCAACCATATGAAGTAATACGGTGATATTTTTATAAACTGTCCTGAATCATAAATTTCCGTGTGAATGAGTGATGTGTGTTTACGGGACGTGGGATTTAGAATTCAGAAAACAACATATATCAAGAGCCTGTGAACATATATATGGGACCGTGCAAAAAGCTTACCCCAGATCGATGCGTTTCTTTAAGAAATGCCATTTAATATAGATTTCCGAGAAATCTAGAGGCGATGTCTATCATTTTGGAAAATATAAGGTCACATGGTATTTGTTGACCCTACGTTCTCTACGTGGGAACCATACTTTTTGAGCTGTCATGTTTGAAAGAGTCCGGACTGGGTTTATACATCAGTGTATCTGATTTGAATTGTGAATTTGTGCAAGGAAAGGTTGTCTTGGAATCATCTATCTTAGGGGGCGAAAGGTTAAATAGTCTAACATCTGAAGAATTAAATAGATAACCGTATGGCGGATCCTGGTTGAATAGCTTATAAATGTCCGTCCATGTCTGTACACAAGTTTCAATCATCAACAATTCAAGTTGTGCTGTTTATGTGCGCTGTGTTTTGAACATTACAGGAACGCAAACAACAAGACAGGGGCCCCGATCGCAATGCGTTGACCAGTCGATGAAAATACGCCTCCCAGATCAGCGCTAAGATTCAAAAAGTTAGAATGCAAGTACCCCTCCCCCCCCCCCCCCCAGCTTGCTGATGGTGACACTGCTTTAATTCATGAGGCCAGTCGCGCTGCAACCATAGCCACCAACCTCGCTCTCAAAAACACAACAAACAACACAGGTGCCTAGTTCTAACTGGGCCAAATATCTAAGAATGTGAGGAGGCCCGATGGGAGTCTCTGAGGCTAGCGCCCCCAGGCGCGCACTGAGCGATATAAGAGAGACACTAAAAGCGGACTGTTGAAGCGTAGCCACGAGGTTCTTCCGAACTTGATACCAACTATAACGGTATATTATTCATTGAAAAGAATTTATAAGAAGATATACGAACATTCTTTTTCATCTGTTAAAGACGATAAAGATAAAATAAGTTAGGAAAATCTTCTACTATAACGCAAGCAAGTAAGCACTACAATCCGGTGCATACCTGCGGTTGAATATTTCTTTCGAATGCGTGCTATGAGCTGAAGCATAATCAACAGAGTGTAATTTACCAATTTTTGTTACACAAGTACGTCTACGGTGTGCACTCTTTGTTGACTGGTGCACGCTGTATGATATTCATATCGCCAGCTCGGGGAACATCGTATCCGTCAAACACTTGACCCAAATGTTCCTGGCCAATTCTTGCAACCGGAAAACGATGAGAACTTTTGTACTTCTTGCATGAATATGCATCATGACAGTAAGCATTTGTCTTTTCCACTTTTGGCCATATCATTGTTCTTAACCAATTCATGTCTGCTAAATAATGGCTGGATTTACCGCTGGTCATATGGATAAAAGTGTCGTTGAGGATGTCGTGAAGCGATGCTCGTCGCGCTCCCCATAGTCCGCCCGACACAGGGTGATTACTGTGGCTTGGATGGTCTCGAATACAGTGAAATGTCGAATTCGACTTTATCCATTCCTCTACGACAGCCACGTCCCTTTCTCCAATTCGGCTGTCACTGTCTCGAACAATGAACAGGTCAACAGTCGGGTCATCAGCCACAAGGAACCGCCACATCATGGGTGGAATAGTGGCAGTCGACGATACCTCAACCAGTTCCACACCAAGTGATGCCAGTTTCTTGAGCATCTTTTCCCCTGCTTTAGTACCGCGCTTGTAAATTCGGAGAGTCCAGTGTGGAAAGTGAATGCGAGAGAGAACAGCGTTACGAAAGGCACCATAAGTGTACTTTAGGTTGTTTCCATACAGCGACATGGAAATGATTTTGAGATTTGATGATGGCTTTACAGGATAGGATAGCTTGGCAGCATGCCATCTGAAGACAAATGACAATGGTAAAAAAAGGCTACAAATACATGTATTACTGTCTCTTTTAAACAGAAACTACTAACATCCATTGGTATATACATACATACATACATACATGCATACATACATACATACATACATACATACATACATACATACATACATACATACATACATACATACATACATACATACATACATACATACATACATACATACATACATACATACATACATACATACATACATACATACATACAGACATACATACATACATACATACATACATACATACAGACACACACATACATACATACATACATACACATACATACATACATACATACATACATACATACATACATACATACATACATACATACATACATACATACATACATACATACATACATACATACATACATACATACATACATACATACATACATACATACATACATACATACATACATACATACATACATACATACATACATACATACATACATACATACATACATACATACATACATACATACATACATACATACATACATACATACATACATACATACATACATACTACATACTAGGATTCTGCCGGACAGTCGTAACTACATGCGCATTTGCCGCACAGTATGTATGACCGGCATTTGTGGAGTTTGAAAAAAACACCACATTTGCCGCACAGTTGAGATATGTTAATTTGCATAAATTCCACAAATGCCGGACAGTGTGTATGACCTGCATTTGTGGTGTTTGGAAAAACACCACATTTGCCGCACAGTTGAGATCGACAATATTTTTAAATTTCTATTATAATCCCGTGACAAATGAATTGTTTAACGTATTGCAGTTATTAGTACGCATCAGGGACCATTTTTGCGTCAGTGTCTGGGCCTTTTCTGTGGCAAAATGAAATTACTTTGAGTTTTAAGCGGGTCCGTTTCCAGGCTTGCGAATATGACTGTCAAATAGCTTACTGTCGCTCATGTTCAAGCTACTCTAGGACAGCGATACTTCGGTATCATATACTGTACCAACCCAGATGTTCTCTATGAATCGAACTGATCGTAAGATATACAATGGTAGAGTATGAAATAATTATGTGTGTGTTAATGGTTTTTCGAGTAATGCAACAAATTCGATTTGTAAACCATGAGGGCGATAAGACATGCAGCGCGAGTTGGCTTGTGTTGTTTTACCCAAGGACCTGGGGCCATATCCATAAAGAATCTTAACAATTGGGAAATAATTCCATCGACCATGCTTGCACTAATCACATTATTATTCCGCGATAAATACAAACAATCCTTGTTGAGTTTTGTTGTCTGACAGTCCGTTGGAATTCGCGCGTTACTGGGTCACTGCGCGTCATTAGTCTATGACGTGTCGTTGTCTTTGAGGTATAAAACGGAGTTTTTTTATCGCAAAATAACCCTTGTCGTTGGTGTGCTTTGGGGCACTTTCAATATCTGCCATTTTATCATGAAGTGGATTCATAGACTTGTAGTTGTAGGCTTGGCACCTTATTTTCTTATATACAATCATACGAAATGTGAATCTTGGTGCCATTTTTTTGATTAATGAAGTTTAAGAAATTTATCTGTAACATGACCAATCGTGATCCTGAACAAGTGTTTGCAATCCGAAAACACTGAATGTTTTGGGAACACAGTTATATATCTTGCCTTTATCATGGACCCTTAACACAGACACAAATATAAAATTTGGTGATCCATTCTTATTCCAACTTATATTGACATGGTATCACCCTTGTCTTGAAACAAATATAAAACAAGTAACTGCCATGATTGAATGTGCATCTATATGTTTTTTCAGGCCATAGTATCATGAATCTACAACTTTTTTACAAGGGTTTCTATACTGAGGTGCATGGCTGTTTGATCCAATCATGGTGTTGTCCAATTGTCATGCATAGAGGTAGCAAGAATGTTGGTGGTGGTGTTTTTGGACCAGAAGACTAGGTGATTACATTCATGATTCATTATACTCAACACCAATAGAACCTGTTAGTGGGTATTCTATTATTCCATTTGCACATTTTCAATAACCATTAAAGTTAATTCAAGCAAATGTATGTCTTCACTCATTACTCACACTGTAGTCTAATGCATTGGCCACTATGTACCCTCTGATGGACCATATACATAAAATGGAATCAATTTTGTTTTGGATATCATTGAATTACAATCTCTTTTCATTGTTATTAAGAAGAGTGTTATCGAGAATAATCTTATTGACAGTCATTGCAGCTTCGCAACCAACCTTTCCACCATGGATGCAATACTTGAAATGACCATAAAATACTGTGAATAATTAGTTACCAGAAACTTTATTAATCATTCAAATCACTTGATACCATTGACCAAAACATAATCAGCAAAATACCAATGCTTCTTGATTTTCCATTGTGATAGAAAATTGTGATGAATTGACCAATACAATGTATGGTACCAATAACAGATCAATTAACAAAACAATGCTAGGTACGGATTAAAAATCAGACCAGCTTAACAATGCAACTACCAGTTATGGATCATTAAATCATCTAAATGCCAGGTAGCAAAGACTATTCCGCCATTCAAATTAAAAATCACCATTTACCAACGGCAGATTATATAGCAGTACAATGCCAGGTATTAATAACAAACCAATGGAGCAATGCCATAGCAATAACATATCAATGACCCATTACAATACCAGGTACAAAATACCCTCACTGTAGAAATACTTCATCAGGCACCACCGATAGATTATATGTGCATTTCAGTTCCAGAACCACTATCAATAATACATTAATCAAACGTTAAAATGCGAGTAACCCTTTATAAGATGGAAAAATACAATGCAAGGTGCAGACAACAATCTATAGAGCCATACAATGATAGGTAACAATTAACATTCAGCACCAATAACTGATGTTATGATCAATACATTGCAACATTTAAATAACAGATTTAACTATGAATACAACACACCATGTAGTAACATTGATATTATTAATTAAGACATGCTCAACCTATTTAATTATATATTTGATGGGGCTTGATGCTTCGTCTTTTTGATGGGAATTTTGTTCTTTATTGTCGTCCGAAAGTGTGGAATCTCCGGGTGGACAGATTTGTAATTGAGGATCGCTTCTTTACCTGCATCCAGATAAATAACTATGGTTAAAACAATGTAGATACCCATAGCTTAATAACATATAACACATATATGTAACATTTTTCAACAGACAACTTATTACATGTATCTCATTCAGTTCAAGTGAGAAACAACTCGACTGGTGGAAAAACTTGCCTGGAAGACCATCCCTCACGAGGCAGAGTTCTCATAGAGCCATTTAGTTTATCTTTGTTACTTTTCACCCATTGAATATAAGAACATAACATGGTTAATAAGACAATATGCTTAACTTCACAATATAAGCGTCCCAAGTGATGCTTATATGGGCTCTCATGATTTGGTTAACCATATAGCAATGTTGTTTGGCCCTTAGGCAGAGTTAACATTATGATTACACAATTAAATATATCAATTACCAAAACAGTATCAATCATACAAAAAAAATGTATGATTTATAAACAATCATTTACCCACAATAAGATTATCACATGGTGTTTGCAAGATGCAACAAAAGCATAAATTCAACAAATCTGTGCTAACAATTTTAAGCATAAATATTTTTTGACCCAGCTTGACAAGTTAACAAGAACAAACAAGCATACCTGTACAAGCAACTTCTTGCTTGTATCCTGTTTGTATTATGTGTCTGCGAACAACCAAGTACATATTCAAGTGACTTCTATATTAGTGGTTATTCCCAAAAATTTAGATTCAATATGATTAGAATTATGAGAAAAAATATATACTATATCATACCTGTACTCCACGGTATCTCCAGCTCCTCAGTTGTATCCTGGTTGTGTTTAGTGTCTGAAAATGAACCAGAACATATTCAAGTGACTACTATATTGGTGGTATTGCTCACAAATATAGTCCAATAGGGATAAAAACAATTGATCACCTCAACTTATACTTCTTCATTTAAGATAGGCTGGTGTTAAGCTGGAACAAAGTAGTACCGCAAAAACTTTTAAGTGTGCAGCACAATCTAGATATCAAATTAAGATATAATTGTACCCAAAAAATGAGCATTATAATCATTTTTGAAAGTCAAATTATTACTCACCATATGTCTTTGCGTATGATGCCATAATGGAACTGCAACACACGTTTTAAGTGAAGGGTTTATTGGAAGGGTATATATCGAATACCAACCAAAGCAATAAATTATGGTTGATCAAATTAAAATTTATTTCACCAGCAATAACATGAATATATCATTATCATTTGCATAAATAGAATGACTTAACCTAAATAAAAACATATTAATTTCATCAAAGACTGTTATAGATTTAGTTATTGAGGTATAACACAAAATGAAGATCCATCATCATCTTATCACCAGATTAACAAGTCATATATTATGCAGCATTATCTCTCAACCAATGAAAGACTTTCCATTCATCATGTTAATTTTCTGCCTGAAGATAGAATCAATAACCTGTAAATGTGATGGGTAATGCAGACAAATTATCCCTCTATTAAGGTTCAAACTATATCAATACATAATAATAAAAAAATGCTTTTAACTGTAAAACCAACCAATAATATGAACAGGAGACAAACCTTTGCAGCTACAAAGTTCTGAGGAAAAGAGAAATATCAAACATCAGGATCAACATGCTGATGTTTGATGCAGTAAAAGATATTAGCTTTGTTTGTTTGTTTGCATGTCCATAGACAGGTAGAGGCTGAAGAGTGGTTTGCAAGAGAAGCTTGAAGACTCAGCTTCTGATTGATTCATTCGATAAATGTATCAGTAAACTAGAAAAGATATTTAAAAATAAGCCAGGCATTTTCAAACATGGATATCGTGAATTTTAAATGTAAATGGGGTCACAGTTTGTCAGTTCAGCATTTTTGGCTTGGGGCGAGCCCTGACTTTGACGGTAACATAATCATAATGTTCAACCAGGGTAAGTGCCACAGAAGTGGTGCGGGTCAATCGTAATTTATAACATCGGGCAATAATTTGCAGGATTCTGTGTAAGGCGCATAACAAAATATTGACTCGGTGGCATTACATTATCTATAGACAAGTAAAGTATGTGATCTCACCAAACAAGCTGAAGTTAACAGCCGAGAGAACAAATGTTGACAACAGTCAGCTGATCTGCGTTCCATCCACGAGTGTCGCGTAAGTATCTGCCACAAAGTTATTTGACAACAGGCTGGCCTGAGACTCGGATTGCTGCCAACCTCCGTGGAAGATACACGAACCTCGGTCTGTGTCGCGACGAACGAGTTTATTATTTGTTTTCGCATTTATCTTGTCATTTTTGGTAGATTATGATCCATGCTGATATAATAAATAAAATATATACAAAATCACCATAATACTTTCCGCATAGAACGAATAATCAGCTAAAATCGAAAGTGTCTAGCATTTATAGGATTTAGCGTAAAAACAAGATACACGCGCAAGAATTTCAGATCACTAAATATTTAATAATTATACTTCGAATGTAATAAAATGCACCCTATTGAACTATTTGAGCACAATAAGAACTCATTTATACAAACGAAATGCGATTTTATGTCCATAGAGTCATAAACAAACATCTGAAATATATGCTGCACACCTATATGTCCGGCAAATATTTTTGTCCGGCAAATATAGTTAAAATTACGCCGAAGTGTCCGGCAAATGTAGTATTAATAAACACATACATACATACATACATACATACATACATACATACACATACATACATACACACACATACATACATACATACATACATACATACATACATACATACATACATACATACGTACATACATACATACGTACATACATACATACAAACATACATACATACATACATACATACATACATACATACATACATACATACATACATACATACATACATACATACATACATACGTACGTACGTACGTACGTACGTACGTGCGTGCGTGCGTGCGTGCGTGCGTGCATGCATACATACATACATACATACATACATACATACATACATACATACATACATACATACATACATACATACATACATACAGACATACATATTCATACATACATACATACATACATACATACATACATACATACATACATACATACATACATACATACATACATACATACATACATACAGACATACATACATACATACATACATACATACATACATACATACATACATACATACATACATACATACATACATACATACATACATACATACATACATACATACATACATACATACATACATACATACATACATACATACATACATACATACATACATACATACATACATACATACATACATACATACATACATACATACATACATACATACATACATACATACATACATACATACATACATACATACATACATACATACATACATACATACATACATACATACATACATACATACATACATACATACATACATACATACATACATACATACATACATACATACATACATACATACATACATACATACATACATACATACATACATACATACATACATACATACATACATACATACATACATACGACTTCATGCGACAACAGCGATAAGAGCACAGAATGCAGAGTTCACTTATGTAACGCCACAATGAATCTACCCATCAAAAGTGAGCTGGAAAATACTGCATATTCATCAACAGCCCCGTTTATATATCTTAGCTGAATATCAAACTCACTGGATATAGCTGCTAAGGAAGGCAGTTATGGGGCAGTTAGGCGTCAACGTCTGATATCATGCTATGCGGTCAGTACCTGCAGATTTATCCAATGCAGCCTTCATGTTCGCCTCATTCTCTTTAGGGCCTTCAATACAACTTCACGACGCTCCAGTTGTATTCGTAGACTGTATGTATCGACTCTGGTCTGAAAATTGTCCCCGATGATCTAAAGTATTTTATTAATGCCGACTTGACCCTCAAGGGCAGAGTCGTGATATTGTGACAGCACCGTATGTTGGAGACTCTGTGTGGCACAATCAGGGTGAGGCAAAAGTCGCCGGGCTTAGAAGCAATAGGTCGGAATAAATGATATAGTATACCATTTTCAACCCTGTAGTCGTTTTTACCAAACAAAACCTGTCTGACTTCTCTATTGGTTGTTAGTAGCTTTTCATGCCTTAACTAATCTTAAACCGTTGCAAAACATACTACAATTCTATGCTTTGCATATATTGTCATTAGCTAAGCTTGAATTTAATGCTGCAGCATATGTTCAGTGTTAAAACAAATATCACATGAGTGTGAATGAACGCTATGATTGGAAGACTTACCGTTATGAAGTTCGCTGCCGGCAGATGTATTTGTGGTAACGTCAGCTCATTTGACATATCTGAGTTTGCTTTTTGGTTGCAATTGTGGGTGGTTAAGATATTTGCAATTATTCCTTGGTTGGACATCGCTGATGTTGTGCAAGATAATTGCAATTGTTGGTTTTGATTGTGTGACATAAGTGTTATTGGTGCTGCGGGATGACTTGTTGCGCTACTTGTCACTGGCGGATTGAATGTTCTTCGACGTATTGTCACGGGACTACGGCGAGCTTGAATTGTCAGTTTTGTCCAAATGTAATTGCTTAGACACTGGAGACAATTGTTTACTAAATTTTGCAAGTTAGTAGACATAATCTGTTTACGGATGGCAATTGCCCTACCATGTTCAATTGTTTGCGTTCGCCATGAATTGTTCCTCAACATATTGTGTTTGGTCGCAATTTATCAATTACATGGACGAAAGTTTGGAATACGTCCAGCAGTTTTTACACTAATATATTGTTTACCTAGAAACTTTTAATTACTACCATTAGCAACGGTGATTTCCTTTTCAAGGCGTGAACGATTGGGGATTGGTTGTCTAACAGCATGCTCACATAGTCTTTGTTTATGCATGATATGTTAGCACCAGTATCTTTTAGTGCAGTGCATAGTTCCTGATTTGATGCACACCGTTTGCTACTGTATTGACCTTTTTCTTGCGCGTCATATGGTACGTTAATCATTTCAAGGACACTCTCGAGCTATGTTCCCTGTATGGCTACAATCGAAAAAGGGCCCTGGAATAGGTGTGGGTACCTCCTACAAATTTGACACGCTGTCTGACTCCATTATATGGGTTCGCGTTTATATCCGCCTTCGTTTTGGTAGCAGGCAGCGAGTATATATTGGATTTCACAAATCATAGAGGTACAGCGTGTCCTCGATTGAAGAAGACGGATAGTAAATAAGAAGAAGCTCTTACGACGTTAAAATGTTTTGAAAAAATTCAAATTTACAGAAGCAATTCCGTTGAACAGCAATAGCAGTGTGGTATGCAACATAGATCGAAACATTTGATCTCAAATATTATTTCATATAACAGTGACTATTCAATATCTGGAGAGATCTGTTCCATCATTTTTGGGAATTATGTCAAGCAGTGTTTGTACTCTCTGGTGACGCGTAGGTTTCAAGTAGAGCACATTCTCCACTTGGGATCGACTTTCCTGCTGCAGATTGTCTACAGGTCACGATCTCCTAACTCTTGTACTAGTGTGTCTCTGTGTTCATCGAGCTTTATTCGAGCAAGATCGTCACAAATATCTTCCATTTTCTTCGCCGTTGTCCGCTGCAGTTATAAAATATAAGTGATACATTGCAGAATCAATCTGTGAAAACAATCTTGTTATAAATTGGTAGGATGCATTGCTTAAGATAGCGGGGTAATCGGTTTATAAGGTGCTTGTATGAGATCACATTCCTCTTTTCTCCATGCCTTAAAATGACCGGAATGATAATAAGACACAGTGAGTCTTCACGGTTGGTTCCGATAGCTTCAACGACGATGCGGTAACACAAGAGTAAAAGGATGGATAAGGTTAGGATGTTTGGATGTTATTGTTTAAGTTATCAGCTGCCACGGAAGCATTGTCCACACTGGTTTTGCGCACACCCATTCCACAATGCCCCACCAATGGAATAACTCGATTCTATTCACTTGAAAGTGTTCACAGACTTCACTCTTGAGGAGGATAATCCAGTTTGCTCGTTCATAGATTGACTAGAAGGAACCCAACTATGGATGTCTGCTTGTTAAATTCTAAGATGATTCTTGTCGGACAAAACTTTCCTGGCACATCGACAATATCTTTGATGAATATAAAATTTGTTTGCAACAAGAAGCTGTGAAACAGTATTTGATATGATTGAAAATGACACATATTGTAGAAGCTGGATATTGTACTGATGACGAGAAAAAACAACTCCCAATTACCATAACTTGGTGAGCATTAACTGCAGTAATGATAAAGAAGGAAGCGTTTCCACAAAACACTATCTCATTGAAACATGAAATACTTGCTGCTGAATTTTGAACAGCATACGAACATAAACTTACTTAGTGGTGTAATAAATGTGGGGGCAATGTTATAAGTAGTGCATTAGATGATTAATGTTGTAATGTACAAATCATTGCCTCTGAACTCAGCACATCCCCTACGTTTGACCCAACGAGATATCAACTGTGTCGCTACTGTAGATCCCTGTCTACGTATGGCTCATGAAGTTCCCTATTTCGATGGTGGGGTTACCCTATAGACAGCATTACACATTTCAGATTTACCAGGTGAGATTCAAAACCGGGTCTTTCTAAAAACAACAACGAGATATTGCGACTTTGTCGGATGAGGATGAGCCTGATACTTGGACAGCACAACGACTTTCTTGGTACAAACACAATAAAGAGATATGTGCCATTTTATACGAAACCTAAAAGTAACCCCAAGCACTATGTACCTTTATTTGGACGGATATTTCATCAGCTGATCGCGCGGTTCCAAAGATCGTCCTTTAACGTTCCGAATATTGAACCTATTGTGGAGATAGTGTGGTTGATTGTCGGTTCTTGGGTCAGCAAAACGAGAAAAATATCCGATAAGAAGGGGCAAATTATACTGTAGAGGCAGATTGTTTTAATTGCTGATTAAGTATTACAGTGTACTGTGTATTCATTCCTGCCTGTTGTCTACTTGATGGTCCGTCGATGGAAATATTGAACGGTGTAGAACCGGTTTTTGTGAGGAAACATTGATGTTGCGCTGTCTTAATATGGGTCAATATTGCCTTCAAAAGTGGAAGACGCCATTTGAACGTCATAAAAAATTTTCGTATGATAGTTTGTGAAAGAAGATTGGCACTTTGTCCCATGAGCTTAAATTGGACAACTTATACGACATGCTACATCATATATCACAGCTGAAGTCGAGCGCCTCGCATCAGTTCCCATAAGGGAGTCTTAATAGTATGCCTTCGTCCAGTCGGCGGGGTTGCAAGAGAATTGGTGGGCATCGGTATATCGGCACAGTTCTCTAATTCGATGGCGTGGTTACTCTGTCAGCATAAGATCAAATTTAATTTCTGCTTGGAGAAATGCAAAGCTTGGATCTCTTTGAACAACGAGGATATATGGTGACCATAGTGGATGAGTATGAGCGCGATGCCTACACAGCGCCATAGAGTTTTGGATACAGACATCATAATGAGAATTGGGTCATTTTATATGACTTCAAAGTAACCCCACACACCATGTACCTGTATTTACTCGCCTCGACCTATTTATTCACTTCACGGTTTATCCTAATCATATGTGTTCGTACAATGGGGAACCTGTCATCGAACATCATAGGTTAGTTTGGGGTAATGGAAACAAGGTTTGTACTTTGCCCTATTCGCATAGATTGAAAAACATATACTACATGATACACAGGCACCAAATTCAACGCGCGGCACGTGTAATAAACGAAGTTGTGAAACACGTCATACTATGCACAGCTGAAGACATGCGCCCCATATAACGCCCTGTATTGGTGGCTCGTATACCTTCCGCTCAGTCGGGGGGGTGTTTGGATCATAAAGGAAAGCAGTTCTTTACACTCGGGTATCTTACCCAAGTAAACTATTTCAAAAACACCTGTTTATCGAAGATTCGAGAGTCTTACATACTGGACATGAGCAAAGTTTTTAAAGGGAGTCATAAAGTTAAGTTTTAATGATTTTATTGTCATTAACTGTTCGCAATAAAAGTTAATAAACTTAAATTAAAGAAGCTAACCAACTTTAGATTCATCGCAGCATATTGAAGTAATACTGAACATCATTTGATTATCATTCTGAAGAGCGTCAAGTTATGATGCAAGAAAGGTTTTATATTTTGATAGCACCTATCATACTTATTATAATATGAAACAAAAAATCATTATATATATGGACGATCTCGTGACGTAATGGTTTCATCTGAGTTTATTAGAATGCTATTCGTGCTGTCGATGACAAGAGCTTAGCTGATTTTTATAGCTATTGAACATACATTTACTATTTAATAAGGAAATTGACTAGGTTAAATTCGTTTTTCCAATTCAACGCGCTTTAAAAACGACGAATATTTTGAGAGCACTTGTCAATTATCAAAGTTAGTAATTGAATTATCTTTCAGAACATGTTAACCTTTTTACGATCATACTATGATTAGTAAATAAATTGCGGTATTAAACGTAAATAGTTTTTAGCTACCAGAAATTTTCGACCTGCTAGAATTTTTCTTCAATTACATATATATAGAAAAAGTTTACAATTACATTGCACTTTCTGAATATGTAAACTGTTTTCAAGTCGAATTCTAAAGCATGGGGGTATAAGTATTTGAACATATGAAAACTGACATTCGAAAGAGACACTTCTACTTCCAAGAAACACTCAGTGGACCATAGCAAGAGGCTCGACACCACCACTGATATTAGCCAGCTGATATTAGTCAAAGACTTTTAGTTGGTTGTCGAGTATAGTTGGACGGGAACGATTTGCCAAAGGCTTAGTTAAAGATCATGAACACAATTTTTTTTTAAAGCGAAATTCGAAAGAATAAACTTCAATAATGGTATTCATATCAATAGCGGTTACTTTGGAGCACCCTATTCCTTTTAAAAAAAGGATTTTAAAGTGTATGTTTTCTTCTTCCACTCATTGAACATCCCGCTCGGCAACGTTCGGAATTATTTGGCCCGTGACGTCACGTTCGCTGCTCTGCGCTCGCTGATCACGAATGTCAACAAGCTTCGCCATTGTTGTCGCGGCTCGTTGATGGTTTATGAAAAAGTCTTCACGGTTTGTTACACTCACAGTTTGGATTATGCCTTATTGTTGTGTCGGTTGGGAGAAGAAACGACGAGAGGTCGGGTAAGAGTTTCTTTCGGTTCCCGAAAGACCGAAACATGCAGAAGAATTGGAATGTAAAGGTGAAGAGGAAGGATTGGAAGCCGACCAAAACAATTGTCCTTTGCTCCGACCACTTTGAGAGAGACGCCTATGAAACGGACCCAGAGCTGCTCATAAGTCTGGGCTTTTCTAAACAAACTAGGCTTCGCCAAGGTGCCATGCCAACGATTTTCAATTACATGGGTGTGAACCAGGATCGAGTTAGACGTCAAGGTGCCTTTGAGAAAAAAAGACGTCAACAGGTAAGATAGCTAGGACCATCCAATTTTCATTCCCAGTCGTGGTTGTGCCTTTGTGTTTGATTGACAGCAAAATTTATTTCTTATATGAATAATCATACGACCCAAATGACATGGCCGTGTTAAGGCTAAGGCATCACTGGTGAAGAAAGGCCCAATGGGCATGGCTCAATAACTGGTGTTTCAATGTGATCTCAAAATGCTTGCATGGCATTGCCTGTTTTTGTTTAGGGATTTGGATACACTACGTACTGTGTTTATTTGGTCCATTTACATGAGTACTACTGATGTCATAGGACAAATTAGACAGTCTGTATATAGAAGTATATTGATATAGGTGATTTTGATCCCTATTTTGGGAAATATCATTGGTGTACAACTGGTTGACACTGAAACACATGATGCCTCTGTTTTTAGGTGCTGCATGAAATGTTAACTGGAGCTGAGATGCTTGATGCCTCCAGTGAAAGTGAAAACGAGATGACAGGTGTGCCTGAGATAGAGGCCAGCTCAACTGAACCGGTAGAGGGCTCCCACAAGTGGTTTGGAGTTCAAACATGTTTGCTTGTAAGTATATTGAGTCACCTGGATGTCTATATTCGACATGGAAAGTAACGAGGATGGTATGGATGAACATGTAAGTGATAGTTTACTTTGAAAATCCCTGTAAACAGTGGAATTGTATTGCATGCTTATAAAAATCAGTGCTCTCTCATAAGCCTAATAAAGCACCTACAACTTTGGTTTTATAGTGGCATTGAGCTAGAGGATGGCCCTGGTCGTAAACAGCAAACACCATCTGAAAGACATTGGCAGATTATCTCCGTCTGAGCAGACATCTAGCTTAGAATCTTTCCACAAGGTGGTGATCTTCTTCGCGCCCAAGAGTGTACACTTTCCCTTTGTCACTATGAAAGCAAGGTAATTTAATTGAGCTTTGCTGTGACTGTAGTGTGGTATAAATTGCAAATACCTGATGTAAAACATGAGTTTATGTTGGTGCTTGTAAAGTTATGACATGCTGGTGTATTGTGAGCTCACATAGGCATACCAGACCACCAGGCTATATCTGCTACTGTTGGTGCTTTACTTCCAGATTACTCCTTGCAGTTTTGCATTTTAATGAAAACTCCAATAGAGCTCAGGCAGTCACTCAACAAGGCCAGACACAATGGGGAGTGTCCTTTCCAAAGTCCAGACAGGGTGATCCAGTGGTGAAGCCTGTTTTGGTTGGTATATATCACAGGATTTGTTGTTCAATATATGTAATGCTGGCATTTATTAAGATAAATTTACTATGAGTCTCCGCCATGCCCATAGGGTAATTATACTGGCACAAAAGACCAAACATTCCATTTAATGATTCAAAAGACAATTTATTACTAATCTTTTATTAACTGGTTATGCTTCAGATTATGTTGACAACCTCATAACTGAAGTGTTTGTGCTTCGTGAGAAATATCCTAGTTACAGACTGGCGAAAGTTCTTTCGGAGGAAAGGAGTGTTCCGCCCCCTATTGCTGCTCAATTTGAAAAGCCAGCAAAGGACATCCTTGTGGGAGCACACCGATGCCTTTTCAATCATGCAAACAAAATCTCCTCAGCTACTTTCTAGGTATCCTCTGTAAAGGCCCTCTGGGACTGGGAATGTAGATCTTATTTTGTTTACGACACATGATGGCAATACTTTTCTGTTATGTCTACCTAATCTGTGCCACACCCAGTAGATAGGCCAAATATCTGAATAACCTGGAGCAAAAAAGAATTGATTATTTCTTAGGGAAATATGAAAATAATGTTTTTTTAACTCTATTTTTTTGTCAACTATGTACTCAAGATATAAATGTATTGCTGGTTTTGCTGTTTGTTGTCATGTAGCACTGAACGTGATTACCAAATCTATTGCACAACATGGACACTTGGGATGCACATTGTCCATGTCCAGAAGTGGCTGTGTGTCTTACATGTGCTTCAATAAAGGCATAACTAACTCATTTGTGTTAACTTCATCCCCTATATGTCCATCTATCTGTATGAACTCGAATTTCGATGCAAGCAGGACATAACGGTCCAAGCAGTTTGACTTGAACCCTGGATGTTCTGTCATACATGGCCACTCTTCTATTGTTGCCAGTCTTCAGGTAATTTCGACAACAAACACATTCCCGCAATGAGGTCATCTGATCGCAGTTGTTACAGCTACACCTAAAAGGTTGCCCAAATCAAGCTTTAGCCATTTTGAACTCCAAGTTAGATCATTCACATAACAAAAGCTGACCCAGCAGTCCATGTTTGTCCATGATTCACTAATTCTTCTGAGCATTCTGACTTTATTTGTGAGCAAAACAGTAGACTTAGTCTTTTAAATATGCACTGATGAAAGATATATTAACAGGACGTCTAAATTCTGAAAGGGGCCAGTTCACAGGCACCCAAGTCAATTATGTATATTATCATACATTTCACTATCGCTCGGGGAAATGCGCTGGGTGGATTTATTGACTGTGTGGGCCAGATAGACCCCATTACACGGCATTGTTATTTCTACCGGTGCTAATCCATTTAGACTAATAGAGACGAAAAATTTCCACCTACCACACTTCCACTGGCCAGAAAGTCAAAGCGTCTTTGCTGCATTCATTTTCCGAATCGGAATCCGTTTCTGAGCTCCCAACATCATTATCTGACTTGGTTGTTATTCGCAATTGTGTGGGCTAAAATAAATACCCACGGACATCATAAGTCCTCATTTCATCTAATGAGGCTTCATAATCTTCATCTGATGACGACATGTTAATATATACCAATCAGTAGAAAGGAAAGTTGCAGGGAAAAAATCGCGGATCGTATTTTTCTCAGCTTTCGAAATACCGCCTTCGAATTTGCTTTGGGACGAGCCGCAAACGTGACGTCACGCGTCCTGCCTCCTAACGACCAACTGATGCAAAATGGACTCTGGGAATTCAATCGGAATTAAACCCGAGCACCACATTCTCAGCGGATTTATGTCCACAGTACTTGAGACAATGTGAAATTATCTACCGTGGTCAGATTAAAAGATATTTTCCTACATTTTGAAACATACAAATCGGATATGCCAAAAAACGTTAGTTTTGATCTTTAATACGCTACGTGACAGTCACTCGGCCCAAAAGTGACAGGGAGGTGGTATGGCGAAGTGACGTCCTAGCATCGTTAATCTCAAACCAAAATAAAATGATCACGCCCAGTAAAATGGAATGTTATCACAACGAGGATATTTTTCAATCCTTCACAACGCATAAAACATACATATGGAAATAGGATAAATTTTTGTTGGGACAGATATTTGGATTGTAGTTTTGATCGGTTTTATTTGATGGCTATTCATTCGTGTATAGGCTAAAGACACAGCGATGGTTGAAAAGGAGTAGATGTTGCTGTCAAGCAAGTGTCCTGAATCTATCTCAATAAACCCTGTCACTCACTCACAAACACACACAGTCACTTATTCACTCAATAATACGCACACACTCACTTACTCACTCAACGACTCACTCATTCACTCACCCACACACACGCATACACTCACTAACACGCACACACTCACTAACTCACTATCCCGCACGAACACACTCACTCACTCACTAACACCCATGCACTCACCAACTCACACACTCGATCACTCGCTAGCACGTAAAAACTCACTTGCTCACTAACAAGCACACATCCACTAACCCATCCATTCACTCAGACACTCACTTACATGCACAAACTCACTCACACATACACTCACTAATTCGCCAACATGCACAAACTCACTCATTCACTCACTCACTCACTAGCATGCATAAACTCACTCACTAACACGCGTGCACAAACTCACTCACTCTTCCACTAATACGCACAAAATCACTCGCTTACTTATTCACTAAAAGGCAAATAGTCACTCACGCACAAAATGGCTCTCTCATTCATCAACGTGCGTAAGCTCACTCACTAACAAGCACACACTCACCACAGGACGGGCCGCGTACCACAGCTATAACTGAATGTCTCCAGCATTGACTGTTTGTTTAGGTTGAGGTTTTCATGAAACTGGGGTTACATAAGAAGGAGGCTAACATCACTTTAGATTTACACAATACTGAGGTATGCAATGATTAGGTTGCCCTTATATCGAGGTTGACATGAATTTGACTTTTAAACGCGTTCGTTAGATATAACCGTTCAAGGCTTTGATCGAGATTGATAACCGCTCGTCCCGATCCTGACTTTATCGAGAAGAACGACGCTAAGGTTGCCCAGTTTATACAGGACCTCGACCGCGTGAAAAATAGAACTTACAGCAACGGTCATTGTTTGCTGTAACAGTATTCGATATGTTGAATAATAGTGACACTAGTACGATTTTCTATATTCGTGACAATATTTGGATAGTGTCACAAATATGGAAAATATGCATATGTAATATACATATGTATAAATAAATATATATACGTTAATATATATATATATATATATATATATATATATATATATATATATATATGTGTGTATGTGTGTGTGTGTGTGTGTGTGTGTGTGTGTGTGTGTGTATGTGTCATGTCACCACAGTGTACCCTCATATGCGAGGCACTACACAAAACTGCAGAGACATTATCTATTGCACAGAGTGTCATGAAAGACCAATACTGATAGAAGCAGGTCAGTGGCAATTGTCCTAACGTCAATGAGTAACGTCAATGAGTAAAATTCCCCAATGTAATTTCTACATATTCTGTACCTCGTCAGCCTTCCTTTACCCCATCTTTTGCAAAATATTTCGGCCCCATCATACTTCTTCTCCATTAACCCCCGACGACTGAGCAAACATAACGATAATAGATATTCTCACTGCGCTTAACATCGATATTTGTTGCACCCCGAAAGCAGGCGTAAAATATCGACAGATACCTGATTGTAATCATTTAAACCACGATCAGATTTGTTTATTAAGGTGTTTATTAAAACAACTTGACATTTGGTAAATTTTTGCATAAGCCCATAAAAATCATACAGTCTAAGCGTATCGACAATCGTAGTTAGTCCCACGAATGATCAGAAGACCAACAAGAGTTGCAGTAAGAGAACAATCATCTCCTAAAAGTAAATCGCTGGTTACCGTCTGAGAACTCATGACATGTCACAGTGCAACCTGCTATAGTGTCAATAACACCTTTTGAAATGAGATGCGAGCAATCATCGTTTCAACCGACCCGAATATCCATGCTGAATTCAGGGTACTTTCAAAACCTAAGTATGCTACGTTATTAAAGCAAATGACCCACGGAAAAGGAATATCATAACGTGCAAACCATTTGTCATTCATTATGAAATAAAATGATGTATTATGAACAAGATAGAGATAAATGTATGGAATATAATGGGGTAACCTTGGATGAATCGCAATTCTCGATACGACAATAATACACCAAAATAGCGAAAGTATCATATGGGATTAGGTTGACATAAAAAACCAATATTAAATAGAATTGTACGAATATTGACAAATTGCATGATCATTTTAACAGTTACTACAATTTTGCTATATCGAGCCGTTTCGAAAACAATACATTTCATTCTTCAAACACACATACGCACACACGGCCATAGTTATATGTATACAAATACACACATATACATATATATATATATATTTATATATATATATGTGTATATATATAGATGTGCATCGAATATATATGTAAATATATATATATATACATATACATATATATATAAATTTACATATATATATATATATATATATATATATATATATATATATATATATATATATATATATACATATAAATTTATATATATGTATATGTGTGTGTGTGTATATGTGTGTGTGTGTGTGTAACCTGAAGTAACCATGTCCAGGAAGGCTACCAGCGTTGCTGTTGCGATGTGCACCGAATTCCCTGCATCTACTCTGCATGTTAACATGTCAAGCTTTTCATGCGCCCGCATCCTGTCTCAAATTCTTCATTCGTTCTATACCGTCACTAACTTAAACATGCACGGACATATATCTAAATGGTATATATCGACCAGGTGAAATGTTTTTGCATTTCTTGGCGCAAATATGATGCCACTGCGTCGTAACGTGATCTGTGGTGTTGAGATGCACTCAATACGCACTTGTAATAATGAAGACTCGAACTCCAGGTGTAGGGTTTATAACAACTTGAACTTTATTCAACTGTTTTCAATTTCGAATTTCAGATGAGAGAGATGTGTTGAGCTCGGAGGCCAGGAGAGAACTGATTTTGAAGTATAAGTTGCTTCCCTCAACGACTAAGGCACGCCATCCCAAATCTCATGGGACATGCGTAGCCAGGTCTGTGAGGGCTGGGGCTATCGGGCGTTGCCTGGGCAGGAAGGTCATGTGGCTCTGGAATATGGGGTATGTATGAGGAGAGGGGGAAAGTGGCAGGTGACATGTAGACACTTGTGGATCTGGGAAACTGGGGCGTATAATTGATTTAAGCTGTTGGGGTTACTCCATCAACTGATGACTGAGAGGGTACGTTATGATGAAGGGTAGGTTTGTTATCAATTTGGCACTCAACAACTGTTTCCGACCGACTATACGCGTCCCTTCGCTATGGCCGACTGGCTCCGATTTAACTATGACGTCACACTAGTAAGCCCAGTCATGTTCGGTTTGCTGCCTGTGTTGTAGGCAGATTTAGGGTTCGTATCAAGACGTGTGTGGAGGCGCTGAGAAAAATCGTTTTTATATCATCCCTCTGGGGTCATCTAACCCATAATCTTAACTTTCGATTGAATATCTACATCTTTTTTTTCAGATTCTACCTACGGCATTCTCTCTTACAAAAGTGCTTATGCCGTATACGGTCACAGATCCACCCCATGTCCTATACGGCTTATGCCCCATAATGTCACTGATCCAACTTCAGCCTGTACTGTTGCTAATCAACCCTAATCTGTCACATATCCGCCTCATGCCATTAACTTTAACAGATCCGCCTTATGAACTGAGCTGTGACAGATCCACCTTCTGACCTAATCTGTCATCAATCCAACTTGTGTCCTAACTACATATTTATCATATGATCTTTACTATCAGGGATGTACGATATAGTCGTTGCTGTCCGTTATCGTCACAGATCTACATAACGACTGACACCGATCATATTCTACGATGTACCGTCCATTTTGCCAGGGATATTCGTTCTCAACGCCAGATGGTACCCCTTCCTTTCTCTATCACTTAATGTCAAGTTGTATCGTTGAAATATTAACTTTGCTGTGATACATGCGCTGACCTGAATCAACTTCCTGCCAGCATTATTCATGAATAGAGTAAAACGCAAGCGGGAGTTCTGACTAATCCCAATGGAGCAGCCTGTGTAGTGTCGGCATCGTGACTTCCTCTGTGCGAACAGAAACAGAAAGAGAGGACAGAAGCTGTGTGAAATTTCATCAGAGTGACTCGTTACTACTCATTCAGGAGAGAAATTGCCTCTGGCTTTGGACGTGAGGGACATGGAGCTGCTCTACAGCAGGCCCTGTTTCCAGCCACGTGACTTGAAAAACACATCCGAGGGAACTGGTGCCCATATTCACACCACACGACACTCACGGCACTTTTGTATCCTCCAAATTCACGAACAATAACATTGCGAATCCCAACATCCGGTATTCATCAGCCGTACAGTTCACCTTTATCCTATCCTATCTCGAGTCATAATGTTTAGTACTCATAACGGAACATCCACATATGCTGATGTGTTTGAAAGCTCCATGGGTTGATAAATCATCCAAGTCTATGAGCTGGGGAAAAATTAAATGGCATAACATCATTAAGAACATTATCAAGGTGAACAAGCAATATCGAAACCGATTACGCATTAATATCGAAAGTGAGGAAGATAAATGGATGACTGGAAAATGGCGCGCAAGGAAGGCGAACGGAGAGAGCGCCAGCGGGCGATAAACACGATAGAGGAAGAGGCTAATTACTTGTTATTAAAGACTCAATATCACGATCATTATGATAAGGCATTTAAGCGACTGCGTGACGATTTACCTCTAGAGGCCTATCATTTTGATCAGGCGGGCTATGTCTGGCAGCTGGCGAGGAATAGCAGCGCGATGGTAATGTCGGGCCCTAATGTCATCCCATGATACCAGGTTCAGGACAACTATTTGCCCCTGTTTACGACCTTCTCTTCTCTGTCAACAGGTGGTGATCCAAGGCGATTTAACTTTTGATTTGGGTGACCTCAAGGCTGGGGTCACTGTCCATGGCAGACATGTTCGACGCTACGCTAACATAACATCTGCAATAGTTAACGGAGCGCATGCGATTCCACCGGTTTTGACCTATGACCGGGCGATAACAAGCAGGGCGCGTCAAACATAAACAAACATGAATGGTCATCAGGAATGGAGCTTATCGAGGAAGCTCGAAAGAAAGCCCCTCTGTGTGAGTTTCTAATGTGCTGCTAAATCAAAATCAGTTTGAGAAGATTTGCCGTAGAATGAGTGATTATCATCATTAAGGCCTGCTTATTGAGTTATGTCCTGGGTGTATATTCCCACAGAGCTTTTCGGTGCAGTGTTCGAGGGAACTCAAGGTTCTATGTCCTAGGGTTCTGTTTGACAAGCATCAGTGCACGTTTCCACAACATCCAATTTCTGCCACGCACATGAATTGTGTCTATTTGAATGATTGATTTACTTGAAAAACATTGCTGTCGGGGAATTGATGTAGCCATACTACATCACTCAGCATCAAAACCACAAAATCGCTGAAAAATAACTCCCCATCAGTGACACCGGGTTTTCTGTTAATTTATAAATTTACTCCTTACCTTGTTACTTCATCAGGCTATAAAAAATATAGGAGATCCATAATGACTCGTCATAAAATTACAGACTTATTATTGATGTAAGCGTAATCCAACAATTACCGCAAAAAATCACATATTGAATACTGGAGGCAAATACTTACAAATAATTGCGGTTCTACATGAATACTTTTGTAGGTTGTTTTTGGTCTATTGGAAATGGCAAAAAGCAAATTGATATATCTTAAACGACAGGCTGTCCTGGGGAGTTTGTTGGTTAATTTTCCATCGAAATCAGAGTCGCCCACAGCATGAATACAATGGTTTCATTTACATTTTACATAATGAGTTCGGTGGGCGATAATCCGTTAAACGTGGAAGCTGTAAATACTGAAGTAAACGTTGACTTAGTTTATAGTCCTATATATGTCGGTAGGACACACCCGGATTGGTCAAGCTTTTCACCTCCTCTCTCCTCTCTTCTAGCCTGCTCGGGAATGTGGAGGGTGATCGGTAGCTTTGGGGTTGTACGAACCATAGTTGAACTTTGAAGGGAATGTTGACGGCTTCAGTTTGGACATTTTCAGGATAAAGAAGGTAGCTCTTGAATCAAACCTCACTTTTTCGGATATAATCGATTTTCTCAAAGTGGTCGCTATTCACGCGATCGACCGTCAAATTTGGCGTCGCGTTCCTCTTCAGTTCTTATCGATTCACATGCATGTGCCAAAGGGTACAAATGAATTTAATGTTCATTGCATAACGTATTAGATGTTTATGGTTCACAGGTGATAAATGGCGATTTAGTTCAGGCAATGCGCATGATACGCGGCCAAGATTTTTGATCTGGTCTCATTTATATGCCAGTTGTTGCATATACCATGTTGTTGTGTGTGTGTGTGTGTGTGTGTGTGTGTGTGTGTGTGTGTGTGTGTGTGTGTGTGTGTGTGTGTGTGTGTGTGTGTATGTGTGACATTATTCACGATTAAAAATGAATGACTTCCCCTGTTTACTGTACCCCTCACCTATTTGGATAGAGAAGCATATCCTGCCCGATATCATCTCAAATCCCGCTCTTTAACTTCATTTTACATGATTCTCAGAGCCTAAGTGAGAAGCGTATTCGTTTAAGCAAGTTGTTTTTTAGAAGCGCTATATAAGGAAAATAGTGTGTGGTTACTCCAGTCCATTGAAATATGGTGGACGATTGCTCCAGTCGGTTGAAATATTATGTAGGGCTTTTAAAACATATTGTGCGACTACTCCAGTATAATAGAATATTGTGAAAGGCTACTCCAGTCTATTATGATATGGTGGACCACTACTCCAGTCTCTTGAGGTTTTGTGAACGGCAATTCCTGTCAATAAATATATGGTGCACGTCTACTTCCGAAAATCGAATTATGGTGTTTTTTCCCCTAATATATGGTTATATGGTGAATGATTACTCCAGTCAATGGAAATATGGTGTATGGCTACTCCAGTCAATGGAAATATGATGAACGGCTACTCCAGTCCATTGTAATATGGTGTACGGCTACCCCAGTTCCTTGAAATAAGGTATATGAATATTTCCGTTCATTATACAATGATGTATGGTTACTCCACTTTGTGGAATTCTGCTGTATGGTTACTCCAGTCCATTGAAATATGGTGGACTGCTACTGCAGTCGCTTGATGTATGTTGGACGGCTACTTCAGTCCCCTGAAGTCTGTTGTAGGTTACTCCTGTCAATTGAAATAAGGTGTTAACTAGTCCAGTCCATTGATATTTTGTGTGGGGCATTTGCAATCCATTGACAGATCTTGCATGACTACTCCAGTCGATTAAGGTGTACGGCTACTACAGTCAATTGAAATATGGTGTACGGCTAATCCTGTCAATCGCAATAAGGTCTATGACTACTTCCGACCATCGAGCTATGGTGCATGGTTACTTCAGTCTATCGAATGATTTTGTTCGAATACTCAAGTCCAACATAATAAGGTGTACGGCTATTCCTGTCTATTTAAATATGGTGTACGGCTATTCCTGTCTATTTAAATATGGTGTACAGCTATTGATATATATTTAAATATGGTGTATAGCTATTCCTGTCTATTGAAATATGGTGTACGGCTAAGGGCTTCAAGGGCATCAAACGCAGTCAAAGCGAGATTGTCCTTTTCCAAGGGCTCTAAGAGGTGGTTTACTTCCGCAATGACATCTAACATGATATGCATGTAACAGCCGTAGGGCGGTTATTGCGTGTCGTCTCATTCTGCTGTTGGCTGTGGTCTTCTTTTACAACTGTTGATTTCATAGAAATGATCGTCAATGACTCGGTAGCTCCTCACAACAACATCCCAAGCCATCTACTGCCACCCAAGTTGAAAGGCTTTAATACCTTTTCGTTTTTTCCATCTGCCAAGCACCAAGACTCACTCAGTGCTTTTTATTGGTGTGTGAGTGGGGAGGGGGGGGGGGGGGTGTAGGGGGGGGGGTATATTGCTTGAACAGCAGCTGCAATACTTTCTTGAGATTTTTGAGTCTCCCATTGTCTCTGTTAGCATCCAAGAGGGCGAGCTCTAACCAATGTGCCAGGCAACTGGCATATTATCCAGATAAATATATGAGCGCCTGTAAAAACCTTGATACAAGTTCACTGAAACCGTAGAATATCTCTAGTGTTCCATTGACAGTATAAATCCAATGGAAAGACCTTGGGATGTAGTGTACTCTGTCGGCCATACTGCTTGGGAGTCAAAGCCATAGAAGATATAACATGCTGGATTGCTTCTGTAGCAGAGTCTCCTATTCGACAGAGCACGGGGTAATAACAGTAAAGACTAGAATTTGTTTACCTTCATATTGATATTCTAATGCAATGGAAGTGAACCAGAAATGCACACCAACCATATGAAGAAATTTTCAAATACTCTGACCCTCCTCGAATACGCCCCACCACCCTTTTGCTGAGGTATACTAACATAGAATGTTATTAATAATTGCTCAAAGCTTCGTTTTGGGGTTTTCACCTACCCCAGCATCAGTCTACAAACACTTATAGCTATACAATTGCTCCGTCTAATTTTCATGGTAATGACAATTTAGTAAGCAGAGATTTGCAAAAATAAATAACGGTAAAACATTGATTATAACGATCCTTGCCCCAGACGGACGGTGATATTTTCATAAACTCTCCTGAATCATAAATTTCCGTGTGAATGAGTAATGTGTGTTTACGGGACGTGGGATTTAGAATTCAGAAAACAACATATATCAAGAGCCAGTGAACATATATATGGGACCGTGCAAAAAGCTTACCCCAGATCGATGCGTTTCTTTAAGAAATGCCATTTAATATAGATTTCCGAGAAATCTAGAGGCGATGTCTATCATCTTGGAAAATATAAGGTCACATGGTATTTGTTGACCCTACGTTCTC
>CM067355.1:5429819-5472907 GCA_034190875.2 Urechis unicinctus
TATATATATATATATACATATATGCATATATATATTTGATTATATATATATTTATATATATTTGTATACATTTAAATGCGGGTTTTTGGAACAGTCAGTGGGTGTCTTATGGGGCATTTAATGGCAGTTTAGTGGCCGTCTTATTGGCCCTGCATGGGCTGTCATATGGGGCACTTAGTAGCTATCTTCTTTTTGCTATTCATTGAAACTTTTTGGCTGCCAACTTCAATTGGTGGTCGGACCACAAAATCATTGATTACTAATCGACATTGCAACAATAAACTAATTATCCAAAAGATAATAAATAAGAAGTGAACGTCCTGAACAGTTACGCATGTGCAATTGAACAACGTCATTGGCAAAACATGTGTGTTAATACAATTAGTAAGTGTATATCTACAGCTGCTTCTTGCTTTATCACCTCTCATCTCTTCCATTTATCACGATATAACTGCTTCTTATCCTATTACCTCTCTCTTCTCCCCTCAATCTCTCACTAACGCTTCTCGCTCTGTCACCCCCTCTCCTATCTATTTCGCTATAGCGGCGTTTCACTCTGTAATCTCTCTGTACTCCTTTCCGTCACTCTATTAACTTTCACCTCTCCCCTCTATATCTCCACTCTCATTCTTTCATCACTTTCGTCTCCCATATATCTCACTATAAACACCTTTCCCTTTCTCGTCTCTCTCATCTCATCTCAAACAAGTGAGCTGATGAATGAATTGAGAGAGCCTGATAGAACGGGTACTCACATTGAGTGATTTAATGAACTAGCATGTCCATATCCCCAAGGCATTGTCGGTTTTAAGCCGACAGGAGGCAAGTTGTCTGGTGGATTCCCTCGCCCTGTGTTGACCGCCATAGTGTACTTGAAAAGAAAGTGGCATGATCGGTACATCATAGCATATGATCGGTGCCAGTCGTTATGTAGATCTGTGACGATAACGAACAGTAACGACTATAACGTAGATCTATGATAGTAAAGATCATATGATAAATAGGTGATTCGGACACATGTTGGATTGATGACAGACTACGTCATAAGGCGGATCTGCGACAGCTGAGTTTATAAGGTGGATCGATGACAGCAGAGGTAATAATGCGGATCTGTTACAGTTAGGGGCATGAGGTGAATATGTGACAGATTAGGGTTGATTAGCATAAGTACATGGCCTAGGTTGGATCCGTGACATTAAGGTCATAATTTGGATATGGGACCGTATAGGGCGTGGCGTGGATCTACGACTGTATATGGCATAAACCACCTTTGTAAAAGTACAGGCAGTAGGTAATATCTATGGCAATGTACGACGTAGACATCGACCGTTCCGGTCATTGGGTTGATGACTTTAGAGGAATAATATCAAAAGGAGTGTCTCGGCTCCTCCACACACGTCTTGATACGCCCCCTGACGATCTGTCGACAAGACGTGCAGCAAACCGTGATACTGGTGAGACATGATAGCTAGATGGGAGCCAGTCGGCCATAGCGAAGGGTCGCGTATCGTCGGCTCGAAACAGTGGCACCATCAGGCGAATAGGCGAATAGAGCGCGCCAAATGAAGAAACGTTTTATCTTGGCGCCATGAAATGAAGAAACGTCTCACCTGAGAGATATCTCAGAGATATATATATAGAGATATAGATATATATATATATATATATATATATATATATATATATATATATATAGAGATATATATATAGATATATATAATATATATATATATCTATATATATATATATATATATATATATATATATATATATATATATATATATATTTATATTTATATATTAGATATATATATATATATATTATATATATATATATATATATATATATATATATATATATATATATATATATATATATATATATATATATATATATATATTTTATATTGGTGGAAACTAACGGTCGCCCGTACGTCAATGGCGACTGAAAACGACCGTGTTGGATTCGCATAATCACGCGCCAAGGTGGCGAGTATAGTTATTATCGCACTCTCTCTTGATTATTTACTTTCCTGCGACATGACCAAACATCAAAAGCATGCTTGAGACGCTTGTCTCCGGTTTGTTTTGCGCTTGCTTCCGTAAAATACGCATGTGTCAGCAAACTTTAGATCAGGTATTCATAAAGTTTTTGAGAGGGTTAGCTGTGTTTGCTGTGTCGGCTGTATTCATAAAAAAAATTTAGTCGTTGGGTCGACTGAAATCTTCGTCGTTAATTTTTATGAATACGATCTGAGATCGCGGACTCGGCTGAGATCGGAGATTGAAGTTGCGAAAACTCAAGTTAAGATTCTTTTTAAATAAGGCCTCATATAAGCACAGTTTTTAAACTATTGAATTCACTCATGTCAATATATAAAAGGTAGCCCAACCGAACAAACTTCAGGTTTTACTACCGCAGCTTTTATACTTTGTTCGATAGGGCTGAGAAGTTTGAGCAGTTCCCGAGTGGTTAGTATGCTAGAAAAAGAGTGAGTTGTATTTGTTTGACCTCATACTAATAATTCGTACATCTATGGCAGAATGTGAGAGAGGCTTGAATGTGATGGGCTAAACCAAGAGTGATTGGCAACCTCACGAGTGTTCTTCTTCAGTCTCCCGATATTCACAACTTCGATCCTGACTGTGAGACTGAATTATTAGATATTGGGTGTGCGGGTGCGGACAGACAGCATGATTTCGCAAGGATAGACAAGTGATGAACGATTGCAGTTGAGGCGTACTTGGCCAGAGTTCGTTCCTATTTGTCTTTGCACATAATCTGTGAATTATATTCACCGTAGTGGGTAATAAAGATTCATATTTCGGCATATGCTAATAATAAAGTTTTGGCCGATAAGATTTGTGTTGGGCCGGTACTTTTGCAAGATATAAATAAATACATATATATAGGATATAGAGATATATAATAGATATATATAGATAGAGAGATATAGAGATATATATATATATATAGATATATATATAGATATATATATATAGTATATATATAGAATATATAGATATGTGAGAGTATAGAGATATACTATAAGATGAGATCTACATAGATATAGATAGTTCTATATTCTATATATATGTATATATTTATAAAGAGATATAGATCCTGACTATATATATACTATATATATATACATATATATAGGTATATATATATATATATATATATATATGATATATATATATATATATATATATATGTATATATTATATATATATATATATATATATATATACTGACAATTACAACCATTATGACTCCAACCATTCGTGGACAAATTTTTATAGTACATTTTTATATATAAATTATCAATTATTTGTTCGGCATATTGAATATATATGATACACCGTAAATATATTTAAAGCGAATAAAAAATCTTTATGTCACATTTTATTGCTGGTATATACTTTTTGGTATCGAAAGGTCGTCCACGAAAGGTCAAGACATTAATTTGATACGTATAAATAAATACCTTTCGCGCCCATATATATTTTTGAATATTTGCGGAATACCGAAATATTTAAATCATTTTTAGATCATCATGGATTAGAAACATACATATTTGTTAGAGATGTGATCATTAGGAACCACTGGTATCATTTCTGCGATCTAATTCAATGTTGTAGATTAATGAATAATATAAATAGAGTTTTTATAATGAAATATATAAAATAGATATATTTCGATTTTCAGATATATCCAATATAAATCAAATATATTTCGGAAATTTGGATCGAAGTATATAATATGGAAGATATTGATATATCATAGATAGATAAATATATCTAAAATTTTATCGCTATTATGGATAGATAGAAAGTATATCTATATATCTATCAGATTCGAGTGGTCAAACCAAAATAATTTAAATATTTACGAAAATGTGCGTTGACTTATATAGAGTTATATATATATCCTTTAGGATAAAGTCTACGAAATATATAATGGCGTTCGAGCTAAGATATATAGATATATATATCTCTAAATCTCTATATCTATATATATATATATATATATATATATATATATATATATATATATATATATATAATATATATATATATATATATATATATATATATATATATATATATATATATATATATATATATATATATATATATATATATATATATATATATATATATATATATATATATATATATATATATATATATATATTATATATATATATATATATATATATATATATAATATGTCTTGTCTTAGTAACGTACAACGATAATCTTTCACGCGTGATTTCTTTGGATTTTGAATAAACTAATCATTCGCTGACAAAACCCGCAAACCTCAATATCTTCCATACAAACATATTTGCTGAAATAATTTTAATCATGTGTGTTGGACATGTTTATTCGAAAAATTCAGATATTTCATTTATTTTTAAATTACACAGTATCACGTTAATTCATGCTTCATGATATCATCTACCTGATGTTCCGTCGAATGTAATATTGAACGTCGTTGAACGTTTTCTTTGCGAGAGAAAGTATTGATGAGGCTCTGTTTAAATATGGGTTAATATCGGCGTGCAAAGGGAAACATGATTGCGAACCTCATAAAAATGGTTCTTATGGTAGATTAAAGGGATCGAAAAAAGTTGGCACTCAAATCGTATGAGAATAAATTGAACAATATAAATACAACATCATACCTGATATTATGCACGAACGCCTCACATGAGGTCCCGTATTGGTGGCTCTATTGGATGCCTTACGTCCAGTCGGCGGGGTTGCGCGAGCAGTGTGGGTAATCAGTTATCAAGAACACCATTTGTGATATCAAAAGGTGCTCTTTGGACCGAACTGAAGTGTTCATGGGATTGTCAAGTTACCCTGAGGGGGAACTTGTAAAAACACACACGTCTCTGAACAATGTGTTACATGTTTTTACTGAATTTACTTCGTGTCATGCATGGCACTGACAGGCGTATAAGTTATAAGAGAGCGCCTAGCGAAGTGTACTTAATATGACAAAGTAAACCAAAACCAAAGAATTACAACAATGTATGTATATGTTCATCACTGAACTGAATGATGCATCAAGAATGAATGCATTCTGATAATCCAGGCAGTCGGAAAGATGAGTGTGTAGGAGAGTGCATGGTGGGCATGCGTGTTGAGGGGGGCGTTTGAGTATTTTAAGTGGATAGCTATGCACATTAAAGAAAAGGCCAAATCAAAAGTAACATTTTGCCCAATCACTTTAGGAAAACACTACAGACAACTCGCTCAAGATATAGAGATAAAATAGATGTATATATATATATAGATATATACTGATATAGATATATATATATATATATATATATATATATATATATAGGATATATATATATATATATATATATATATATATATATATACTGCTTGTCCCTGGCTACTTTTATATATTATCAACGGGGTTAGGATACAATTGGTTTGTACCCCACATATATCTGAAATATATATATATATATATATTTATATATATATTATATAGGATATATATATATGATATATGTTATATATATATATATATATATATATATATATATATATATATATATTACATATATGAGATGAATATATATAATAATTGATCAGAAGATTATTGTCACAAACATTGTACATTTGTTATATGGTTTAGAACCTATAGCTGTTATATATAAGTCTTTGGCACTTTTAGATGACTTGACAAATTGCATACTTAACGACTCTTTAAAAGTCATGCTTACGCAAGACCTTGTATGCTCAGAGGTAATCGCCTTGCCATTTCCATATGTTAACTGTTTACTGGCACATCCTTTCTGATAACTACTCCATCTAAATTTGTCTTAATTTCATCAGTTTGGGCTTGTTGAGAGTATTTGCAACGAAAATCAGCAGCCCATTATAAAAAAACTGCAGGCTGGGTTGAAAGCCTTCCAAAATTGGCAGCTGTCAACCGTGATTGTGTCTGTTGTTATCATAATGGTAAAGCGATTATCATAACGGGAAGCGATTCAAAACATAATGAATAGCACTCGGCGGAAGGTAAACGCCTAAAAGGTGCCACAACAGCAAAACTGTATAGGGGTTCCTATACCATAGTTATGCAAATCAAGCACTTTAAACGCCATGTATTTTGTTCTTGAAACTGTTTCTAGCTGGTGAACCATCCATAGTTTATAGCCTCAGTGATTATCTAAATAAACCATGCAAGTATGATACATATCCTATCTGTGGTCACCGAGATAATGCCTCCGAGTCATGATGACTAGAATGATAAAACGAAAAGGATTTAAGGAGCCAGTCAGGACCCTTATCAACGATGTTACGCCAGAGTATGTTGCCCTATATGGTTGACCGACGCGAATGGAACATTCAGCCGTAGCGCGCAATGAAATGTTGATATGAGAGCAACTTAATCAACTAAATCCTACAATCAAAATACAGGTTTTGTTTGGCCGAAGCTAATTCAGTCAATCGGGACGACAGCGACAGATTTAACATGCGCTCAACTAAATCATCTCGCATAAAATGAAATAAATCTAAATTAAATGGCGCTGAACAATTTAATAGATTCAAATGCATGCAATTAATCGACCATTTCCCTACGCGCTAATATAAGCCGTCATGTGAGGTTCATTATGAATAGAAGGAGCGTTCATGTTTCAGGAGCTTACTTCCCAAGGATTGAAGGCAGGTGGACGCGACTCAGTTTCATATCATAAGACCGGATATACCATGACGTGGCCTGGGTTACTTAAATAAATTTGTATCGTACCCATCTTGATATCTGGGTAGGCTGCTCATGCCAAATCGTAAGCAAACCCTGAACAACTATATAAGGGTACAATTACAATCACTCCACTTCGACCACCATCACACATCGACCGTCACCCTACATCGACAATAACTCCACATCGACCATCACCCCACATCGACAATCACTCCACATCGACCACAATCCTACATCGACCATCACCCCACATCGACCACTACCCCACATCGACCACTACCCCACATCGGCCACTTCCACGCATCGACCACTACCCAACATCGACCACTATGTATGTATGTATGTATGTATGTATGTATGTATGTATGTATGTATGTATGTATGTATGTATGTATGTATGTATGTATGTATGTATGTATGTATGTATGTATGTATGTATGTATGTATGTATGTATGTATGTATGTATGTATGTATGTATGTATGTATGTATGTATGTATGTATGTATGTATGTATGTATGTATGTATGTATGTATGTATGTATGTATGTATGTATGTGTGTATGTATGTATGTATGTATGTATGTATGTGTATGTATGTATGTATGTATGTATGTATGTATGTATGTATGTATGTATGTGTATGTATGTATGTATGTATGTATGTATGTATGTATGTATGTATGTATGTATGTATGTATGTATGTATGTATGTATGTATGTATGTATGTATGTATGTATGTATGTATGTATAGTATGTATATAAGTATATCATGAATGTGTGTGTCTGTCTGTCTGTATGTATGTACTGTATGTCTGTATGTATGTACAACATTCGACCCATGTTATGACTATATCTGTACTTATGTAGCTGTATGTTGTATGTATTAACTGTATGTAGTATCAGCATGTAATAGGTATCATGTATGTATGTAAATGTAACTATTCATGTTGCAACTCTGAAAGTTTTAATGTAAGTATGGAAAAAGTATATGTATGTGTGATGTATAATTATGAATGTATGTGCATGTAATCAAAACATGATTGAGCTGTATGTTGTAGTATGTCTTGTATGATGTGACAGATGTATGTATGTATGGACACAAAGTGAATAGCACCAAAGGAATGAATACAGTATGCGCACAGTGTGGTGGTGTTTTTACTGTATGTCAAGAAGTATGTGGTGAGCAGGACTTGAATAGAAGGCGAGACGTATTCTACTGACATCCACGACTGGCGTTACATGTATGAAAGAGGGCGGGGCTGGGGAAACATCACGATCTCATGCAGCTCTTTTTTGTTTGGCATGATGTAGTCTTAGGCAAGAGAGAATAATATCGAGCGTTTAGGTAGGTAACATGTTTTTGTCGTTGCTTAAGCTATTCAACTATTCACTATAGCCTTTGTTGCTCGAGTGTTTAATATTATCGTTTAGTGGCGGGCCTCGTTTCAAACCTCTGCTGTCTGTACCAAGGTACTCTCGCATACGTGTTCCATGAAATGTTTTCTAAATGCGCGATGAACCGAAATCGTCAACACTAGCTGTTCCCCGCTTGCTCCGACAGCTAAATCACCATTGCGCATGGATAATGCGCAGAACCGAGCGGTTTTGTTCTGACCTTGACCTGACACTATTGTTAAGGTCATCGAATAAGTGAAAAACTAGTATCTCGAATAACTCCTTAAATAATGGTCGGATTGTTACCAAATTTACATCATTATGTAGCTCATTCTAATTGCAAACTTTTTCTAATTGACTATGTGGCAATTGAACCAACTGTTTTCCCAAGCGCCTAAGGTTTAAATGTCAACATAAGTTTCATGAATATTTTGAGCGCCTATAAAACTGTCAATACATGTCCGATAATAATAACAATTAGGTCACATGTACCCATGACCCTGACCCCTCAGAAGTTGCTACTTCGCAATATGGCAATATGGCGGGCTCGTGTTAGGATGGGCCTTGTAAGTCATGGTATATGTTGAACTATGGAATATTACCATGAACGAAAATATTTAACTATTTCTGAATGGTGATGATATACAGGAGCGATTGACCAATACAACAACACTGTTCATTCTATACTAGAAATAGCATCAGATGTAGCGAACAAAAACACCAGTATCAATATCGAATCGAGCACCACACCTCAAACCTACCAATATGTCCCCACAAGTAAGGATAAGACGAGGCAATGTGAATGAGGCGGCGGGAAATCACGCGACGCAATATTTTTCAAAATGGCGGTCATCGTATATCTCGCGATTTGTCAGAAATGATATATCAATGGCATTTCTTGAAGAATAGCGTCTATGGGGGTAAGTTTTTTGGTGCGTGGTCACTTTTTGTTGTACAGGCACTTGATAGATGTTATTTTCTAGATGGAGGATAGAGCACTTTAACCCTAACGCGTTTTTGGCGACGCGCGGAAAATGATCTAAGCAGAACGGTATATATGCATATTATCGTTCGACCAGAGCTACATTCAGGATTAGTTGTCGATGGATGGGAGGTGATTTGCAGCAAAGCTGGGTTGATCGCGGGTATCAGGATCAATGGTTGGCGGAATCTGTAGTGTGGTGTGGGGCTGTGTGTGGGGTTAGGTAGCGAAGTTAGACAGAGAAGTTGGGGGAGGGGCTAGATGGTGTAAAACAAGCAAACAAACAAATACACAAACAAACATACAAACCGGACTGATCGTCATAACTTGGCGAATGCGAATTCGCTAAGTTAACAAGACAACTTGGCGAAAGCAGTTCGCCAAGTTGACAACACTAAGAATTACTAAATAGGAACACTCACCTATTCGCCCGTTGAAGCAATAAATGGGTTGTGCCGTTTTTCCGGGACTATTTCCAACAACACGTTCAGGTTGGTGGAGTGGCTGAATGTCTTTTCAATTTAAGTGTGCATTTCGTCCAATCGTGCATGCGCCAAAGAATGGTTTTCCACCTAACGAACTTGTGGGGGTACTCTGTTTCGATTTGCATTCATCACCTTCACAAAGGAAGACAGTTTTTTCCTTATAAATGTTATCGTCTCAGCAAATCACGATATGATTTGCTTGTCGGCAGCCTCTATTGTGTTCTCATGTGTGCGCTTAGAAACTCTACACGCTAATCAGTTAAAGCAGGTTGTTAATTATCAACCGATTGGCAAGATTCAATGAGCGAGGAATGTAAATGTTTTAGGGATCCTAAAAGGTTAGTAAATGTTTATTGGCTTTTTAAGCGTATGTCACTATATAAAGTAGGTCAACGGAGTTACTAACATGTTTTAGGTGGCCATGTAAAGAAACTCCCCCCTACCGCTCGTCGTACATGCAAAGCCGAATGCGCTTACTTAGATGACGGAAAACCACACCCAATCGTTCCGCTGATGGCACAGGCACCCAAGTGAGTTCAACTCACCGGATGACAGTGACATGCATAAAAATAGGTAATATATAATGAGTCAGGCGAAACTGAACCCTGCCGAGCGAGCTAGTTTGATGACTTGACTTGGATGCCTGTGGCTGAGGGTACTGGTTGCCTTACGCTCTCTGCATACCCAACTTTTCCAACTGCCTACGGTTACCGTACTATATCCAGCCCTCCACGATTGAATATGATCTGACTCACGCAGCAATACCTCGGACCAAAACTCTTCGCTGTTAAAGATATATAGGTTAACTAATTTGTTGGACGCTAGAGGTTCTGCTTCACTTGTTGTCTAGTCGGTGTGATTTCAATAACAGCCAGTCGCCCAAAGGTATATGGGGGACTTTAGCGACCTGTATCAGGAAGTTCAATAATTAACCACGTTATAATGGAATTTAAATGTTTGGTGAACCCATGACTTTCCAACTTAGGACAAGTGGGAAAGCATTCAATTTGTAACAATTACATGTATTTCAAAAAGTTTACAATTGAATTAGGCTTCTAAAATGCATCACTTATTACGATTAAAACAATTTCCAGGGAGACATTGATGATTTAAACATTAATTTGATGACCTTGACCTTGATTTGAGGTCAAGATGCAAACAAAGGCTCTGGGTTCTGCGCATATTCAACACCTTCGAATTAAAAGAAATATTCGAAAATATCTTGAAAATTGCGATCTGTATCGTGAGACAACAAGAAGAAAACATTTTTGATAAAAATTGCTTTTGTAAACTATGTATAACATTGCACACTCCATCGCAGAGACAAATATTCAGTACATTTACGAAGCATTCCTTAAACTGAAATGCGAAAAGTTATTTTGCTAATACACTTTTCAAATGGTTTAAATCAGATTCATAGCTACTAGCACCTCAAATTGCCAGCAGTTAAGTTTTTTTTCCACACACAAAAAAGACGTCAGCCACTCTCCTAAAGCATATATCAAATGTTCAAAATTGAATACTAAAGCATGGACGTATTGAGCTTTGAAAAAAATGATGCTTTTGTAACCGGAAGTGATGTCATCGACATCCATAATAACTATGGATCCTACTAAGGCTGTCACGGAGAATCATTTTTTATTTCAATCGGACGTGTATTGACTTTTGAAAACGACGAATATTTTGATTCCATATGTCAATTATCAAAGTTGGGTAATTGTATCAGCTTTATTTTCTTCGTTATTTTCTTTGCGATCAGGCGATAATTAATGAATTATTTGCGAAATTAAAAGTTTAGAGATTTTGTCGACGGGAAATTTTCGAACTTTTACCAATTTTTTAACAATACATTATATACAATTATATATATTTAGAAAAAGTTCACAAGTGGTCGTTAACTTCAGATTTCTGTCTAGTTTTAACTTTGATTCGTTCCTAACTGTAAGTGAAAATATCGATATCTATCACATATAAGAGTTAGATTTGCGCTGTCTTTGACAACTGTCGCAAATTGGATGACCGGTGGAGTGATATATAGTGTTTTATTAGCTATCGAAATTGGACGAAAATGTAATAAGTACAATTTGTTTTTCCAACTCAATGCGCTTTGAAAACGATGGATATTTTGATAGAATATGTCAACTATCAAACTGCGGACTCTTATATTGATCGTCTGCCAAGCACAAGAACGCGTTTCCTATGCGTCCACATGTTAGTTGAGCAAACAAGGCGGGGATTTATTGTAGAGCGTAGCCACTCGATAAAAGAGCTTCGGCACACAAATAACTTTTTGCCATTAACTACTACCACTCGGGGTTTTTTTTGTACGCATATATTTACTTGCAACGTCCCCCACGATGCCTTTATGCAGAACAATCCATCCCTTGGTCGACCACTAGAGCATTTTATTGTGGACAGAGCTTTGGCAAACAACCTTTATTGCTGTTAAGACGAACCAACAGCATGATGAAATCTCATTCAATTTTTATAGCTTGATACTTAACTTTCGACTGTTGCTCGTTATAAGAGAAACATGTAATAAAGTGCGCGATTCGGGATAAGTTAAAAATTGTATCATGTACAGATTGAAGAAAGCTTATATAAAGTATAAATTTAGAAATAGAGACGAATCATAGACGAGAGCTCGCCTCTGGTCAATACGACAACAGTCAGTTATCATGACAGACACTCCCTACTTTCAAGTAACAGTTTGAATCAAAGGGTATCCCTCTAACTGATTGTGATATGTGAAATAATATCCCTGTTTCTGATAAGCGTATGTGATTTTGACTAGCGCTCGTCTCTCGAAACACATAAAGCCGCGTAGGAATAAATTTGCTTTCCTTGGGATTAACGCCTCGTACAATAAAGACGGGTTTCATTCATTGAAAATACCATTAAGCCGTATGTCGAGAGTTTCGTCGGAAGCAATGAAATACATACTCCGCAATAAATGATTTAGTCATTGCAGTTGTTATAAAACTTCTTTTGTTAGTATTGCCCAAAGCGTTATGTCTCAAGCATAGCAAATAACTATGTAAAATAATTCAACTATGCAAAACAATTGAAAAGACTAATTGAATGACGTCATCTATTTACCTAACTCAAAAACTATCGGCATAAGATTTAACCCACCTTGGATAAGTACTACACTGAAATTCAAAGAAGACATACTTCCAAGAAACATTCAATGGGCCATATGCAAGTGACTCGACCCCACCTCTTGCTGATGTTAGCCAAACATTTTGAGTTGGTGGTCGAGTATAATTGGATGGGAACGATTTGCCGACGCCCTAGTTAGTATACTACGTGACAGTCACTCGGCACAAACGTGACAGTCAGGTGACACGATCCCTTGACTTTAACACAGTCAAAATATTGGAAACATGTTTATTTACCTTATCAAATGAAGACAGTATTAATCTGCAGATTTTTAGCTTATAGTTCTGAATATAAATTACTTGGTTATTCATTCGTGTATAGGCTAGACACACATAAATATCAAGTAGGTGTCCGTATTGTATCTCAATAAACATCTCACCTCTATAATTCAATTACCTTAATCAGCCCCTTTTAATTTATCCGGGTAATGCTCGTTGATAATTTGGTTGTTGTGTTAGTTGGTTGAATAGTCCCAATAATGAAATAACCAATATTGAAGATAGCGACTGAAAGCGAGAGGACAGCACACGCTGTATTCAACAGGGTAGGCCGAGAACTACGCATATAAAATGGTTGTACTCTGACCCATCTCATGCGTGACGTCACCAGATCACTGGGGTCGCTTTTGGTCCATGTTGGCGTCCCATCTACAAAATAGTTATTTTAGAATTCGCCTTGTTGCCTCAGCCTCACAGTGATAGTGAGCTACAACATCTGTCAAAACCATCAATCGCATTGAGAAGCAGCCATCTTACCGAACGTATTGGTCCGGGAGCTAATACAGTTCAGATCATTGTAATATAAAGATTATGAGGCTATGACGCAAATCAAAAGGTCCTACATATTCTTGTGCCATCAATTCAATCTAAAGGTTCAAATGCCATCACTTCAACGAACAGTAGTACGTGTCATATCTTCAATCTGAATGCTCACTTGCAATCAACGAGCTGATGGTACGTTTATTCACTTCAAACTAAATGTGCCATCACTTAATTCTAAAGGTTCTGATGCCATCATTACAATCAATTGTTTCGAGTGTCATTATTTTCTGGTGTCATCTCTCTAAAGTATGTAAATGCTCGGCTGCCATCATTTCAATCTAACGGTTCTGCTGTCAATCTAAACGATGTATATGCGTGTGTGCGTATGTGAGTATATTTGCGTGTGAGTGGGTATGCTTTACAGGAAATCTCTTGATATAACAAAACACGAATTGAGCCTTTAGGATAGATGTTAAGTAAATAGTGGCTTATCGCGTACCTTTTCATATGCAGCCAGGTGCGTGTAGAAAAGACGTGACCAATTGAATGAAGATTTCATAGTTGAAACACATCCATCGTTTTCTATGCGTACGCACACGCACATATACATTTACTTACCTACCGGTTCACTCACGCGTTCACCCAGTCACCCATTCTCTTGCTCGATCACGTACTAACGCACTCCTGCACTTATCTGTCCATACACACAATATACCCCAACCCCCCCCCCCCCACCTCCACCTTATGACATTCACTGATCCCCTTCCACCTTACGATATTCACTGATCCCCTTTCGCTCTACCACACATTCACTGATCGCGTCCCGCCTTCGAAATTCACCAACCCTCCACTGCCTTACGACATTCACTCTCTCCTCAATCGTCTTACCTACTTAATAGTCAATCAAGCTATGGTGTATTCCATTATTCACTTGCCTTTTTGATCAATTTCTTAACACGCACACATTTTTTTAGTCACTCACTCACTTATTCACGTACTCACTCATTCACTGGCTTACTTACTCACTCATTCACCGGCTTACTCACTCACTCAATAACGTACTCACATATTCGCCACTAACACAAAAAAACACACTCACTTGCAAACACACACCGACTCACAAAATCTCACCCATTCAATAACATGTACAAACTCACTAACTCACACACACACGAACACACTCGTTCTGTCACTTTCACGCACTCACCAACTCACTCACTTACTCACTCACTTATACGCCCGCACACACCCACTTACTCACTCATTCACTCATTTACTCACTAACACGAAGAAATTCTCGCACACACTCACTAACTCACCAAATCACACACTAGCTCGACAAACTCAATCAATAACTCACACACTCACTCACTCTCTTACACGCACAAATTCACTTACTCATTTACACGCATGCACTCGCTCACTTACTAACACGCATATATCCACAAAAAACAAATCAAACAATTTTCAACAATCGCGACCTGTATCGCGGACCTAAATATTATATACATACATATATACATACATACATACATACATAGACAGATACATACATACATACATAGATACATACATATGCACATACATACATACATATACATATGCATACATACATACATACATATACATACATACATACATACATACATAGACATACATACACATACATACATACATACATACATACATATACATACATACATACATACAGATACATACATACATACATACATACATACACACACACATACATACATACATACATACATACATACATACATACATACATACATACATACATACATACATACATACATACATACATACATACATACATACATACATACATACATACATACATACATACATACATACATACATACATACATACATACATGCATGCATGCATACATACATACATACATACATACATACATACATACATACATACATACATACATACACATACATACATACATACATACATACATACATACATACATACATACATATACGACTTCATGCGACAACAGGGATAATAGCACAGAATGCAGGGTTCACTTATGTAACGCCACAATGAATCTACCCATCAAAAGTGAGCTGGAACATACATACATATTACATACAGCCCATACATACATACTACAGCTGAATATCAAACATCACTGTATATAGCTGCTAAGGATAGGCAGTGCTATGAAGGCGTCAACGTCTGATATCATGCGATGTGGTCAGTACCTGCAGATACATTTATCCACATACATACATACATTCATGATCGCATCATACATCTTTACGGCCTACATCATAATGCAACTTCACGACGCTCCAGTTGTATTTGTAGACTCTCTTCTATATGATCGACTCTGGTCTGAAAATTGTCCCCGATGATCTAAAGTATTTTATTGATGCCGACTTGACCCTCCAGGGCAGAGTCGTGGTATTGTGACAGCACCGTATGTTGGAGACTCTCTGTGGCACAATCAGGGTGAGGCAGAAGTCGCCGGGTTTAAAAGCAATAGGTCGGAATAAATGAGGTAGTACACCGTTTTTACCAAACAAAACCTGTCTGACTTCTCTATTGGTTGTTAGTAGCTTTGCGTGCCTTTACTAATCGTTAAACCGTTGCAGAACATACTACAATTCTATGCTTTGCATATATTGTCATTAGCTTAGTCTTAAATTTAATGCTGCAGCTTATGTTCAGTGTTAAAACAAATATCACATGAGTGTGAATGAACGCTATGATCGGAAGACTTACCGTTATGAAGTTCGCTGCCGGCAGATGTATTTGTGGTACCGTCAGCTCATTTGACATATCTGAGTTCGCTTTTTGGTTGCAATTGTCGGTGGTTAAGACATTTGAAATCTATCCTTGGTTGGACATCACTGATGTTGTGCAAGATAATTGCAATTGTGGGTTTTGATTGTGTGACATTGGTGTTATTGGTGCTGCGGGATGACTTGTTGCGCTACTTGTCACTGGCGGTTGAATGTTCTTCGCCGTGTTGTCACAGGACTACGGCGAGCTTGAATTTTCAGTTTTGCTCAGATGTAAATGCTTAGACACTGGAGACAATTGTTTACTAAATTTCGCAAGTTCGTAGACATAATCTGTTTACGGATGGCAATTGCCCAACCCTGTTCAATTGTTTGCGTTCGCCATGAATTGTTCCTCAACAGATTGTGTTTGGTCGCAATTTACCACTGACATGGACGAAAGTTTGGAATACGTCTAGCTGTTTTTACACTAATATATGGTTTACCTTGAAACTTTTAATTACTACCATTAGCAACGGTGATTTCCTTTTCAAGGCGTGAACGATTGGGTATTGGTTGTCTAACAGCATCTTCAAAAAGTCATTGTTTATGCGTGATATGTTAATATGCTTGTCATATATAACGTCAAAGAGTAACGCTCAATGATTCAGAGTTTATGGTTTCCACCTGCTGACGATCACTCGTGACGGGGCTTGTGGCAGGAGTGAAGCTTCTGGCAGGAGTGAAGGTGTCTACGTATTATTCCATCATCATGGATTTTCATATTTTCTTCTGGTGAGTAATCTAGATGGGAGGTTATAACAGACTTGCTTGCTAATAATGATCCTGAGATGAATAATCTAATAACTAAGCCGACTGAACAGTTTTCTGTTACAACAATATCCGACCAAACTTTCCGACTTGATGTAAAAGTACTTTCCCAAATAATTATCGCTTTATCAAATGGTATATGCAAAATAATGTCTCGAATCTCAAATAGCCGTTCTAGGTTTGGAGGAAAGACGACCCAAGACGCTTGAAAACTAATCTGCGTATTGTGTAAATGAGATTATTGAAATGAAATCAATCCAATCAATCATTTATTTCTGATATCCCTATCAACATCATATACGTCTCACAAATTGACACTTTAAATACAAAGCCATCAATAAGCAACAATGATACTAGACAATACTGATCCGACATCAACTTAATCGACCAACTGGACATCTATTAATGCAATATTGGCGTTGAATCCAACGTGACACGATCATTTTTATAGGAACAATTGTTGTGGAAGGAAATTATTTCAGTGTAACAAATAAAATGAAAGAACAATCTTTCAGATCTGATTAAGACACAGGGAATGTTCCTATAATGCACACAGTAGATAACAGTGAATGTCATATATATATTCGCACTGGGTGCTTGCTGAGTATTGTGTCATCTTATCTGGCAACTGCATATGAGCCCTCTCAGTTAAAAGGGGTGACGATTAATATGTACGTCAACCTCCCCTTGGTGTGCGAGCTTCAAAAGTATATAAATGCTACCACATAAAATAGGTCTCTTGTGGGGGAGGGGGGGGGGGGGTAGGTGTAGTGATGTATCACAATACCCACACGCACGCACACACATATATATATATATATATATATAATATATATATATATATATATATATATATATATATATATATATATATATATATATATATATATATATATATATATATATATATATATATATTTATATATATACATCACTAGGTTGTATGGCATATTTCTATTACCACAAGGTCATGTACACTGGGTTGGGAACATCGAGATATCGGCGATAAACAAGATCTGGAGGATATGTTATTTGCATAATAAACATTCCAGGTGCGTTGAGAGCCTCTTCTCTCTTATGCAGAGCATCAGCCAACGCAGTACGCTGTGAGGGGTCCACCCAGATGTAGACGGCTTTCATGGGACGACCAAACCCCGTAACACATGGAACCATGTGATCTGATGACACACCACTGTCTCCGATATAGACCTCTTGTAAAGTGGAGCTGGCAGTCACAGCCTGGCTGATGGAGTGCCACTCTGACGCAGAAAACTTGCAATCTGAAATACTTAACACTTCCAATGCACCTCTCGTACACAGCTCAGTAAGAAACGCACACGACAGCTTTGTATTGCTCGCTATATCCAAGACAGATATAGTGGATGCCTGGGTCAAGACACTAGGGAGTGGATAAAGATCATTGTCTTGGAGGTTACAGTTTGCAAGTCGTACATGCTGCAGTTTGTTGGGCTTTACCAGAACTTGCATTAGTTGATCACTTCCCTGACTTAAATCATTGTCACTGAGATCGATATGTAAGCATTGATGTGATGTCAAAGCAGCAGATGCGTCGTGACCTGATATGCCACACCCAGTAACACATAACCTCTGTATAGACGGATTCAGGGCGGTCTGACCAAACTCACGACCAATGTTATTTTGACCGACGTTGAGTGACGTCAGGGAAGGATGGCCGTTGATTGTCTGTATCAGTTTATTCCACAATGAACCTGTAACGCCACAATCTATCATAGAGAGGGATACAAGGCGACAATCACGGCGGGACAACTGATGACATACGGCTCTCAATTCATCATCACTGATGAGGGGATTGGAAGTCATATACATATATTTCAGCTGTCCACCACTCATTGTAAACAGCTGTGTAACATCACGTGGTCCTAAATTACAATCCCAAAACAACAAACTTGACAGTTGCTTTAGTTGACGTAAACATGACAGACATGACTTGGCATTACTTCCACCATGGCCAATTGAATTGAAGGACAATGACAGCTGCTCTAGTTGGGTGAGTTTGGCGAGTGAATCACACACGATTGGTAGCGTCTGTCGATTGATTAACGCATTCTCAAGACTTACAGCTTTTAGTTTGGCTCCTAGTGGAAACCTGAGTTGACATTTACCACTCTGTACTACAGGTGTTGCAACAACAGCAAATCTCTTGACGTGGGATGATTTTGAGTTTATCATATGGAGAGTCTCCAACTTCATGGGACCTTCAATAGCTATGCAATCGCATTCGTTGGCTGCTTTTTCCATGCTCGCAGGGTCGTCGCAAAGTGCCCCTGGCAACCACTTCAGTTTCGCGCGTGCAATGCGTAACACATATTCCGATACAACCGACCATTCGTCAGGCGATTTCATCCACTTTGTCAAGTCCAAATCATCTCCCAACACAAGTGTATGAAAGTATGCACCAAATGAAAAATATTATTGTTTAACAAATATTACATACATTAAACCTAATCAATTGATGTGATAATTGACAACAAACGTTCCTTACAAGGAAATTTATAGACAATATTCATAAAGTTCGTCATAAAGGAATTCAATGTCAAAAATATATACAAACCTGTACATTAGCTGTGAGTTGCCACTGACGGCTCTCTCGGAGTGCATCTAAAAGAAACATCTCTCCCCCAGGGAGAAACCTTCGTGGTGATGTAATTAGACATTTCATGATGGCTCCAGCTTTCTTAGCATAGTTCGTCTTGGAGCCTTAAGGAAAGATGACAGTGAGGAAATTATGACATCTTGGATTGCCCAGAAGACCAACGAGGCCAATCAAGACGAAGTCCAATTGCCCTCTGTTACGGACCACCATATCTTTGATGGCGGCGATATCTGCCTGCGTTTGATGAGTTGCCGCCATCAGCTCCTGACTAACCAAATGGGGCACATTGAAGAGTTTATCGACTTCCTCTCCGTGCATTGATTTGGAAAAAGCAAAATGTGCAGTCAGCAATCCCGTTTGTAAGTCATCCTCCATAATACCATAGGACTCAATCTCGTCCTGAGTAAATAAAACTTGATTCTTGCATCAATAAAGCTGTTAGCACACATCCTGCAAAGTTTCCTGAGAAACTCCGAGTTACTTTTTAGGATATCATGAACTCTTGCAAATTTTGACGGTTTTAGTTTCTCCTTCAGATATGATTCCAATATTTTAATGCAAAATTCAGTTTTCGAATGCGGAAACAAATCGGTTCCTTGGTTGGGAGAATGTTTGAAATATTTAATAAGACCAATAGCATTGATTGGAATGCTGCATAGCGAGAGTATATCCTGGTGCCCATTGAGAGCTTCTGGCAATGCCTTGTCACGCAGTTCTTCCTTGATAAGCGATGTGATTTGTTCCTCTTCCAATCCACTTATCTCTACATTTCTGTCGACATGTTCCCATAGGGTATCAAGCCTGTACAGGCGCGACGTGAGTAGCAATTTTGCTTTTCCCAGCAAAGCACCTTTGACCAAACTTTTCAGTAAACTGTCTTGAGTTATGGCCATCTTTGGATCGGTGATCGTCGTTACATGGTCGTTCATGAAATCAAAGGAACATTCGTCTATGCCATCGAGAATTAACCAAATTCTGTCTTCATTTTCCACCAAAGATTCAAAACATTCGCAAGTATTGCATCCTGTAGGTCCATTGCAGCCAAGCAGAAAATCTTGTAATGACATGATATTGTTCTGAAGTTCACGTAATCGTATGAAGAACGGGACAGAGTCTGGGAACTTCCATTCTCCTTTGACGGCTTTCTCAACGAGATAAACACATGTGTGAGTCTTACCTGATCCAGGAGCCCCAAGGATCAGAATTCGTCTTGGGGGTTCTGAGTCTCCCTGCTTTTGGAACAAATCGGTGAAGTCTATGGGTGCTACCTGTTGGCTAGAAGTGCGATATTCTCTGAAGCTGCTTCTTTTGTCAACATCGGGCTTAACCAACTCTTTGTTGATTCTCAAGGGGAAATATTTAGTAGATTTAAGATATGATGACTTCAGCTCCTGAACCTTTTCCTTTTGATGATCTGAAAACTTTTCTTGGAACAATTGGAAGGAGATGATTGGTGTTGGAGGTGTTTCAGGCAGACTAATTGACTGGTCCCATAGTAGTTTGTACAGGTTGGCTTGTCCTGCATCACCTACAGCTTTGGTAAATACCCTGTAGACAGAAGGAGACTTGACGCGAATTATGTCAAGCAGTGATTGTACTCTCTGATGACGCGTAAGTATCGGGTGGAGCACATTCTCTGCTTGGGATCGACTTATATGACTTCCTAGCTGCAGCGTGTCAACAATCAAATTTAAGTCGCGATTTTCTAGCTCGTCTACTAGTGTGGCTCTGTGGTCGTCGAGCTTTATTTGAGCAAGATCGTCACAAACATCTTCCATTGTCGTCACCGATGTTGGCTCCATTCTGAAAATATAAGCAAAATATTCTAGAATCAATCTGTGAAAACACAAGGATGAATATGTTACGATTTTGTTGAAAAGAATGTGTGAAGAACATTATTTGTTTGCAACTAATATTTTATATGAACTAATATTTTATATGAATGTAATTGACGTATGCTGTTGTAGCTGAGCGTTGTTTAGATGAGGAGGAAAGACATGTGTGGATCACCATTACCACAACCTGCTGACCACAAATTGCAGTATCCCATAGTCATAATTGGTGGCTCTTAGGATTTCGAAGGATTGACAGGGATAATTTGATACAAGAGATAACGGGATGATTGCATCCTCTACCCTGGGTGGTCTTTGACCACCTAGTAATTACCATTTGTTGGAGATGATGCCCTGATCGACTCTTAGGGGATAATGAAGCATTGTTCAGCCTGATAAGTTGACTCCTTTTTTTTCCCAGTAATTGTATTTCAGGATCCCTTGAAATTATCACAAACAAAGTAACTATGGCCTTGGTCGGGTACAAAAGACCGGGGACTTTTGAAGAATAGGAACATTGAGTACTAACAATAATCATGGAAACGTGGTGGTGATTGTGTTTTTGGTCTCTTGTATTTCTAAATTAGTTTTTGTCAGGATTATACAGATTCAGCAATCAACTACTATTCGATCAAGTATTAATAGCTACAGCAAATGTACTACTGGCAATCAGAATACCAAGCATTTGGTCATTGAGAGGAAGAACATGCAGGTTACTTCCGCTTGACTCCTGAAGGGAAGTCGCTATTGAGACATGCAACCATGCCACAGCTAAGAATGGAGCTATCTACATTATTATCAATGTGGATGATAATTAGAGGATTCGATAATTTATGGTGGCTAGGCATTCGTTGTGATGTACAAATCATATACTGTTATAAAGAACTTCGCTTGATTCTGCTCCTCAGGTAGGATGGTGGTTTAGTATGACCATAACAAATTAATACTTGGATAAATGCAGTGACTTTATTCCCTGACGACCATCTCTCGACCCAAACCTACAGTGGTAGATCCAATGATAACAGCGAAACCTGTCAACTCAGCACGCAAGCTTTGTAGATTGATGATACCCCAGTAACGCCTCCTAGCTTGGGCCGAACGAGAGATCACTTTGCGAAATTCCACACTACTCTAGATCCCTCAAACGATTCACACGTACTTTCGCACAAAGAAGGCAATGCATATGAATTGGCCTAAACTTGAGCATAAACTTACGTAGTGGTGTTGATCTAATAATATTCAGCCTTTTCCCACTCCATTTTCGATAAACAAGTCCAAATGCCGACAGCAGTCTACGTGTCAATCGCACAGTTCTCTAATTCGATGGCGGGGTTACTCTGTCAGCACAATAACAACTGAATAATATACTGAACATCATTTGATTAGACTCACTGAAATGCACACACTCAATAACTCGCTCATTCATTCACTAACATTCATAAACTCACTCACTCACTAACACAAACACTCACACATTAACTAACACGCACAAACTCACAGACTCATTCACACACTCACTAACAAGCACGCACAAACTCACTTTCTCTATTCAATCACACACAGGCACAAACTCACGGACTCACTCATTTTCTCACTCACTACCACGTGCAAACACACTCACTCTTCAACGAGTACGCAGACAATCATTCACTCACTCACTAACGCACACAAACTACTCACTCATTCACTAACTTGCTCACACTCCAGCACTCACTCAATAACACGCACTCACTATCACGAACATAAACACTCACTCACTCACTAACACGCCCTCACTCATTCACTCACTGACTCACTAACAAAGAGAAAATCATTTACTCACTCACTAACACGCTCACATTTACTAACTCACCAATTCACTCACTAACATGCACAAACTAATTCACTAACACACTCACTCATTCACTTACACGCTCAAACTCACTTACCCACTTACACGCATACACTCACTTACTAACACGCACTAACTCACTTGCTCATTCACTCACTAACATGCACGCACGAACTCACTCATTCAATCACTACCACACACAATCTCACTTACTCATTCTTTCACTAATACGCACAAATTCATTCACTCACTCATTCACAAACAGTCAAAACGTCACTCACTCACGAATACGCACAAAATGGCTCTCTCATTTATCAACGCGCACAAGCTCACTCGCTCACACACTCACAAACTCAGCACAGAGCGAGCTGCGCGCTACAGCTATAACTCAATGTCTGCAGCATTCACTGGTTGTTAAGGTTGAGGTTTGCATGAAACTGGGGTTACATAAGATGGAGGCTTATATCACTTTTAGATTTACACGATATTGAGGTATGCAACACTTAGATTGTCATTATGTCAAAGTTGATTTGAATTTGACATTTAACCGATTTCGTTATTACCGTTCAAGGCTTTGATCCATTTAACATGATATAGTGGAACGCGTCACAGGATTCAATCGATAATGTGCTCCATCATAGGGCTGTTACTGTTCCAATGTCAGCATTTCATCATCTTGCGCCCCCTACTGCATTCTAACTTATCTTCCCAGGTAAGCCAACCGTTACCACCGCCTCCTGTTAACGTATCTTCCCAGTTATGCCTGCCGTTAACGTATCATCCCAGGTAAGCCTGCCGCTACCGCCGCCTCCTGTTGTTGTAGTACCCAAGTGGATTAATATGAATACAGTTATTTGTGCATTTTGAAAGCAACATGCTGCTATGGTGACTTCTCTGTCACTCGAACAACACTGTTTATTTTCCCTGGATGAAACCATTGTTAAATTATTTAAAGAACAATTCCAATACACAACGACCTTATCAAGACAACGAAAAATCTCAAGGATTTGCCTGTTTCTTTTTGTACGTCGCCTATTTTACAGCACGTGACTGAGTGCGGAAGTCGGTGAGATAGTGGGCAAGTGAGCCAGTTGGTTAGTAAGCGAGAGAGTCAGTCAGTGAGGAAGTCAGTGAGCGAGGGAGTGATTCAGTGAGTGAGCAAGTTAGTGAATCAGTCAGCTAATGAGTGTGGGCACTGGGGGATGAGCGCCGGAGAGTGTGAGCGTGTCAATGAGTCATTCAGTGAGCTGGATGATAGGATGCGTGAATAAATAAGTGAGAGAGGATTGAATGGGTCAGTGAATGAATCAGCGAACAAGTGATTTGATGAGTGAAATAAAGAGGGAGTGGGCAAGTGAGTGTGTCAGCTAGTCGTTGAGTGATTGAGTGATTGAGTTAGGCATCTAGTCGTCGACTGAGTAGGTGAGTGAGATAGTCAGCATGGGTGAACTTGGAGAACTGTATCAGGAAGTTTGAACAATTTCCGAATCGGCCCATAATTGACCAAGACATTATGAATTTGAATTTTTGGCAACCACAATTCAACTAATTTTTGTGACCATCACCCGTATATTGATGATTTTATAGGCGATCATATTTTTGAAAAAAATGATGCTGTCTGGGCCATGACCGATTCACAATGATTTTTAAATATTAACGTGTCGTGCCATACTTGACACCATTCAGATGAGGCGAGCAGAGTGTAGCGATGGCATTTGTACTCTCTGGTTTGTTTTACAATACGACAATTAATAACGAAGAAACGACGTGTTAACTTCCGATTGCACAGCTGAATTACATTTATTTGCTTGTAAACAGCAATGACGTCATCGACTTCAATAAAAAACTCAAAAATATGCTAACAAACCAACACACAAACCCACAAAAAAACTGTGGGTTTTGCGCATCAATTACACTTTCCGTTGACAAAATAAATAGAAAATATATTGAAAATTGCGATCTGTATCTCGAGACAACCAAACATAGACATTTATTTAGATGCTAACCGACGTTAAACGCAAGTTCACTTTGTAAGAAAATTTTCCGTTATTTACAATAGACAATATCTAGTTATATGTTTAGAATTGAATGGGTTTCCTTCGAGTGTATATAAATTCACGATACAACCATTCACGACGGACAAAGCACGCGATAATTCCAGAATTCAGTCCCATTTTAACTTTGATTCGTTCGTGAACGGAAATGACGCGAACGATTTCCCCCTAAAAAAATCATAATTCGGTTGACGCTCCCCATATTACCATTTGACCCTATTTTTATGACAATTGAACGCATATTGTCGATTCTCTTAGCGATCGAAAATTTCTTGCTAATTTTAGCCTATTTCCGAACTCTTACCTGCGATTCGTGTGAAAGCTACGCATAATTCGTTCTGACATGCGGCAAACGAAATGTTACTAGATAAGTTACCTACAAATTCATGGAAACAATTTTCAAACCAACATTGAAGATTTTGGCTACAAGAAGTTCTGACCTGCTGCAATTTTTTTAACAATGCATTATTAACAATTACATATATATAGAAAACGTTTACAAGTACATTACACTTTCTGAATATGTCAACTGTTTCAAAACCGAATTCTAAAGCATGGACGTGTTGAGCTTTTGTAACTAGAAGTGACGTCATCGACATCCATGATATCTAGGGATCCGAATTAAGCGGTCGCGGAGAACATGTGAACCAATTTTTAGTACCATCGGACATGTATTAACTGTTTTATTAGCGTTCGAAATATCCTTTAAACTTTTGTTGATATTTGGACAGACGCCACGATTATTTTACCTCAGGCGCTTGGGAAAACCGTTGGTTCGATGTCCACATATATATAAGAAAAGTTTGCAATTAGAATGAGCTACACAATGATGTTAATTTTGTAACGATCCGACCTTTATTCGAGATACTAGTGTTTCACTTATTCGATAATCTTGACTTTATTTCAGGTCAAAGACAAAAAAAAAACTTCTGGAATCTGTGCATCATTGATGCCTAATGATTAAAGAAAACAAATCCCCAAAAAATTTAAAAATTGGGACCTGTATCGCGGACCAAAAATTGTATACATACATACATACACATACATACATACATACATACATACATACATACATACATACATACATACATACATACATACATACATACATACATACATACATACATGCATGCATGCATGCATGCATGCATCCATACATACATACATACATACATACATACATACATACATACATACATACATACATACATACATACATACATACATACATACATGCATGCATGCATGCATGCATACATACATACATACATACATACATACATACATACATACATACATACATACATACATACATACATACATACACACATACATACATACATACATACATACATACATACATACATATGTACAAACATACATACATACATACATACATACATACATACATACATACATACATACATACATACATACATACATACATACATACATACATACATACATACATACATACACACATACACATACACATACACATACACATACACATACACATACACATACACATACACACATACATAGACACACACACATACACACACAATGCGTTATGCGAATAGCTTATAAACGAACCCGCGCCGTCGAACGGCGATAATTTGATCTACAAATGGACCGAACTGAAAATGGCTTAACCAAAAATTGGCTACACTCGTGCAATGTCCTTTGAGTATAGTATTGCGTAAGTGTTGTTTCTGTAACGACCGTCACACAATAGTCGTCCCACTCTTGCTTCAAGTTTGACAATGGTTCGATTTCCACGTAGCAAAAATGCAGTTTTCTCTTCATAAAACGTATAGATTGGAATGCTCAACCAGTTTGGCTAATGGATTAATTGGATTCGAAACACTTCAATGACAACACATGTGATTAATATGCTCCAGATTCACATATTCGTTATCTCAATTACAGTTAGAACAAGTGTCCACTAACCTAGGACTAATAACAATGATTAGCATGCCATGAGATCTTTTAGAATAAACAAACAATATCTCTATATCTACCCTGCACCATTCATCATTCTAATGACTCATGAATAACAGTTTTGGAACGAAGTGGCGTGGTGCGCCCTGGCGTTGATTTCGCCCCCATACACCCCCCCCCCCCACACCCTCTTTACCAATACATTCCCGATCACATACTTAGCAAACCCAACATAATACAATCATCTGTTACCACAAAAACGACTAATTTTGTTGGAATAATGTGCTTCCCACTTTAGCAATAATTAATTGCTTATGCTTCATACAACATTGCCAACGGCTGCTGGCGTTATAAATCGATCAATATTTTTACACTGGCCGAGATACTTTTTTAAGTTTTATGTGGAATCGTTTTCATAATCCAGAACTATGGCATACGATCGGGGTCGACGAAGTGTGTCTTGCAAAGTTTCAATCCTGTCTCTTCTGAGCATTACATTGTATTACTTAGGATATTATTCTTCAAGTGATAGAATTCTGGAGCAAGGTTTAGATCATACTTGGCGCAATTATTTCTCCTTAAACCTACCGCGTGCAGAATCTGATGGGCCGCTGCAGACCGGCGGAGGGACAGGTCGTGTAAATGCAGGCACAGGGACAAACGAAACCGGATCGTGGATTGTGGAAAAGAAGGGGTTTATTTCAAATGAAGATGATTTTGTTGACCGTGATACAACGTCTTTGATGACACAACGCGCTGACAGCTCAGTATAAATTACAGCCGCAAAGAATTTCACCGAAAACAAGGTCATACGAATATTGACGTGGAACAAGAGATTTTCATTTAAAAATCTTTGGTGGCCAGAAGGGAGAGAAATGTTTGCAAATTGCGAATTACCCGCGCACACCCGGTGTGAATACACGCAAAACAAGATTTTGTACAATGAAAGTGATGCAATTCTCTTCCGTCTGCGACAAATTAAGGACTCGTCCAGTTTACCAACTTATCGGCTGAAGAGGCACAAGTGGATTTTCTACGAGACTGAACCTCCCACAAAAACCTGGTCGTATGTTCCGTCATTAGTACCAAGCAATGTAAATAATATATTCAATTTGACATCTACATATTCGCGCGATTCTTCGGTTCCCGTTCGAATTATGCTGTGCAAACAAAACAACAAATTGTATTATAAACTAAAAGGAATGAATTTTGCGGCTGGAAAAACACGTGGAATAGCGTGGTTTGTAAGTCATTGTAAGACACCAAGCAAGCGGGAAGCTTATGTCACAGAGTTACAAAGATACATCGATGTGGATGTGTATTGTGCTTGCGGTTCATTGGACTGCAATTCCTTCACAAATAACAAACCATTTGGTCTACAAGTGCAGAATTTAGCCGAATGTGATAAATCCTTGCTCAACGAAACTTACAAGTTTTACTTGTCATTTGAAAACAGCCTTTGTGAAGATTAAGTCACTGAGAAACTCAAGAGGTTTGTCCATACTCCTATCAATATCATTCCCATTGTCATGGGACATTTCAATTATACGGAAATACTGCCACAAGGCTCATTTATTGACATTCGCGATTATGCATCACCAAAAGACCTGGCTGCTCACCTGACGGAAATCAACATGGATGATGATTTGTTTAATCGATATGTAAGAATCAAGAATTCTATGGACTGTCATCTGCCTCCAAGATACGAGTATACATGTCGATTATGTAAATATCTTCTTCACGAAACGCGCCATATCCAAGAGACGGCGCCTGGGGTGGTCGAATATTGGAGTGAGAATCAAAAGTGCATCAGTCCGTCGAAATTCTACAACGAGAGTTGGTTTCATAATTACTCGTTATTTTCAGATGAATTCAAGCTTGACTAGAAAAGGAAATATTTTCTCGGAGGAGTGGTGCAAATTAGATAACCAGTCACCAAGAGAGAACTTTAGTCAGACCTATATCAGGGTTAGAAACACACTTTTTTCGCCAGTTAATGAGAATTCATGATGTTTGCCCGCATATGTCAGATGATTATAAATCGATCCATGATGTATGGTCTTGTCTGATTGGCAAAACATGGGTATGTAACTTGCGGACGGATATTGTGCAATCATATATACTGTAAAAAGATTTATCAATCAATACGGTAGAGTTGTCGCATTTATATCTCATGCTGAGAACAATACAACAGATACAGAATATCTCACCTCGATGGATTTCTTATCCCATAAATCTGCCTGTGATCAAAACGCTAACTTTTTTTAATCATTGCGCATTTATTTATTTGCTCGAATTCTACTACCGACATGTAAGGTTTTGTTCAAGACACGTTTACATTGGAAGTTTGGCTCCGCAAACTCTTCATTAATATTATTTTTACAAGCGATAATAACGCAATCGATATTATCAACAAGCAGTATACCCGACATTGCTCGTAAAATAAAGTTCTTGACTAAAAGAAAAATACTCTTTAATAGTACTTTTGGAAGAATATATTATTTCATTTACAACATATATAGTTCTCTACTTTGCATTGTCTGGGTAAACAAGTATTCATAAATGGCAGAGAATTGTTATTAATGCAGGCATATTCGCTGGATCACACATGGTAATTACGGAATACCTGATTCACCGCAGTGACCCAACACAATACCCATATTTGGCATAATCCTAGTCATTCCCGTAATCAACGTTATGGGTAGGACTGAGCGATTGGTATGTGTGTTGTGTAGGACTGAGGGATTGATATGTGTTGGGCAAGACTCAGTGATTGATATGTATTGGGCAGGACACATTGATTGATATGTATTGGGTATGACTGAGCGTTTGATGTGTGTTGGGTAGGACTCAGTGATTGATATGTGTTGGGTATGGCTGAGTGATTGATGTGTGTTGGATAGGACTCAGTGATGGGTGTGTGTTGTGTAGGACTCAGTAATGACTTGGTGTCTGGTAGAACTCTGTGATGTGCATGCGCTGATGGAACTCATTGATGAATGTGTGTTAGAAGAACCCATTGATGAGTGAGGGTTGGGTTGGACATTAGCTGTGTGTTGACACCACCCCTGTAACCGACCTGACGCCACCTAAATCCCCATCGAGACCCTGTCCGCATACGTACAGTCGCTCTGCCTGAAAATTGATGACGGCTTAGTAGTATAGAGACTGGGGAACGAGCACAGCAATCTAATACAGCAACCCAGAAAACACACATATACACAACTCACATGAGCAAGCGAACCGCTCGCACCTCCCCCCTATACTATACCATATGAGCCCAGCCCTTCCAGCCCCTATGGTATAGGCCCACTTAAGAGGGCGACAGCAATGTCAACAATCTACAACAGGACTCTGAGGAATAAGCTCTTCTAAACGACTCACGCGCTCCAAAGGGTCCTCATACTTCGATTCCAATTCCCTCACATCAATCTCAAGCTCCACCTTCTCCTCCCATATATGTTCCACATCTGCTTGCAGCTCGGCCACCCCCATATGTTCGTCGGTGCTCATTCTATACCTCAGCCCTCATATGTTCAACATATCGACGCGTGCCCATAGGCCAGAGTGTCAACACCACCTGGAGCTATCCACCGCTTTGAGTCAAATGGGGAGAGAGACACCTTGTTAACGTGGATCCCATATATTTTATGGCAGTCACTCCTGAGCATGTTCATTCCGTAGCGAAACTGTTTTTGGGCGAACAGTGACTCCACGTACTGAGCGTGTCGTAGATGCTTCTTCAACACCACCTTCTTCACACCTTTTTGCTTTTTTGATCTCATCCTGACTCGACATCAAGATCGAGTACATCTTGGGGCGCAAACCAACATACTCCTTGATGGGCACGCCGGCACACTCATCCTTCATCTTCCCCAGAACCTTCTTATTCACACTGCTGTAGAGACTACGGGAGGGATGAAAGTTGCTGGTGTCAAAGAGATGGACATCTTCCTTCGTGTCAGCATACACGTCAGGCGTGCGTATCTCCATTAGCAGCGAATTCGTATCTGTGTACAACAAGCCAAGGTTCTTGCCGTATCTGGGCTTCATGGTATTATAATAGAAGTCGTACATCAGGTGTTTGGAAAGGTCGAGTATACACATGCCCACATACACCGGGCGGTTCAGTACCAGGTGAGTCTTGTGCATGTGCAGAGCGGCCAGGTCATTATCAAACACCTGATGACGCGCGTAGGCGGGACTTGCAATAAGCCTACGCATTCTTTCTTCTTCCGATGAGCGCACAATTTTCACATTTACCCTTTTTCTTACCAAATACGGAGTTATTGAATAATTTATATAGATAATTTTCAAAGTCGCTGGTAGCGGCCTTGCGCAGATTTGTGTTTTTCATTATGTAAGGCTCCATCCAGGTGCTTTGGGTGAAGGATAGTGCACGATGGATCTTGGTCAGCCTCATCCTCAGGGCCAGATACAGTTTGAGGTTTCTGTAGTGGAGTACGTACTTCTCCTTATTCCTCAGGTTCGGGACCAGCTTCTCGACCCCATGGCCGCCATATTCGTTGAGGAGGTTTCTCTGGTAGTCAGAGATCCACTCGTTCTGCACAAGTAGTCGCTCTGGGGCCAAGGGGTAGTCGTTGTGGTCGTCGTGAAGCTCAGCTGGATACTCCAGGTCGACCTCAAAGATGTACCCAGTCTCGGCATCGTCAGGGTGGGTGTGGACTATTCTGGAGAGTGACCCTGGCCGGTCCACCCACTCAATGTTCGAGGTGGGTAGGGCCTGGCTCATTGCCCATCCATAGAGGTTGTTGGCGTCGAGGTACTGGATGTAGCTTGTGGGCTTGTCCTGGTCGAAGTCTCCTACGTAGGGATTGTTTGCTTTGGTGTGGCGCCGCGAGACCATGCTTATTCCTCCCGGCATACCTTTCTCGATGAATAGGTGCTTATCGTAGTCAGCGAGGAGTTCGAGTTTTACCCCTGTACTCTTGAGTAGAGCGTCCCACAAGAGGCCTGGGCTGGTGTAGTAGTGGGCTGGGTCCAAGCCGTACTGCCTTAGGCTGGTCTTCCGGAAGGTTTCAAACACGTTGGCTAGGAGAAGGACATCCGTTCGAAGGTATAAATCATAGTAGTCTCCCATGTTTTTGCATTCAAAAACGCTTCAAACTTTCTGAGCTTGAGCATAGTCTGCATCTGTTATAAACTGACCAGAAAGCTTACTATAAAATTCCTCAATTGGAGGTAATGATGAGCTGAATTTATCCCAGCTATCCATGAACTCTTAGGGATATACTCCCTTACGAATAAGTAGATCTCGTTTTGTCTGGTCTGTCTCATATTCCGCCGTCACAGCAAAGGCATCGGGGTTGTTAGAAGACACCAGCTTATCAAGCGAGGCCAGGAAAAAATGTGCACTGTCAATGAAGCGCAACTGTCCAAGCGACAGGGAGATATATTTCTCCATGTTGTTGGGGATACAGTTTATGTTCCCCTCCACTTTGCTTATACCCTGCATCAAGAGATGGGAGTCATAGCCCCGCAGATTATAGAACACCACGTTATGGGCTGGCCCTCTGCACAAGCCTGTTATATGGCAGTGATCACGGACAGAGTCACAGCCCAGTTTTTTCTTGCACACAAGACAGTGAGTTGCAGCCTTATGTGTCATTTTATCCTCCCGAGTCATCTGCATAGGGACAGGCTTGGACAGAACTGCTTTGATCTTTTGCTCCTCCTGCTGCAGAACCTGTAAGAACTTCTCCACAGCATCGCTTCCTCTGTAAACCACAGGGGGTTCGGTCTTACCGTCACAACGAACAACCACATAGCCGTAGCCGCATCCTTGGTGTTCCTGCGTTCTCTGCGTGTTGCTCTTACCAGGATTAAGCGCAGGACCTGGAAGCTTCACTGTGAGCGCCTCAAAGTCAGCATAGATGACGTAGGGTGCAGCAAGCTGCTTCTGCCAGTTCTGGAAGGATAATATGTTCTTCCCTTCCTCAGGCATATCCACTCGCACAGCAGTTTGTCCTATCCCCATACAATCAGGCTTATGCGCCAGGAGCAGACCCTCTGAGGTATATCCATGCAGACATAGCTCACAGAAGAACTTGCGCTCTTTATGTTTGGTCTGGTCATACAGCAAGCGGTTCTGGTCTTTGATTTGCGTGTAATGAAACTTGCCGTCCTTCTCAATCAGCATGAGGTTTATACGAGTGCTTACTGATGCAGTGTACGATAGTGGTCTTTCCATCCCAGTCAAAAACGTTCAAGGCTAGGTTAGCACGTTTTCTATCTTCTCAACATGCGACACACCGGTGTAGGATATTCTACACCTGCACCCTCCAGCAGATCTAAGAGCCACTGAATGTTATATTTTGATAGTCGCTGTGTGTTCTTGGCTACCGGGTGCAGAGCAGCTACAACAGCCCATAGAATGCAGAAGTCGTCCCAGTTCTTTACATTTGTGATGGCCTGCTTAGCCACCAGCGCAGCCGGAAGTCGCAGGTAGGAGCCACCCTTCAACGGTTGGTAGTTGGCAATATCAATCCACAGAGTTGTGACCGCCTCAAACTCCCAGCCAGAACCTTGGCTGGTCCACTTCTCTAACCGCTCTTGGATATTAATAACACTCTGGTCCAACGCAACATCCATGTCTTCTGAGGAGAGAACCACCTGCTGCTTATTACGCAACACAGGCTCAAAATACTCAGTGCTGTCATCATCGGAGTGCTTGGAGAGTCTTACCTTAAGGGCAAACTGACATTTGATTCCACCTAGCTCTTCTAGCTCACCAGTCAAAACTTTATGCATCTTCCGACACATGCCCTTAAAGAACATCATAAGGTCGGAGCTAAGGGGGTGAGACTCAGGAACGTTCATCACCCATCCACGCAAATAGTTTTTAACAGCCCACTAAGTCTTCTTGAAGGCAAGACGTGCTGTGGGGACTGGGGACTGGGTTGTAGGGACTGATCTGCGTGGGGCAGGGACAGGGTCTGCGTGGGGCAGGGACTGGCCTGCGTGGGGCAGCAGTGGGGACAGGGGAGCGTGCCACCCCAGCCTTTAATCTAGCCAACATCTCCTTGTATGTACGGTCATATTCATTACGGAGTGCTTTGAGTGCAACCTTAGAGCGTGGATAAGGAGGCTTAAAACCGTGAATTGAAACATAATCGTTTTGGGCTTCACGTGCTCGCTGATTATGAGTCATGTTTACTATACAGTTCCATTAGTCTAAAAGGGAATTTGTTGATACACAAATGGCAATGACAATACAGCGAGCGGACTTTGACCTACGCAGTAAACACCCGTCTCTGACAAGGTACCACGCTTTGTCGCACATAGGCCTAACCGCCAAACCATGTTGTTGACAGCGCCACAAGATTTCTATTTTTATACATTTGGGAATCCCCGTTCAGTGACGCCGACTGGCGAGTCAGTGTCCCCAGCTATAGGCCGTTGTGAAGCAATTTTTTGGGAAAGACGAAGACGACTGTGGTTGACTTTATCGAACCCACAATCCATACACAATCCTACCTTATTATTTTGTATAGCCTTCTGACAACCCGTACAAAGACGATTAATGACACCATGTTTTATCTTATATCTGTGTAAATTACAAAACTCTTGCGTACAGGACCTGTTAAAGGGGTCTTTCTTCCCGAGTAATATCCATGGGCACTTATTGTCAAATCCTACCATTGTAATATATATATATCTATTAGTCTAATTGGTAATACCGTCTGGCGGCAACTGGGTATCGGACGGCACCACAAGCAACTCCTCCTTTACAAAGCCACGTAGAGGTCCATCCAACAAATAGTATAGTACAGGTTCACCAGATTTAGTGACAGAGCTTCCAATCCGGTAAACATTGAGTGACCACACAGGGTCAGTGGCCCGCCGCCGCTGGTCTTGCTCTGCCTCACCAGGCTCGTAAGGGTAGCGAAGCCAACATCAAAGAGAAGCTTTTGCTCTTTGACCCCCAGAGGACGCCCTGGTACGACTGCAGATGGCTTTTGTGCAACTCGTTTTGCCTTTATAGCATCTTTAGATTTTTTTCCAGTCAAGCGGGTCACCTCATTATTTATCGCAGAGACTACAGCCTGCAGCCGAGAAACCCACTCAGTCGATCGTTTTCCAGTATCCCTTAACTCTACGGCATACTGGTGACCAAAGAGTCGCTCAGCCAGGGTTCGGTTAAAACGTTCCACTATACCCTGGTCTCGATGGATATTCACACGGCCACGCCTGACTGATACTCCATGTTTTACTAACAGCTTATTCGCTGCACCCATAAACTCCCATCCGGGGTCCACCTGAAGTAGTTTAGGCCACCCCAGCGGTCCTCGCTTGTATATCCTCTCGAGTGCACCTGCGACCTCCTTAGCCTCTTTTGTAGACAATGGCTGAGCTGCTTTGTAGCGCGATGCCACATCAACCAATGTTAGGGCATACTTGTTAGTGCGGCGCATCACAACATCATGAGGAAGAAATAAGAGATCGGCTTGGTGCACCTCATTAGGGACAGGGACATCAAAATTTGGCCTGGGAATGTGTTTTGGCACTGGTAGGTAGATTTACCATATAGCTTGCTTTGTTAGCCACCCCCTGGCAACTTCCTCAGAAACCCTCGCTTCTGTTGCAAGCTTCTTGATAGCTGTTATGCCTTTCCAGTAGCCCTTAGGACTATATTAGATCTTTTGCATGCGACGATCCATATACAGTAAACGCTCGAGTCTCCAAATGACCTACTTAGCAAGCCTGTATGCAACCAGCCCAGTCGCAGCCATACCCAGTATAATGAACGCCACCTCACGCCCTCTCTGACCATCTGAGGGCTCGTAGAAGTCTGAAAGCTGCGGCTCAGAGCCCAACGGGTCGACGGTTTTATTCGTAATCAGGGAGTACTCACGCATTGCCTCGTCCGCATCCCTAAAAGTATGCTCGGCATGTCCCTGGCGGTGCAGTTGCTCATTGATGAAGTCTAAACGCTCAGTTCTCTACTTGGCCCATGCTGCCTGAGCAGATTGAAGCTGCTCGATTGCCATATCATGGCGTTTTACGTTCCGCGTCCACTTGCCTGCCTAGTATTTTAGAGAATAAAAAGTTGCTCCCAGAGAATGCAAGAGCGTTAACAAGAGCACCCCCAACAAGTGGCGCGAGTGTGGCCATTACTTCAGTATATCAACTGGTAAGATTCCTTGTTTAATTAGCATATCCTTTGTGACCATAGCTAGTGATACATCGACAACAGCCATAGCCAGGTCCCGTGGGGTGAAATCAAGACGTGGCACCCCACCACCCAGAGCCATCTTAGCAAGCTTAGCATAACCTATTGAAATAACGGAAACTACTACACCGTGGTACAGAGCGTTGATGAGCATTTTTCCATCAGTAATTGGTGTTGTCATCTTATTCAATATAAAACGGATCCTTTAAATGAGCGTCTGGAGGCTTTTGTACCACAACCTGTTTAGGGTGTGAGGCTACCATCTGGTGCCTGTAGCAATACAATGCTAGTCCAAACACGCCAACACCGCCGACAACCAAAGGTGCAGCCCATGTTGGCCATGCCCACCTTTCCGGAGATTTGCTCGTTGATATTGGCTCGACAGCTTCGTCTCTACCATCTGTAAGCGCTGCCTTAGCCTCTCGGAGCTCTCTCAGAAGCTTATTTTGATTGGCTTTTCGAGCTGCAGCACCCTTTCGTCCTGCCGCAACCCTTTTAGCGTTTTTTGTCACTTACGTTATCTCCACCGGTGTTGTCTCCTCTTGATTCGTGTTTGTTTCTTCCACGTTTACTTACTAAATTTATTTGTCCAATTGACAGCTCTTAGTAAGAACTTGTTAAAGCGTAGCTAAGCACATGCTATAGCGGAGTTAAGTACATGCTATATCGGAGTCAAACACATACTATAGCGCGGAAGTGGTGTCTTCCTCTCCACAGGCCCCTGTTGTTTCGGTGCTTGTTTTTCCACATTGACAGTGCTTAACTGTTGTTAAAGCCGCAGTTAAGGGAGCTAAAAACATACCATAGCAATGATATAGCTCACAAGTGGCAGTGCTTAGCGCGTGGCCAACAAACGGGTCCGTCTCGAGGTCTGTAATTAGCCTTGGCTGGTGTTCTGGTGGGATTGGTAGAAACATACAAGCAATACCTGAGTATAGCTGTAGCAATGATTGACCTAGAGTGCGCATCATGCTAGCGCCTAGCCGAGCCTCGTATCCCACATACAGCTTTATGATCTCTTCATCAGACATTGATTCAACCTGGTCAATTGTAATGCGCTCCAAACCAAGGTACTGACGGGCCTGACCGCCGGCTATGGCGGCAGCAAGCCTATCTCTCTTAGAAGACATATCTACACCAGGGGTGCAACTAGGTTCCGCTCCCCCAGACTTTGTCTCCACTAAGCTAGTCGAGTCCTGTTCAAGGAGTTTATCAATAATGGTATCAGGATCCATGAATATACTTACACGCCTTCGAGCTTCAAAATACTGCACCGCTACCCAGATGAAGAAACCTAAATTGATTACTGAGGCAGCGGCTGCTATCAAGGCCAATATCACTTCAATCGACGTCATATGCAGTAGGATGATCAGTCTTCAGCAGCAGTTTTGCGTGCTTGGTCTTTGCTAGTTGGTGGCGTACTGTGGCACGTTCCTCCTTTGTTGGAATTACATCATTTTCACGTAAGGCGTCTTCAAACGAGTCACTGTCCTTGGTGTGAAAGAGCACCATCCAGCGAGTCTGCTCACGTAAGTCCTTCAGCACAGAGTTGTACTTTTGGGTGAGGACCCAGACACTTTGCTCAGCATGGCGGCCGCTAAAGGCCAGTTCGGATAACATGTCTTTCTTCTTGGTTAGGGCTTTTTGTTGCGGAATAGTCATCAATAATGTACAGGGTTGGCTGGCCCTTAAAACAATGGTAGAAAGCCCTCAGGTGGTCATGGAGCCGCTCCCCTGGATCAACCACGTACACCTCTGAATCATCCCACACCCATAACCGCGTCTGATAGGCCTCGTTGAAACGAATGGTAGGGCAGAGGATTACAATATGCACCGAAGAAGGGCCCTTTAAGGAGGTCGAGGATGAATGCGGTTTTCCCACATCCTGTCTGCCCACAAACAATTGCCGAACAGGGACCATCTGGAAATGTAAACTTAGTAGACTGCGCTGACGAACCTGCCATCTTTAATGTTAAGCCATGCATCCATTACAATATACATATAAACGTTCAATGCGCCCGCCACCTCTGCCTTTTTTGTGATCTGTATGGTGATGCCCTCAGACGCATTCTCCACAGCCCTGCCACTACCGTGCAGCTGTTCGTCATCACCCGTCCTTAAGTCGAGCCACAGAGCATACTTGGTGGTTAGGTACTCTCCTAGGGACACGTCCGACAATGCCAAGTCTTTTGCAACTATTGCTACACTGGGGTCTCGTTTACTCGTTGCTGCAAAGGCCTTCTTCACCTCGTCCCACTCCCTGGGCATAGAGCTGATTGGGGATGCCCTCAATGGTCACCTCGACCTTCGTAATCTTTGGGTTGAAGAACGACTGTGTCTTCCTGGCGTATGAGACATTGGCTGAGTCTTCAAAGAGCAGTAGGATGCCCTTCATGCTGCGAGCAGGCACGTTCAAGTTGATGTTCCACAGTGTATCTTTTTTATTATATACAAGCTTCCTGTGACAAAGCACACGGTCATACAGAATCGAGAGCCGACCTGTGTACAGGGTGCGTATCATGCGGGCCAACTCTGGTTGGGTAACCATGTCATACTCCAGCGAGATGCCATCAATTTTGTAGCTGGAGTCGCTTGTTGCGTGAATTACGCGGTTGTAGTCGTTGAACGTGAGCTCGTATTCCAATCTGTCATTAAGCGCGCTCTGGTAGAATGGCATGTGGCTCTGGAGGAGTTCAAAATCAAGCGGAACGTAGAACCTGTTACCATACACATCGGTTACGGCCTTGTCCTCTTCCTCGGTATCAACCTTGTCTCCTGCCCCTACTCGTATCTTAGTTGTGTTTCTGTCATCTGATGTGTCAATGCCCTGATACTGGAGGCCCTGTCTCTCCTGTGCAGTCCGCCAAAAGTCGTGGTAATAGTGGTACACATCGCTGTCATCAATATACATGACTTCATTGCCAGAAATCTTGATTGTCAATTTCTTAACCACGACGCGACCCAAATTTAGTACAACGGTGCGGTTAGCATCAGCCGAGGTCAGCGTGATTGTAAAGGCCAGCCGGGCTGTCCCTGGGACAATGACATCGCCTGCGCCTAGATTGGGGAAGCGAACCAGTAGTTGTTGGTTCTGGTCAAAAGTGCTTGGATTGTTTGTAACGACTACAGACTGTCGCACGCCCTTTACCCTGAGCGGTTCACGTATCCGGCGGTGTGGGTTTAGTTTGCGTCTGTAAGTACTCATCATGTTGAATGGTTGATTACACTTAAATCTTTAACACACATACATGGAGTTTGATAACCCAACATTTGACGATGCAGATGAGGAGGGGGCTATGGGAGGGGAGAGGAATGAGGATTTGCCTGTCCCTAAAATACAGGATGTGATTAACCTCATTGACGAAGCTTTAGATACGTCGAGTACGACTACTCTACCATGGACTATTACTGAAATGCCTGCAGGGTTAACAGAAGATCAGGCGGGATCTAAAGAAGAAACGGAAGTCTTAGTTACGAGGTGGGAGAAGGCAGTGTCTAAGCATGGGCTGCAGGCCACTCTGGAGTTTAGATCGTCTAAAGGAGGTGACCTTTGGGTTAGGTGGGGGCGAGACTGGAAGCTTCTGACATGGAATAGCAATACTAACAAATTCCTCTCTCCTAGGAGTATCCTAGATTACGGTGGTACACAGCTTGCTCGGGCTCTTGGAGTGACCCCTGAACTATCCACAATGGCAGCAAAAGCCCTACAAGGCGTTGACCAAGCTGCTGCTAAAGCGGAAGCTGCACTTCCGAAGGTTAGAAATGAGCAGCCCCGAAGCCATGAGAGAGCAAGGTGGTGTGGAAGAAACAAGCTTCATAGAGGGCGTTCATAACGTCATAGAAGACCTAGGTACACAAACAGGCAACGAACTACCACTCAGAGAGCTTATGGGGCTTGATAAGGCTATGCAGACCCAGAGGGGTGAGCTGGTCAACAACCTAGCTAAGATAACTGAGATAGAAAGGGATATAAAACATCGGAAAGCTAAAATGGCAAGCCTGGAGATGGAAGGGAGGGGTGATAGTCGAGCATGGAGATTCCAAGCAAATGAGCTTGCAGAGCTGCAGGACTTGCGGCATGTCCATGTTGATGTTGCCCTGAAGGGCCTAGCCGGTAAGGCACCAGCTGCCCTTCCAGGAATCATTGGCTCCATCGTATCATGGCTGCTTACGTCAGCTGCAAAGGTGGCTGGTTGGATGGCAGAACATGTATGGGCCTCAGCTGTGGCAGTGGGGGGAGTTATCCTCCTGATACTCCGTGACTTACTACGTAGCAAACCAAAGCACAGATAAGCCTATAGCGATTCCGCCTATAATAAGAGCGGTTTTCTCATCCTCGTGCGCCCCACGCAGACCGGTCTCGGCCATAGGGGCCGGCCCTGGAGAGGGGAGTTCCATATCTGTATCTGTATCTGGCAGAGGGTTAAAGATTCCTCTATCCGGAACCACCGGAACCGAGTTGACATCAGCATTGCTGCCTATCTGCTGCTCCTCAGTTGCAATGGTAACCAGATTGTTGTACCCAGCAAAGTCTCCAATGGCGAGGCTCATATCAGACGGAGCCATGTACAGGCCCGTTCCAAACACATAATCAACCTTTGAAAAGGCATTCTGGAGGACGTTCTGATACCATCGGATAGATGACGAAATATCCACTGGGGAGTTGATGGCATCCTCAACGTTGGCCTGAAATTGCTTTTGAGCATCACAGGACGTTCCAACACCTAGTATCTCTGAGCGGGTCTGCGCCTGAGCCTCAAGAATGGCCCAGACATAGATCCGAATGCTGTCATTAATTCGCTCAACGCCGGTCTGTGTAAAACCCTCAGACGTGTCCAGTATGAATGTACTCCATGCCTCGTCTGCTTCAGGTCCCTGTGCTAGATGTAGAACAGCACCCATTTTCTCCTGAAAGGATTGTAGGTTACTCGCGTGAGCAAAACCTGGCTTTGTATCCTTTTCCGCCTCAAAGGCCATCCGTGTAGGGTCATACGAACGTTTCGACCAGCAACCTTGACGACACTCCCGTAACCATACGCATCATGTGCATATAAGATACCAAGGCCACAATTAGCTACGGTTGCCTTCTGGCGCCAGTCTTTGTTTGGTTGAACACCAAAGTTAGTGCAGAGTCTTTTATATGCCCTCTTGTCATATGTATTGTTATAGGGGTCATAGGCATGATCCTGTGGTAGAGGCGCTTGCAGTTCTGCTAATAGGCGACGCACTGTGTAATAAAGGTGAAAGGTGTAGAGAGCTTTCACGAGTGGAATCCCAGCCTCGAGGTGGTCGTGGGATGATACACCGCAGCTGGATGTTGCACACCACACTGCAAAGTTTACCTGGTTCTGCCAAAACTGCATTGGATTTGTCAACCAGTCGCTGTTACCGGTGGCACCTTATAGTTACTGAATAGATGAGGAAACTTTGCGGTGAATGTACCACCATTGTGAACAACTTGAATTGTTTGTCGGGTTAGTTTATCTCCCACACCATATGAGGCTGGATACACCCTGCCCGCTTTATATGTAGCTTTTCTATTGAAACTAAAGGCTTGTTTATTCATAGTGCTACGTATCACACTCTGTCAAATGTTCAAAGCGGCGACGCTGTGTCCCTGCAAAATCCTATTGACAACACTGCGGGCGGTCTATGTGTTGGCCTAAAGTCAATCACGTATACTGTGGGCTGGTACAATCTCGAATCAAACGAGACCATTCAATGGCGGTCACTTGGTATTTCTAATTTCAGTAGATAATTAAACACTTGTCAAAAGGAAGTGAGTTGATGTGTTTACAGAGAGTGCAAACTTGGTAACTGAGAACATGGTCGTGAAGCAGTGAATAAAAGTGGCTCCATAGCTACCCCTTTGTGTACTTCAATTCTATTGCATTCAAACAGGTTCCTGGTTTCTGTCATACCAGCATACAGAGCAAATGTGATATATGGTTTGTCAAAATAATCATTTTTCAAGCTATCAAAGGTATAAGCGAAGTGATGTTTCGAATATATCTTAAATGACCTTTCTAATAGTGGGGGAAAGAAGACCAAAAACGTTTGCAAATAAATTTGTGTGTTGTTTTTGGTATCCAAATCTCTCTCCTCTCTCTCTACTCTCTTCTCTTTTGTCCCTCCCTCTCTATATCTAGCTACTCTCTCTCCCTGTCTCCTCTCTCTCATTCGCATTTTATATATATCCCCTCTCTATTTATCTATATTCTCTCTCTCTTCTCTATCTCTTTGTGTATCTCTATCTCGAGAGAGAAGCGCGCGCAATTCAACAGGTGTAGCCAGCAGAGAGTGCGACAGAGAGACATCTCGACATGAGAGCGACCGAGAGGAACTCGCCTTGGGACGTCCATTCTATGGCTCATACTAACGTATCTGAACGAAGATAGCATGCGAGCCTTGGCCGATATTTACATACACTGCCACTTTCCCTTTTTTCCATATCGCCTGAATGAGTAACCCGATGCCGA
>CM067355.1:5480880-5500880 GCA_034190875.2 Urechis unicinctus
TTTTTAACAAAATCGTAACATATTCATCCTTGTGCTTTCACGGATTGATTCTCGAATTTTCTGCTTATATTTTCAGAATGGAGCCAACATTGGTGAAGACGATGGAAGATATTTGTAACGATCTTGCTAAAATAAAGCTCGATGAACATGAATATATTCACAATATGCTTCATTGAGCGCCACATAGATTCATAGTTCATTCTCCATATCTAATTCGTTTATTGGACATCATAGTATTCTTTTCTTTCGTCACATTTCATCGATTTTGAGAATTTAATTGAATCGCATCTGCTCACCCTCATCCATCTCCGTCGCGATATCACCTCGTTATTGAAAGTGACGTTTAACCTCATTAGCACCAGGCAGGATCGATAACATTGGCACCTTGTGACGCACATCTTGTCGACCCAAACCAAATGTCATCGTTAAGATTATGAAACTTATTCCATATTTGTCTTTCGTAAAAGCTTTCGGCCGGTGTAAATATTGATCCATTTGAAAGCGCCAGCAACCTTTTTAGAAATGTAGTACACATTACAAACATATATTGATTGGATTAATGAGAAGCAGCTGCGAGGTTCATTTGAACCCGATATCATTAAGACAATACGAGCTGTTTGTGTGGTGACAGGTGAATTTATTATGGGGCTTTTGCGACGTACTCGACACCGCTGCTTACTCGTCAGGATGATATGAATACGGGCGAAGAGTGGTAGAGTAAATATCAGGCCAATGCTATACATGCCAATTTGTTTAGAAACCGTTGTTGTCTCTCTCTCTCTCTCTCTCTCTCTCTCTCTCTCTCTCTCTCTCACTCTCTCTATCTCTCTATCTCTCTATCTCTCTCTCTCGATATCTCTCTCTCGATATATCTCCCTATCTTTCTCCCTCTCTCTCTCTTCTCTTTATCTATACACACACACACACACATATATATATATATATATCTATATATATATATATATATATATATATATATATCCATTTATATATACTTATATATATACAGATATTTTTATATTATATATTATATATATATATGTATGTATATATATATTTATGTGTATATGTATATGCATTTAACTATATATAAATATATATATGCATATATATATATACATTGATATTTATTTATATAAAGATATATATATATATATTTATATATATATATATATATATATATATATATTTATGCATATATAGTGTATTTAAATGTATATATATATATATATATATAAATATATATATATATATATGTGAATAAATATATATATATGCATAAATATATTTATATATATATGCATATATATATGTATATATTTAGGGAAGGGAAAAATGACTGTGCATCTTCGGTTGGGGTCTCAGTGGGGATTTGTGTGGTGTCAGGTCGTTTACTCATGTGGTTTCAACACACACACCATTATTGAGACCAACCCAACACACACCCATCGATGGATCCTTCCAAGACACACTCATCAATGCGTCCTATAGAAGCATACACATCACAGAGTTCTTCCTGACACAAAATCATTACTGGGTCCTACCCAACACACACCAATTACTCAGTCCTTCCAAACCCATACCAATCGCTGAGTCCTGCCCAACACACACCAATCACTCAGTCCGACCATCGGCTGAGATTAGGGAAATGACTAGGTTTATGCCAAATAGGGGTTCAGGGGTTGGGTTACTGTGGTGAATCTGGTTTTCCGTATTCACCTCGTTTGATCCAACGAATATGCCCACATTAGCACAAATTCTCTGTCATTTATGAATGCTTGTTTACCAAGACAATACATGGTAGTAAAATATACTTGCTGTAAATGAAATAATATATTAATCCAAATTTACCATTAACTTAAGGGAGTATTTTTCTTTCAGTCAAGACCTTTTTTGCCCAAGCGCAGTCGGGTGTCCTGCCGGTTGATAATATCGATTGCGTTATTGTCGCGTGTAAAAATAATATTAATGAAGCGTCAAACTTCCAATAAAAACGTATCTTGATCAAAACCATACCATATTGGTAGTAGTATTTGCGCAATGTAATAATTCTGCAATGATTGAATAAAATTAGTGTATTGATCCCAGATTGTTTTTTGGAAGGCTTCTTTACCAGCCTTTGAGGTGAGTTATTTTGTATATGTTGATTTGTTCTCTACAGTATTGATTGATTAATCTATTCACAATATATATGATTGCACAATATTCGTCCGCAAGTTACATACCTATGTTTTGCCAATTAGACAGGATGGATGTATTTACAATCGTTGCATATTCTGGCTAACATTATAAATTCACATAATCTGGCGACCAAGAACAATTGTCAAAACACGTATTATACTTGCAAAAGGTAAGTTTCGTACCCTATTGCTCTATCTAAAGTTCTCTCTCAGTGACTCGTTATCTAATTTTCACCACTCCTCAGACAAAAGATTTCCTTTCTAGTCAAGCTTGAATTCATCTAAAACTTACGAGTAACTGTGAAACCAACTCTCGTTGTGGAATTGCGACGGACTGATGCACTTTTGGTTCTCACTCCAATATTCCACCACCCCCCCAGGCGCCGTCTCTTGGATATTGCGCTTTTCGTGAAGATATTTACATAACCGACATGTATACTTGTACTTTGGAGGCAGATGACAGTCCATAGAATTCTTGATTCTCACATATTGATTAAACAAATCATCATCGGCGTTAACTTTCATCAGGTGAGCAGCCAGGGTCTTTTGGGGATGCATAATCACGAATGTCAATAAATGAGCCTCGTGGCAGGATTTCCATGTGTAATTGAAATGTCCCATGACAATGGGAATGATATTAATAGGAGCGAAGAAAAACCTGTTGAATTTCTCAGTGATGTAATCTTCACAGAGACTATTTTCAAATGACAAATAAAACTTGTAAGTCTCGTTGAGCAATGATTTGTCACATTCGGCTAAATTCTGCCTTTGAAGATCATATGATTGGTTATATTTGTAGGAACTGCAGTCCAAAGGCCCGCAAGCACCATACACATCCACATCGATGTATTTTTGTAATTCTGTGACATAAGCTTCCCGCTTGCTTTGTGTCTTACAATGACTTACAAACCACGCTACTCCACGTGTTTTTTCAGCCGCAAAATTCATTCCTTTTAGTTGATCGTACAATTCCTTGTTTTTTTTGCACAGCATCATGCGAACCGGAACAGAAGAATCGCGCGAATATGTAGATGTTAAATTGAATATATTATCTACATCGCTTGGTACTAATGACGGAACATACGACCAAGTTTTTGTGGGAGGTTCAGACTCGTAGAAAATCCACTTGTGCCTCTCGAGTCGATATGTTGGTAATCTGGACGAGGCCTTAATTTGTCGCAGACGGAAGAGAATTGCATCACTTTCGTTGTACAAACTCTTGTCTTGTGTGTATACACACTGCATGTGCTCTGGTAATTCGCAATTTGCAAACGCTTCTCTCCCTTCTGGCCACCAGAGTTTTTTAAATGAAAATCGCTTGTTCCACGTCAAAATTCGTATGACTTTGTTTTGGGCGAAATCCTTTGCGGCTGTAATGATTGCAGGGTTGTCTGCGCGTCGAGTCATCAAAGGCGTTGTATCATGGTCTTCATTTGAAATAACTCCCTCCATTTTCACAATTCCCGATTCGGTCTCTTTTTGTGCCTGTGTCTGTATTAATACCTCTACCTCCGCCAGTCTGCAGTGGCCCATAAGTTACTACACCTGGCACGTTTATGGAGAAATAAATGCGCCGATGATGATCTAAACCTTGCGCAAAATTTCTATCACTTGTAGTATAATATCCCGAGTAATACAACATAGTGCTCAAAAGAGCCAGTATTGATAACGTTGGCACTTTGCGACAAATATTTCGTCGACCACAACCATATGCCATAGTTCTGGATTATGAAAACGATTATTCATTAGACTCGGTAAAGCATCACGGCCAGTGTAAATATGGATCGACTTTTAATCGCATCCTGTTGCCGCATTCAATGCCCGGTGTCAGCTTTTGATATTGTATTTCTCTTTAATCTTACCCTGGGATGATTAATGATGGGATGGTTAAGTTGCAGACCTGCACACTCGGGGAAGGGATCGCGTTTTTTTGCGAGTGTGTGTGACATCTGCTAGGACTCCGAAATGGACCGTTCATCGCATTGTTAATATTTCAGTGACATCCACTCAAATTTTATGCAGTTCTGGGTGACTGATCCAACCATTAGAAATAAAACGTTGCTTTATATCACACCAAGAACCAATGATCTCCTTGCGACACGGCGACAATATCATATCAGTCCGATTAGACCCTAAGCGAATGAAGGAAAGCAAAGGCCATTAAATTGCGCTTATTTGACAGCAAATGTCTTTCGGCTGAAGCTATTTGGGTGTCTCCCAAATCGGTCGGGTTGTCAGACTTCTAAGCGGCCAGATCATGCAGACGGATCACGAAGCCATGAACCGAGCATCACATAGCGTTTAGAATGAGCTCTATTGAACCAGGTCCGAGAGCTTGTGTGGCGTTTCGACTCTTGGTCTATTGGGCTAATTATTACCCAGCCCTCGTTGTAATGACATGATTTCTTTTTACGTATTGTTAAATATTAATGGCAATCATGCAAACCAGCCGAGTAGTTGCAGCAACAGGGCATTTCTCAATGGATATGTGAAGTCCATGGCCACTTTTGAACTCTGCCTGTCATTTGATTATGCGCTAAATGCATACTGTTCATGAATATATTCACAATATGCGTCATTGAGCGCCACATGGATTCATAGTTAATTCTTCATTCCATGTTTTATCCGTTTATTGGACATCATTTTATTACTTTCTTTCCTCACATTCAATCGATTTTGAGAATTTAATTGAATCGCATCTGCTCAACCTCATCCATCACCATCGCGATATCACCTCGTTGTTGATAGTGACGTTAAACCCCAATATCACCTTTATCTTACAGAAGAGCCAGGAGCCATAGTTCTGGATTCTGAAAATGATTCCACAAAAGAGCTCTCGGCCAGTGTAAATATGGATCGATTTAAACGCACCAGCGACCTTATTAGCTATGAAGTATACCGTACAAGCATATAATGACTTGTTTAGTGAGCAACAGCTGCGGGGTTCATTTGGACCCGATATTTTTCGGACAATACAAGTTTTTGTGGTGTCAGGTGATTTTATTGTGTCGGGTTTACGACGTACTCGGCATCGCTGCTTACTCATTCAGGCGATATGGATAAAGGAGAACAGTGGCAGTGTAAATATCGGGCCAAGGCTCGGCATGCTATCTCGTTCAGATACCGCTTATTATGAGCCATAGAATGGACTCCCAAAGGCGAGTTCCTCTCTGTCTCTCTCTGTCTCTATGTCTCTCTGTCTCACTCTCTGCTTCTCTGTATTTCTCTCGCTCTCTCTCTCTATATATATACACACATATATATATAAATATATATATATAAATATATATATATATATATATATATATGATATATATACAGAGAGAGAATATATATATATATATAGATATATATAGATATATATATATAGAGATATATAGAGATATAGATATAGATATATAGAGATATATATAGAGAGAGATATCTAGAGAGATAGAGAGATATATATAGAGAGATATATATAGAGAGATCTCTATATCTATCTCTAGATCTATCTATATATCTATCTCTCTCTATCTATATCTCTCTCTAGATCTCTCTCTATCTCTCTCTCTCTCTCTCTATATCTATCTCTCTCTATATATATCTCTATATATCTATCTATCTATATATATATATATATATATATATATACCCCGGGTATCTATATATTAAAGGTGTTTAAAGATAGGTAATGGTAATAATTTGGATACCAAAAACAACACACAAATTTATTTGCAAACGTTTTTGGTCTTCTTTCCCCCACTATTAGAAAGGTCATTTAAGATATATTCGAAACATCACTTCGCTTATACCTTTGATAGCTTGAAAAATGATTATTTTGACAAACCATATATCACATTTGCTCTGTATGCTGGTATGACAGAAACCAGGAACCTGTTGAATGCAATAGAATTGAAGTACACAAAGGGGTAGCTATGGAGCCACTTTTATTCACTGCTTCACGACCATGTTCTCAGTTACCAAGTTTGCACTCTCTGTAAACACATCAACTCACTTCCTTTTGACAAGTGTTTAATTATCTACTGAAATTAGAAATACCAAGTGACCGCCATTGAATGGTCTCGTTTGATTCGAGATTGTACCAGCCCACAGTATACGTGATTGACTTTAGGCCAACACATAGACCGCCCGCAGTGTTGTCAATAGGATTTTGCAGGGACACAGCGTCGCCGCTTTGAACATTTGACAGAGTGTGATACGTAGCACTATGAATAAACAAGCCTTTAGTTTCAATAGAAAAGCTACATATAAAGCGGGCAGGGTGTATCCAGCCTCATATGGTGTGGGAGATAAACTAACCCGACAAACAATTCAAGTTGTTCACAATGGTGGTACATTCACCGCAAAGTTTCCTCATCTATTCAGTAACTATAAGGTGTCACCGGTAACAGCGGACAAAGTATTAAAAGACTGGTTGACAAATCCAATGCAGTTTTGGCAGAACCAGGTAAACTTTGCAGTGTGGTGTGCAACATCCAGCTGCGGTGTATCATCCCACGACCACCTCGAGGCTGGGATTCCACTCGTGAAAGCTCTCTACACCTTTCACCTTTATTACACAGTGCGTCGCCTATTAGCAGAACTGCAAGCGCCTCTACCACAGGATCATGCCTATGACCCCTATAACAATACATATGACAAGAGGGCATATAAAAGACTCTGCACTAACTTTGGTGTTCAACCAAACAAAGACTGGCGCCAGAAGGCAACCGTAGCTAATTGTGGCCTTGGTATCTTATATGCACATGATGCGTATGGTTACGGGAGTGTCGTCAAGGTTGCTGGTCGAAACGTTCGTATGACCCTACACGGATGGCCTTTGAGGCGGAAAAGGATACAAAGCCAGGTTTTGCTCACGCGAGTAACCTACAATCCTTTCAGGAGAAAATGGGTGCTGTTCTACATCTAGCACAGGGACCTGAAGCAGACGAGGCATGGAGTACATTCATACTGGACACGTCTGAGGGTTTTACACAGACCGGCGTTGAGCGAATTAATGACAGCATTCGGATCTATGTCTGGGCCATTCTTGAGGCTCAGGCGCAGACCCGCTCAGAGATACTAGGTGTTGGAACGTCCTGTGATGCTCAAAAGCAATTTCAGGCCAACGTTGAGGATGCCATCAACTCCCCAGTGGATATTTCGTCATCTATCCGATGGTATCAGAACGTCCTCCAGAATGCCTTTTCAAAGGTTGATTATGTGTTTGGAACGGGCCTGTACATGGCTCCGTCTGATATGAGCCTCGCCATTGGAGACTTTGCTGGGTACAACAATCTGGTTACCATTGCAACTGAGGAGCAGCAGATAGGATATGACTGGGGTGCATGGTTGCACTCAGTTACCAGTGTAACTAGTTAGCGTAGATTGTCTAAGTCTACAACCCAGCAGCCTGTGTTTGAGTTATTACCTATGCAGATGAATATGACTTTGGTAGATCACAAACTACTATCATATTATTCAACAGATTTAACTAACACAGTCCACATTATTGAGCTCAGCTCTACGCTATTGTATCGCTTGTGCGTTCGCAGTCAGCAGGCGTAATATTTTTATTATTTGACAGATACGGGTAATGTTCATACAGCATTTGATTCAAGAACCCTTTATGATATATACATGAAACATTATGATATCAATAGGCTACAACCATTAATTGTAAATTGGGTTATGAATTGCTATAACTCGGCTATGGTTTCTCTACGTTCTGGGATGGGTGCGCAACCATCTTGGAGCGGGAGATAGCAGAGTTGAGGAAGGCTTGGTTATATCATCAAAGGGAAATATTTAAGAAATTTCTGGGTACGCTGATATCTATCTAAATGTTAAATATTATTCTCGTTTAACGAGTTATGCAAATTAATGAATTTTAAAATGAATTTCTTTGCGCTTGTTCGCGTCCCATAATTTAAAGAAAACGATTTTGTATAGATGCGAACTTTTGTTGTGAATTATGCCACTGCGAAACGAAACTTAAATAAACATGCGTGTCTACCCGATGTTAGATACGATCGAACCCAACAAACATGTCTCCATGGTTTGGCAACAGAAGGAATGTCCTATCAGTAAGTTCAGAAGATGTTAGTGACATTGATGAATAATTGATTGATCAATTGTAATATTGGACAAATGGTTTGATTGAAACTGTATAACGTTTATATTGGATACATGAATTATTGATGAACTTAAATTTATTCTTAATTCTGATATTGTATAGTATGTTTGAATTGTATTTTGAAATTTGTGCTAGTTAGAAATGCTTATGGAAGTATTTTCAAACTCCTTGCCATGGGAGGAATGTTACGATCCAGTTTTTGAGCTGCTAGTTAGGAAAGTAATATAGTACGAGATTAAGCGTGATGTTATTGCTTAAGGGAGTAACTAATATCTGTACCGTGGCTTATTCATCTAGTTTATTTAGGAGTAATGTTCTTCCTTTTACAATTGACATTGATGTCCGAGCGACGTATGCGTGTCTGTTCCAATCCCTTATTCTTGATTAAGTTGGCTACGCTTGATAAGCCAAGTTAATGCTTTTGTCTTCGGAATCCCCTATCTTGATTAAATTGGCTACGCTTTATATGCCAAGTTAATGCTTTTGGCCTCCGAAAACCTCGCATGCAGAGTGATTGCTTTATTTTAGCATCCCTCGTAAAACATTGTCAGTGTTTTAGGCGTCGGATTTCTTGTATGATGCATGCGGTGAAGGGATAGATAAATGTCGTGTGGTGAAGTACTTATTATCTTTATTGGAAGTAGTTAAGTCGATCCTAAGCGTATATAAGACACACAAAATAGCGCACCAACACAGAAGTTCTGCAGAAGTTCCTCAGAAGTCCACATACGTCCATCGAAGCCACGGAGGGAAGACAGCCAGACTCCAAAAGAGACTGACTTTCGTCAACTTCCCGATAGGCTTGGAAGGAGACCTACGCACTTCTACTTTGTGCTTGTGGAGTGAAATAGAAAATAAACCAACATTGGTTTGCAAACAGAATCCTTCGTTTACCTGTGCATCTTAAACCGTGTTGGTAAGTTGAAGTTAATCGGACACGCAAACAGAAAAGTTAACAATAATATCTTAGCCTTACCCCGAGGTGCAATACCCCCTATCTCCCAAGGCATACAGCCATCCCAAAGACCACGACCACCAATCGTTCGCTCGGTCTTTGTCTATCCAGGCCAACACCCTTGTTTCCCCCACCAAGAAGAAGTACGGTATTGGGTCCAGTAGGCTATCTACAATATGGGCACCCGGGGATGACCATAACTCAAGAGAGCCTCCCACAGACAACAAAGGTGATGAGGACCCAACAGAGAACGAAGGTGATGGGGGCCTACAGATTGCCCGCCTTCCTGGGAACCAGATGGGCAATTTTGTAACGCCGAGGGAGATCACCCGTTTCCCACCTATGGAGGTACCCTTGGCCCTAGGCACTCCTAGCGTGTACGATTTCTACCAGGGCATTTTCCATATGGCCGAAGAACTCCATGCGATTCGCATCTAAGTAGACACCTTGGTGGAGGCAAAAAAATTGAGGTGCTTGGGTAGGATATAGACGACTTGGTGGAGGCCGAAGAACTAGATTATTTGGTGGAAAAGAAAGAAGAGGAGGAGGAGGAAAGAAAGGAGGAAGCAGAGGCTGTTCCAGGCTGGTTGATTGGGAGCTTTGCGTCCTTTGGTGTTTGGGCGATTGGGAGATAGTTGGGTGCAGAACCCGATCCTTCAAAGCAAAGTTTCGTACATCCCCACACAACCCCCTGTAGAAGGAAAACAACCCAAGCCAACTGGCTGAAGGGGGCTTCAGGGTGTCGAGATGGTTGGTTCGGAAGAAGGCTTCTCGCTTGCTGGCGGAAAAAAGGTAGCCAAAAGTCGGGTAGCTCTGGAGTAAATTTGGGCTCCTATAAGCCCTACTGGGGTATCTGATAAGGAAGTAATTGCTCTTCTTGCGATTAAATGTCCTTACACCCCAATGCCTAGGAGAATCATACCTACCCAATATAAACCAAAGATCCTGCTTGGACTTCACCACAGCCTTCTAGCGACCATCTGTGTGTTTGAAGACTGTGTTTTCCGTGTGTGCTCTTATGAGGTCCTGGGGGTCTCTGGGTCGTATAACCAAGAATACCACAATAAGGATAAGAAGAAGTATAAAGGCCCAGTCGCCTGGGGCTATACAACCATCAAAGATGCCAATGAGGGGGACTACGTCTCAAATGGTAATTTAAACACCATCCTACGATTTTCATTGTGATCCTCGTATTTAACTACCATGATGTTGTCTCGTTCTCTTTCAGTCCACCAGGACAAAACGTTATCGAAGTAGTCTCTCAACTTTCTTAAAGCTGACTGGGCCGAATGTGGTTCAAAGTTCAACAACTGAATTGCTGACTTCTGCCAGCTTACTTTGTTAATGAGTTCAAGAGGCGGTATACAGGACTTAATCTAGATATATCAGCAAGTTTGTAAACGTCTGTTTTCCACGTGTGTCATACCAAAGCGCCATTTGTCATTATAGGCTAGATTTGAAGTCCTGCAGGAACTACTTTCACATCTTCGAAGTATTTACGCTTTGTGCAAACCTTAGTGCAAAACGCCAATTCTTGATGCCTATTTCCTATCCCTTCTGTTAAAGAATACTATTCAAATAACAGCTAAGTATTGGTCTGGAATTGTTTTTATTTGCTCCCCTCGGATCCTTCAACGGGCCAAACATTGGTACAATTTAGAATCAATCTCCACCCGGCAGCCACAATCCTTCTTGTATGCAATTTGTTAGTATCTAAACCAGTGTCGTGACTCCTCTTGAAGTAAAAACTCCATCGCTTTGTTTCATAACCTCTCTGACCATTATACCTACTAAAATACCCCCTGCCTCTAATAGATTAACCACATAGTTGTGTTTATACACATGTCATCAAACTATTGGTATTTCATACCTTATAGACTATACTTTGATTATTTCCCTAGCAAGGACTCCCGGTAAGAATGTCCGGAGCATTTTAATTGTCTAGATCTAGAGGTAGGGAGTGGGTCTGTTTTGCTGGAAGCAGAATTTTCATCGGGACAAGTGAGGGCTAATGGAATGTTCGCTTGAGAGAATATGGTTTGAGAAAGCCAACATAAACTCCTTTTCTGAATAAACAGACTACGCCATGGACAATTGTTATTCGATGTATTGTACACGATAATACTGTTATTCATACACTGGTTGCTGATCAAAATATTGTGTTCCATTTACATGGCATTCTGTGTAGTGGTTGCTTGGCATGAGATGAGAGCCACTCATTATTATTTGTGACACCCCAGTTCTGCATAAATATTGTTGGCATGTGATTTGTTACCCCCTAGCAGACTAAATCGATGCAATATTTAACTGGCAGCAGGCTTTCTGAATATCCTTTGGCCTTATCAATAAAAGCATGTACATCCTTCAACTTATAGTATGTAAGTGATTATTCCACAAATATTTTGATATCTGATTTGCTTTCAGGATTAAAACATCTGTCTAGCATGGTCTAACAGCTTTGACACGTGCCTAGCATTCAAATTTAAAATTCAAAACCCGCAGGTTTGCAGCGCGACTCACAGAGAGCATCAATATATTCACTTTCGTCCTCATTAAAGTAATTCTGCCAATCTCCAACGACACCTTTGAGCATATACGGGGAAATGGATGTCTTGAAAATATGTTGATAATGTTCTGATTGGAAATTTGTTGTTGGGTTGTGCTCCATGTTTCCAAATGAGGTCCAATCAGCGACTTCCATGAGTTTCTTGTCAGTATGAGTTTGCCCTAGAAACGCCGCCATTTCCTTGATAACCTTCAGTGGTTTTTCATTGAGGTCTTCGTACCTTACTATCATGATATTTTCCCTGTCTCGTTGTTCCCACCAGGACAAAACGTTGTTGAAATAGTCACCACAAATTGTTTCTCCATTTCGGTAGAATTGAAAGAACTGGTGCCAAGATCCAGGGAAAAGGCCTAAAGTTACCTTCATCCTGTAGAAGTGATATAAAGAAACCAGGACGTCTTTTGGGTTGCGGATTCCTACAACAACTTTCTTCTGACGTTTGACAAGGTTCTCAGCAATATTGAAATCAACATGTGTCGTAGCGACAATCGGAGCTTCCAGACTCTTGTTCTCTGATGAACGCATCAATTGCAAGAGAGCACATCTCTGACCAATATCGACAGACTTAGCTGTGTCAACGTCACATTTATGGAGGAGAAGCCAAACGATCTCAATTAACCTGGCTGTTCCTGAAATGCCAAATGATTTCATAATTAGCCATGAAATAATAGATGTTAACGATCAATTAAGGGGTTGAACTGGATAATTGAAGCCAAATAAACGTAAGAAGACCATACCTGATCTGGGGAACGTTGCAACGAGAGCATCAAACTCCAGGACATCCCCAGAGATTATCTTCTCAATGCGTTGTTCTATTTCTGGAGAGCAGTCATACCTTATTCCATTGTGAATCACTGGACATGGGTTTGACCAGTTACTGATGTCAAGTTTACCCTCTTCTTGACTTGCCATATCTTTTGAAAATCAAAGTGTGGCCAACCTATTTCAACACTAGTGTTTTTGAAATTGCTCTGCTGTCACCTCAGATGTACACTATCCTGTGCAGTGGTTCAGTCCACTGCTACAAGTGGATTAGCATATGTCAAGCTCACACAAATTCTGGGGCGCCGAACTACTTGAGCAGACAGCAATACATGGCCGCTGTTAGCAGAGTGAAAGCAAGCACTGTCTGCTCACTCACCAAAACAGTGCAGCTGAGAGAAGATATAGTTTCACAAGTTCTCCCTCTCCAGCAAGACTATATTCACTTTTTCAGGCAATATAGATTCACTTTCTGCTTTAAAATAATAAATGACATTTAAAAAAGGAAAGTGATTTTTGTATTGGCACTTAAAAAAATGAGGTGAGCAGCTAAACTTGTTGCAGTGCTTATAGCTTAGCGTATCCCATAAGGCACTGTGAGGTAGTGTGCCCAGATGTACTTTGTGTTGCACTTTAAACTTTCGTATTTGGTAGCACCCAAACACTGGCAAATGTATGAGGCCGGAACACCATTATGATTGCACATCATCATGAGTCTTTTCGTTCGGTTCCATACACTAGCACACAGAACAAAAGATAAAAAGCGATATTGCTCTCAACGGACCGTTCATTCCATAGTGGCTATTTTTATCCAGAAAAACATTAGTGCAGCAGCTCGCTATTGAACAAAAATAAAAGCCCGGTTTGGCTATTGACAGCTGAACTGAACAGCCTACGAAAGGAAGTTCGACCAAAAAATCTGTTGCTACATGAATATGTCTTACTGTAATAGGATTATGACCAACAGAATGTTCTCGTATTCTGTACAAAGTGTGCCTTCTTGGTGTAGCTCGTTGGTATAAGTCTGCCCGGCCAAATATAAAGTTAAATTATAAATAATATGTTTCAAATGGAATATATATGGTACAACACTAATCTACATTTGATTATCAAGCTATTGCAATTCGTCACTCCACGCTACACCTCCATAACTCACCAGATGTACATGGTATCACGTTTCCGTTTAAGTATTATACAGCAAGAACGCTATTTGATTCTGAACACTTTAATGATATTGTTGTTATAGAGGATTACTTTGGTATTAATGCACTTGTGTCACTGTAGCGAGAGGTGTGTGGGTGGCTAGACTACCCAGCAGACCTGAGTACGTTACAAGGTCGGGCTAGCCTGGTGATGAAAAGTGAACTTCTTGATATTTAGAAAGGTAGCCCTTTATATTTGGGTAGCAGTTACTAACATAACATCTAAAGATATGCATTTATGCACTGGTGAACATATTACTGGTTGCAACGGAAGAGCTTATAGCTATGCTAAGAGGGCTCACTTGCACCTCAGCATGACAAAATATGCAAACCCACTATATGAGCGCAGCGCGCTGTTGATGAAAACGTCAATTTTAAAGCCACATAGCATTTTCTGGCTTATGTGGGAGTGCGCCCTGCTTGACAAATCACAAGACTCTAACATAAACCAAATGATGTCAATTCATCCAGATGAATAATCATCAGTTCCAGCCAAAGACTTTATAGCCAATCAAAGTAACATTTCACGCATGTGCATTGATAAGTTCTTCAACCTTTACTCTCTCTTGTCAATGTCTAGCCGAGTTGTTGTGAAATACACCATAGTATGTCGGATTTGTCAAGCTCTATATGTTCACGGAGAGTGGGCTTGTCATCTAACTTTGCAATCCCTTATATATTACTACGTCGCACTTGATACTTCCCCGTGTTTGCACTGGGATCGTCTGTGGATTGACCTCTAGTATTACCTAGTTATCTGCCACAGCACCTTCCATATGGTCTGCTCTTTGTAGTTTATAGCGCGATTTGTTCTGCTCTGCAGTTGCAGCTGGCCTTCAACGAGGATATACATTGTGTTATCCTCCTTAGATGGTTCAACTCAATTATTACGCATAAGCCGTGTAGAGTAGTCACACAAATCCACTTTTAAACAATTTTAGCTGCATATTACACTCACTGAATATAACCATAAGCTGAGCAGTCGTCGATGCAGTAACATAGAGGCAACGAGGACATAATTCAGACAGGCGTCATAATCCGTCTCGTATCAAGCAGTACAAGCAGCTCCATTCGACCATTCTTTGGTAGAATAAAATTTGAAAGTTCCGCTATTGATCCAGCCTTTCACGTGATCAAACGTATTCACACTATGTAGCTTAATCGTTCATTGACGGTCTGTTCATTGACTCATGGTTATATGTAATTGACAACTCCGAATTGAAGGTGATCTTTGGAACTACATGGTTGTTCGATACGTGCCAATACCGGTACATGTTGTGTGGGGTACTTTGAAGTGTCCTATAACCCTACCATCGGTGACATGTGTGACCAATACGCAGAAAGCTGCCGGCATCTGATCAGACAAACCCTGAGAGAAAAGAGAAACATACCCTGTCATACCAAACAAAGTCCCCGAAAGACCCATCGTACAGATTGCTGCTGAAAAACCGTCGTTCAATTCGAGAGGCCACTCGAGACTACAATTAAGCAAATGACACCCCAGCCCCCGGATCCCAGTATTATTCTTTTATGGTCACGCTAAACTCCTTCCTACCAGAGAAGCAGAATCAAGTCGAAGTTCTCAATAACAGTACATGATCTGTACATCACAACGAATGCCTTGCCACCATAAATTATCGAATGCACTAATTATCATAATATTTCCACAACATTGATAAGAATGTGGATGTCTCTCTTCTTATTTATGGCGTGGTTGCATGTCTCAATAACGACTTCCCTTCCCACAACCTCGTCATCTGAGCATCTGACGAGCTTGTCCCGGAATAGCATTACTTGAGTGGTTGGGGGAAGGAGGTGTGGTGGGTGGGGGTGTTGTAAAGAGAGGGGCGTTCTCTCTTTTCCTTCCTCTCAATTATCGAATGCTTGTGTCTTCTGATTGCCAATAGTACATTTGCTGTAGCTACCAGTACTGGTTATAATTTTAGTTGTCAGCTGAATCTGTATAAACAAAGACAAATTTAGAAATACCAGAGACCCAAAATCACCACGACGTTTCTATGATTTTGTCAGTACCCTGATTGGACACAATGTTCCTATTCTTCAAAAGCCCCAGGTCTTTTGTACCCGACCAAGGCAATTCGTTCTTGATAATTTCAAAGGATCCATAATATACAATTAGCTGAAAAGTACTTCATTAACCTCTCAGAGTTGGTCAGTGCATCAACTGAAACAACTGGTTATCCCTAGGTGGTCCTAGTTCGCCCAGCATGGAGGCTGAAATTTTCCTGTTATCTCTTGTATCAAATTTGTGGTCAGTAAGTTGGTAATGGTGATCCACATTTGTCTTTCCTCCTCATCTAAACAATGCCCAGCTACTACAGCATGCATCAATTACATTCATATAAAATATTAGTTCATATATAATATTTGTTGCAAACAAATAATATACTTCACAGATATCTTGTCCATGCATCATCTCAATCAATCATGTGTCTGTCCAGTTTTGTCCGACCATGATCACCTTTGAACCCGACAGAAACGTCTCTCCAGTTGCTTATCAGCCAACAAACATTCATGGTTGAGTTCCATATAATCAATAATGCTTTTTGTGTCCTGGAACGTGATAACCAGATTATCATTCTCGAGAGAGAGTTCAGTAAAAATTGTCTTGGGAATAGCTGAATAAATGTTGGTCTTCTTTCCAGGTGCTGGGGCAAGGTGGGATGGATGAGCGCAAAAGCAGTGCCGACACTGGTTACGTGGAAAGCGACCACTTAAAGAGTAATCTCCAAACAATGTTATCTTATCCATCCTTCACCCTTTGAGCAATAAAATCTACCATTCTTTTTAACAAAATCGTAACATATTCATCCTTGTGCTTTCACGGATTGATTCTCGAATTTTCTGCTTATATTTTCAGAATGGAGCCAACATTGGTGAAGACGATGGAAGATATTTGTAACGATCTTGCTAAAATAAAGCTCGATGAACATGAATATATTCACAATATGCTTCATTGAGCGCCACATAGATTCATAGTTCATTCTCCATATCTAATTCGTTTATTGGACATCATAGTATTCTTTTCTTTCGTCACATTTCATCGATTTTGAGAATTTAATTGAATCGCATCTGCTCACCCTCATCCATCTCCGTCGCGATATCACCTCGTTATTGAAAGTGACGTTTAACCTCATTAGCACCAGGCAGGATCGATAACATTGGCACCTTGTGACGCACATCTTGTCGACCCAAACCAAATGTCATCGTTAAGATTATGAAACTTATTCCATATTTGTCTTTCGTAAAAGCTTTCGGCCGGTGTAAATATTGATCCATTTGAAAGCGCCAGCAACCTTTTTAGAAATGTAGTACACATTACAAACATATATTGATTGGATTAATGAGAAGCAGCTGCGAGGTTCATTTGAACCCGATATCATTAAGACAATACGAGCTGTTTGTGTGGTGACAGGTGAATTTATTATGGGGCTTTTGCGACGTACTCGACACCGCTGCTTACTCGTCAGGATGATATGAATACGGGCGAAGAGTGGTAGAGTAAATATCAGGCCAATGCTATACATGCCAATTTGTTTAGAAACCGTTGTTTGTGAGTCATAAAATGAACGCCGAACTCCGAGTTACTGCTATCTCTCTCTCTCTCTCTCTCTCTCTCTCTCTCTCTCTCTCTCTCTCTCTCTCTCTCTCTCTCTCTCTCTCTCTCTCTCTCTCTCTCTCTCTCTCTCTCTCTCTCTCTCTCTATCTCTCTCTCTCTCTATCTCTCTCTCTCTCTCTCTCTCTCTCTCTCTCGATATATCTCCCTATCTTTCTCCCTCTCTCTCTCTTTCTCTTTATCTATACACACACACACATATATATATATATATATATATATATATATATATATATATCCATTATATATATACTTATATATATACAGATATTTTTATATTTATATTTATATATATATATATGTATATATATATTTATGTGTATATGTATATGCATTTAACTATATATAAATATATATGCATATATATATATACATTGATATTTATTTATATAAAGATATATATATATATATATTATATATATATATATATATATATATATATATATATATTTATGCATATATATGTATTTATATGTATATATATATATATATATATATATATATATATATATATGTATATATATATATATATATATGTGAATAAATATATATATATATATGCATAAATATATTTATATATATATGCATATATATATGTATATATTTAGGGAAAAATGACTGTGCGTCTTCGGTTGGGGTCTCAGTGGGGATTTGTGTGGTGTCAGGTCGTTTACTCATGTGGTTTCAACACACAACCATTATTGAGACCAACCCAACACACACCCATCGATGGATCCTTCCAAGACACACTCATCAATGCGTCCTATAGAAGCATACACATCACAGAGTTCTTCCTGACACAAAATCATTACTGGGTCCTACCCAACACACACCAATTACTCAGTCCTTCCAAACCCATACCAATCGCTGAGTCCTGCCCAACACACACCAATCACTCAGTCCGACCATCGGCTGAGATTAGGGAAATGACTAGGTTTATGCCAAATAGGGGTTCAGGGGTTGGGTTACTGTGGTGAATCTGGTTTTCCGTATTCACCTCGTTTGATCCAACGAATATGCCCACATTAGCACAAATTCTCTGTTATTTATGAATGCTTGTTTACCAAGACAATACATGGTAGTAAAATATACTTGCTGTAAATGAAATAATATATTAATCCAAATTTACCATTAACTTAAGGGAGTATTTTTCTTTCAGTCAAGACCTTTTTTGCCCAAGCGCAGTCGGGTGTCCTGCCGGTTGATAATATCGATTGCGTTATTGTCGCGTGTAAAAATAATATTAATGAAGCGTCAAACTTCCAATAAAAACGTATCTTGATCAAAACCATACCATATTGGTAGTAGTATTTGCGCAATGTAATAATTCTGCAATGATCGAATAAAATTAGTGTATTGATCCCAGATTGTTTTTTGGAAGGCTTCTTTACCAGCCTTTGAGGTGAGTTATTTTGTATATGTTGATTTGTTCTCTACAGTATTGATTGATTAATCTATTCACAATATATATGATTGCACAATATTCGTCCGCAAGTTATATTTACAATCGTTGCATATTCTGGCTAACATTATAAATTCACATAATCTGGCGACCAAGAACAATTGTCAAAACAGGTATTATACTTGCAAAAGGTAAGTTTCGTACCCTATTGCTCTATCTAAAGTTCTCTCTCAGTTACTCGTTATCTAATTTTCACCACTCCTCAGACAAAAGATTTCCTTTCTAGTCAAGCTTGAATTCATCTAAAACTTACGAGTAACTGTGAAACCAACTCTCGTTGTGGAATTGCGACGGACTGATGCACTTTTGGTTCTCACTCCAATATTCCACCACCCCAGGCGCCGTCTCTTGGATATTGCGCTTTTCGTGAAGATATTTACATAACCGACATGTATACTTGTACTTTGGAGGCAGATGACAGTCCATAGAATTCTTGATTCTCACATATTGATTAAACAAATCATCATCGGCGTTAACTTTCATCAGGTGAGCAGCCAGGTCTTTTGGGGATGCATAATCACGAATGTCAATAAATGAGCCTCGTGGCAGGATTTCCGTGTAATTGAAATGTCCCATGACAATGGGAATGATATTAATAGGAGCGAAGAAAAACCTGTTGAATTTCTCAGTGATGTAATCTTCACAGAGACTATTTTCAAATGACAAATAAAACTTGTAAGTCTCGTTGAGCAATGATTTGTCACATTCGGCTAAATTCTGCCTTTGAAGATCATATGATTGGTTATATTTGTAGGAACTGCAGTCCAAAGGTCCGCAAGCACCATACACATCCACATCGATGTATTTTTGTAACTCTGTGACATAAGCTTCCCGCTTGCTTTGTGTCTTACAATGACTTACAAACCACGCTACTCCACGTGTTTTTCCAGCCGCAAAATTCATTCCTTTTAGTTGATCGTACAATTCCTTGTTTTTTTTGCACAGCATCATGCGAACCGGAACAGAAGAATCGCGCGAATATGTAGATGTTAAATTGAATATATTATCTACATCGCTTGGTACTAATGACGGAACATACGACCAAGTTTTTGTGGGAGGTTCAGACTCGTAGAAAATCCACTTGTGCCTCTCGAGTCGATATGTTGGTAATCTGGACG
>CM067355.1:5505880-5530879 GCA_034190875.2 Urechis unicinctus
TCCTCATAAGTGATCGACCTCAACTGAAGAGTTTGGGTTGTGTCTTAGTCGATCAGCTTTATTTCAGGATTGTTGACCAGAAGTACTGTTGAAGAAAAGCATTTAAAGTTAGTATGCACTAAACCTCTATGTTGCGTACCATAAAGGGGCGACGACGCTTGACATCAGCCCATGTTATATGATTTGTGATAGTTTTTTCAACATCAAACATGTCTTTATATCTCAACTGATTATAATAGGGATCACTGTTTCATTGGATTTATAGTTATATGGGTACATTTTTAGCATATGTTTTTGAGTAAGTCGTGTATGTCGGCGGGTTAGACCAGATGATGGTTCTGATCAAAAATATTTTGTTTGTGCAGCCTAACATACTCTCTGTGGTAGTATAACAGATGCAAGTGGCAGCTAAAATTGTCATTCGTTCCCCCCAAGCTTTTATTTGTCAGCGATGGTTCATTCAATGGATGGAAAAAACAAACTTTTTCGCAGGTAAAATGCGATATATGGTGCTGTAATATAGCGTCGTTCATGGTTTAATTTTGTACACACATCGACATGGCAGAGGTGAGATCCTATAGTCTACGACTGAACCACTTCTAAAAGTGGCGCGTCCGAATATTCATTAGACACGTTCGTTAATCTTCGTGGCAGAAACTGTTTGACCAATCAACGCAAAGGTTGTGACCCGGATTGACCTTAGATGCGCTCGTCTGGCTCATGAAACTGACTTGCGATACGCACCCTCGGTTTAATGTGACGTCATGTACATTGTTGTAGTCTTCGTCCAATGAGAACACACAGAATGTCTTCTGGAATTAGGGTCCGTCTAACGGGTTTTAGCGCCGTTTTTTCGCGTGGAATTTCAGTTTCGATTTTAACACCTGATGCAGAAGCAGACGACGGTGATGGATATACAATTATAGCGATGGATGCGTGTTTTCGGGAGTTTGTCGATGTGAAATGCGTCAACTGCAGCTTTATTTTTGATTTATCTAATTTAAAGAACTGCGTCAGACGTAGCCTTTTTCATGATATTCATCACGCTGAGCGTATTTTTACGGACTTGCAGACAGTGTTTGGATAGTTGTCCAAGTGGACTTTTCTTATGTCGCCAGATAAATTGTCTACCCAGCAGGAGAAGTTGAGGGATTTGTCAAAGACTCTGACCTCAGACAATTGTTTTTTCACTTCCCTCAAAAGGAAGAGAGAGACTTATGTGCCCACCAAAGATGACAACACCAACGAAGCTACCTTGGATAGTCCAAAAACACCTAAAAAAATCCGAAGAGGAGGGCGCTATTTTCAACCCCAACAAAACACAATTCTAGTAGCCCACGAGTGACAGTGAGTACTTATTTATCAAAGAAAATGAATGTTTCAGAACTAAGTTATTGGAATAAAAGCAGTTTGTGTTATGGAGTAATTAATTACCTCGTTATTAATTACAGCCCACCATGAATCGATAACTTCTATGTTACACTGCCATCATCTTGTCAATATAAATGAAGGTAACCTAGTAACCTTTGTTAGTTCTTAACATTCCACAACATCCCATTGTTGTGATAGTCATATGATAGATATTTAGAAATCTCAATGTGTTATCATTTTGTTATAGGTGAGAGTCACATACCAAACTTCAGGGTTCAGAAGTACTCATCTACCAGCAAGATCTAGTCTTACGCAAGTTGTCCGGAAACTTGTACGCAAACGGTAAATCTTATAGATATTTCGATTTAAATGTGGATGAATGACATTTATTTCCCCTATTTTTAGCTTTATTTAATTGTTGTTGTATTATTTGATATTGTATCCAGGTATAAGGCTGCTCTCAGAGAAGCTTTCCGGAACAAGTACATGCTGAACAGCTTTTCTTCAAATTGTATGTGAAGTTGCTCGGGCCGTCAGAGTGCAAAACGGTCATTTCACCGCAATTCCAAAGTGTCCTAAGGAGTTCACTTCAAGCTTGCAGGTTCGATTTTGGAGAGGTCGTTCAAGAATTCCGAGATGGTGCACCACTCATGTATACTGTACTCAGAGCTGCATTACCAACAGAGACGGATACCAAAAAGACAGTCGAAATTAAACTGGCCACAGTCATTTCCATTCTGTTGCATGCCAGCAATGTACGAATGAGTGCCTTTCAGAAATATGTGGGCATGATATTGCACCGAGGAAATGCAAAAGATAAGGTATGGCTAAAAATTCATACAATTATATACCATGTGGGATGTTGAAAAAGTCCAGCAGTTAAAATAGAAATGTTGATGAGATACAGTACCAAGTTATTGAAACTAAATAATAGACAGATAGATATTTTTTCTCATTAAAGCTCCAAGGCTAAATATTTCTAGACGAGCAATTATATTAGATACTTCGATGTTACAGACTTTCAGACGGTTGAACGCCCTGGGCCTGACCGCATCTAAGGCTACTATACTGAGTAGGATTGATAACCTATCTCTGGACTTTGACAAACCGGTATGCGAATGGAGAAAGAACATGGAACTTCAAAGCGGCTTAGGACAGGTAACCTTTCATATCCATAACCATGACTCTCAAAAGAATGTTACAATTTAGATAAGGTTAGCTGACAAATATATTTTGCTCCTGTCATTAGGAATCAGACCATTCATCTACCGTTACTAGAGTTGATCAGTTACATGTGGAGAGCACGGCTTCCTCACATAGTCACCATGAGGGAGACTCTGGCTTTGATGAGCTAGGCTGCATGCATTTGAGTCACATCACAGCTGACAATCAGCCTTCACACAGCACTCCAATAAAGTCATTCCCAGAAACTCTGCTAGCACCACGCCCTGACGGATAGTGCATAGACATCAGTGTCATCGACAGTGGGGCCGCAGCCTATGATAAAGAAGTTCAGCTCTCAAAGCAAGTGAGTAGAGAGGTAATTGACCAATTTATAACTTGATAATACCTCCTCTTTCTTATTTCTGTTCGTATGCACACACACATATATACTTTTATTTAAATATATATATATATATATATATATATATATATATATATATATATATATATATATATATATATATAGATATATACATATATATATACTGTATTTATTATATATATATATATATATATATATATATATATATATATATATATATATATATATATATATATATATATATATATATATATATATATATATATATATATATATATATATATATATATATATATATATATATATATATACATATATGTGTCCATATATGCCAAATGACATTACAATTATGTGCTTCAGTTGCAGCCTGTGATGTATGGTCCTGTGCTCCCGGATCTTCAACCTGGCTTCCAAATAGTTTTTGACAACATCAACATTGGCAAAAAGGTGGTGAGTTGGTTAAACTATTATGGGTAAAGTTAAACCATTTGTTTTGTGTATTGAAAGTAAAATCGAAGGTGTAATCAAGAAATGTATCCATAACTCAACACAAAAGATATGTACAGTCAATTCATTATTGCTGACAGGTACCACTAGGGATATTGGAGAAGAACGAGGGCAAATGATTGAAATCCTGCAGCACTACCATCAGTACGTGCCCTCTGTGGATAACACTATTCTTTCAGTCCCCATTGGAGGAGAAGGTTTGACTGTCCTTAATGGGCTAGGTGCTAAGGCTGCCAGAAGAGACGGTGACAACCCACTTGATAGACTGGAAGGCCTTGTTCTTAAATCGGAGGACTGGCATAAGGACACCATCACTACCTGACAGGTACATTAGCCAACCCATTGTAACATAAGACATTATGTAACCAGGATTACCTGAGAATGCCTTTTTTTTTAATTCTGATGGTTATGGTACAATATTACTATGCCTTAGGTTATTATTGAGAACATGATTTGCATTAACACTTTTGGAGATGTGTAACTACTATAAGTAATAGGTAATTGTAAGAGCAACAGGGAGCCATTGTATATCACAGGTTTGCCCCTGAATAGTCTAAGCAGATGAAACATATATCCAATAGTGAAGTAATTAAAAAATGGTATGTTGCAGGATGTGTACAATTAATTTTACGACAGGAGTGCTCGCCAAAAAGGAACATTGTACCAAATCGAATGTCGATTTGATACAAGAAGGAATGTCCGACCAGATGTCAAGCAGGCTGTTGATCCTGACAGAAAACTTCTCGAGTTTGCCACTCACATTTACATATGTCTAGCTGTATTTTTCATTCTGGACATGGACTTCGATCGCCCTCCCAAACACATCCCTTTACCAGAAAACCAGAAGGAGTTTTTCCAGAAGGTATAATCATACATATATTAAATAGAAGTTATCATACACTTTCAAATACAACAGAGGGTGTGAATTGGTAAGATTAAACAACAAGGTTGATAACTGCACAGTTACTGACTTTAATTATTCTTGTGTGTTCAGACGGCTGAACAAGTGGTGGACATGGTATACGTGCGATTCAAACAAATGCCTACTAAAGGTATGGGAAACCATGAGCTACAACCTAAACTTCCCCGAGTGCAGTGTCCATTTGAAGGTTACAAGAAAGACTTCGCTAAAGTTGGCATACATCTGAGCAGGCACATGGAGCAGTGCCCAAACAGCAATGCTCCTGCCGGTGAGGTGAGGCCATCCCGGAAACCGTTTCCATGTGGCTTTCCAGACTGCCCAAAGACATTTATTCTTGATGGGAGGAACAGAATAAAGCACAGAGATGCATGTCCATTTAGTATTAGGACAACCACAGCACCCCATACGAATGAGATCGTGCAATTACCCAAGGGCTCGACAGATTGCAGTGATGGTGTAAGCCGGTACAGCCGGGCATTGTTGAGAAGGCCTCCTTGATTGGGCTAGGCACGATGCTGTCAAAGAGGGTGATGGTCAACGCATAGTGTTGTACTGGAAAATGGACATGCTTAGTTTTTGTTCTCAGAAGCACCCACGGTATGCGAAGATTGCATTTATGCTTCAGGCCCAAACCAACAGTGTTTGTTCACCACGCTTGGCGTCAACTAAATCGGACAGTAAACGTTCACGGCGGCCCCGGCAACAGGATTAGTCTGGATAAGTACATGGAAATACTTAATAGGGAGGTAAAACCGGAACTGGACCACAAATGCGGAAACCTCACTTCACGGACTATATCTAGAGTGGGAAAGTGCTTGAAGGTCTGCAAAGACATTGAAGACCACATGGACAAGACAATCTCTTTCTACTCTGATGTTGGTAAGCACAAGGATGCAGATTACAGCAAACAACTACCAATATTGGTGGGGGAGCTTCAAGAAGAAAAGCTTTCTGAAGAGATACCTGGAAGGCTACACGGTTTATTTCCTGATATCCCTATAAATAACTATGAAAACACCAGCTATGCCAAATGGAACAGCTGGGTATCGGAGAGGAAAGTTGAGATGAGTATGCTTCAGAAAAGCAACATGTTCAAATAGCTTAGGTTGCCAAATATACGGATCCATAGCAGACCTACCCCAACACCTGCAGCCTAAGCAATATTCCGTATTCCAATGATTGACTGAGCTGTTCATGAGATCCAATAGCTCAGGTTATGTTGCCTCTTCCGTATAGCTCTTCATGTGTGGTTGAGGACTTAATGTCTGTCTTTTATAACCTGCCATTTTGTGTTTTCATTGCTAGGTTGATGACTTGATGTCTTTCTTTTATAAACTACCATTTTGTGTTTTCATTGCCAGAAATGATTGCTATTGTGCAGGTCTCAGGGTTGTGAAAGGGTTTTTAAATAGCAATACTGCCTCATATATTATTTGTATTCATTGTGCAGGTCTCAGCGTTTTGCAATGGCTTTACAATAGAAATACTGTCTTACACATTATTTTTATTAATGTCATTTATATTTTTGTATGAGCCGGACATGTAATGTGTGCTGTAGATTACAATGTGATCTGTTGATTAATGAAGATCAGACTCATCATTGGTATGACTGTGACCACATGGTCCTTTAATGATATGAATAAATTAATCAGAGGCATTGAGATCCAATGTTTGAAAAAAGAATGTATGTACATCTGCTTTATGGATATTCAAGTACTGCTGTGGCATTGTACACCTAACATGTATACTAGCCTGCCTTCACACACAACTATATATATATATATATATATATATATATATATATATATATATATATATATATATATATAATATATATATATATATATTCTATATATATATATATATATCATCAGAACATCCATGCTAGTGCAAATCCAGCATAGTTGGGGACCTAACTATGCATGAGCTATGTAGGTAACTACCAACAGTATAGTTACATACTCCATCGCTAAATTTTTTAAACATACTAGCACAGATAACATTAAAGATAACATATCATGAAATATACCTAGAAAAAAAGCTCATGCTTCCATTGTGGTTATATCACACTAGAAATACTAACTTGTCAATCAGATTCGGATGAAATACATGAGAGGTCAAGACAGTTCAAGAATAGTAATAGCAATGGAATGATCAGACAGACCCGATTCTTCCATGCCATCATCAACTGTCAACATGTAAGGGCAATAAAAAACAATACAATTCAATAGATAGTCAAGAATTTTACCAACGGATATAACTTCTTCAAAATACTCACTCAGATTTTCCCTTAAGATACTCAAACCTTCGGGAGTAACTTCCAATTGAGAGGGCAATATTTACTCCGGGCTTAAAATCCCAAGGCTTTGACAGAGGATTGTCACATGTTGTTTCACAAATGTCGCAACACAGCGAAGGATTGGCACTTCTAGAGGAAGGGTCTTGTGGCACACCATTAAGTCCAGGGCGAATTTTCTACGGCATTCATGTCCTTTCACAAGAGATAGCAGGGCTTTGGTGGTCGTTCTCAAGGACGTGTTCTGTGGTTGGTGGTAAATCACAGAGAACGTTTGCTTGCCATCCCTCCCTGCTCTTCCACTTTGCTGGATGTACGACTCCATTGAGCGTGGACAGCTGTAGTGGACGACTGCACGAACATCAGGAATGTCTACTCCCTTTCTAAATGCTGAAGTAGAAAACACAATTCGTATTGTCGAAGCTACTTTGGGAAAGTCTTCTAATACATGATTTTTTGTTCAGTTCAGCCGTTCCTCTATGGAACATTGCTAAGTGGCAGTTACCTACCGATGTCTCTGAGTGACGGTAGGCTTTGCCACCCAGTGTGTCAAGGAACAAGCCATACAATTGTGCTACCGAAGAGACATTTCGGCAGTATACAACAGTTTTAGGCAAGTTGCCACCCATAATGCACAATTTATTCAGGAGCCAGTTCAGGCATGAAAAATCACCTACAACATTCCTTTGGGCTGATACGAAGATGTTTGGGCAATCGGACGAGAGATGAAATAACTTTGGATCCTTCATAGCTAGCGTCTTTTCAATTTTTTGAGTGGATGTGGCTGTAAGGGCCATGAAGGGCACAGTGCCAGGCAAGATAGCTCTGATGTCTCCAATATACCGATAGTCAGGTCTAAAGTCATCACCCCTGATGTAAATAGAAATAAACGAAATCAAATCAAATCATCAAGCAACGACCTAGTTAAACTACATAACACATTCATTTAAGTCCATTAATTGGCAATAGTTGACAACAAAAATAAGCGTTGACAATAGCTACTGTATTACACAATACATCAAACACAGTTACTTTGATGCAACCAGTTGATAGAACTTGTTTGCCAGACTTTGTCAGCTTACATATTTGTTTTATGTGGTCATAATGTAGTCGACTAGTCATATAGTTATAAAGGGGCAGAACGGGGCGGAACGTTTCCTGAAAGTAATACTGGGCTATTGTAAAAAACATATAAGCAAGGCCAAATGTTACTAGCCAAATGTTAAATTATACGAAATTTGGTACCTACCATTCGGAAATGCAGTGGGCTTAATCGACAATGACAGTTCTGATCTTGTTTTTATAAAAATCGGAGAGGAGCACTGATCTCCACATTAGGGCATTCAATGCCTCTGGGCTTGCGAGGACGACTGAGTACTTCCCTGACTGTACTCCTGCTCTCACGGCTTGATCGTCCTGGGCCTCACCAACGAACACAGCTCGCACACCCATATCCTGCAAGCGAGTAGCCTGATCCGACATGAGGCTTATGCGTGGCGATATTACAAGGAGAGCTGAACCACTGACTCCAAGCATGGCACCGAAAGCAGTTGCTAACAACGCATAGCAAAATGTTTTCCCCGCCCCGGTGGGCACATTCACGAAACAGTCACGACCCATCAAGCAGCAGAGCGCACAATCCTTTTGAAAGTCTTTCAGTATCACGCCATGTGACTTTTGCGCGTTATCGACGGCATCCGTTAGTGTCATTTCCATGTTAAGCAAGAGAATATACTTCTATTCTGGTGAACAGAGGTGGAAAACGGAGCGTACCAAAACAAATATGGCGCCGAATCTTCGGAAAATGTGACGCTGACCAATGAGAGACAATGTCTCAAAAGTACCGAGAGTGACCGAGAGACACGGCTTGTGATTGGAGCATCCCAAATCTGGGAAGCTCGTCCAGTTCAAAACATTAAGCAATCCTTGACTGATGGCGAGACTATTGAATATCAGTTACATGTAAACAGCGCCGCAGCCATCAGGCTAGGGGACCTTGACTATGTAACACCCCTGTTGAATGATTTTTCTGAAACAATGGTGTATTGATGCGTTCGTATTTGAATCTAAGTATGATATACTTCCTTTTGAATTGGTGCCATTGTCTGATAGTAGATCGTATACAGATAAAAGAATGACACTTATGATTGATATGACCGAAACCGAACCGCATGTCGAATGATACCTTTCCTGGTGGTGTTCTTATATAAGATAATTTGTTTTGGAAATTTGAAACCTCGTATTTATAAAGTTACTTAGCCCCACTGAGTTGGACTATGTCACTTCATAAGTACGACATAAGTTTTGCAATCAATTCGAAAATAAACTTGACCAAAGTGTTCAACTATACTTGAATTATTCCCGTATATAGATGGATAATCGGGGCCAGATTGATAAATGAAAGATAATCGACTTTTTTTTACCCAAATAAACAGCCGCGTAAGCGATCTTGAATCGGACGTGTGAGGGCAAGCAATGAGCTCTCCCGGCATGGGCATAACAAAATCGAACATTTTAAAGTTAAAAATTCGACAAAACATTTGCAATCGATTCGAAAATAAACTCGACCAAAGTGTTCCACTTTACTTGAATTAGTCCCGTATATAGATGGATAATCAGGGCCAGATTGTAAAATGAACGGAAATCGACTTTGTTTGACGACGCACGATCAGCGGTGGTTGCGAGCGTGTACAACCATGTTAAGTCAGCAAGGTTGACACTGATACGGGCACACGGGGCGATTATGAGGTGATTGGATGATATTTTGAAGTGCACAATACGACTAAACATTACCATTTAATAGGGAAAAAACCTCACCCATTTGTAACATCATCTTTAAATTTGTCAAAAGTGTGCACCTATGTCGCGGGCCTCTGATAAGAAATACATTTGTTTACACCGCCTTTTATTTTAGATTTTATATGATCATAAACATTAGAATGTCATCTTGTCATTTAACAAACAATAAAAACGATACTAGTAAAGAATACGAACCGATTTAGAGAATGGGAAACGGAGTGAATCTCGAAAAGTCAAGAATGCTCGCAAAGCATTTTGACGTATTTTTCCACAAACACGCATTTATTATGGCTCAAACGGAGTAAAATGCCAAAAAGTAAGGCAATATTAATCAAATTCAATACGTTAGCTCTCGTTTGATGTAATATTGGTCTATGTATCTTAAATATTAATGCCAGTTAGAGCAAGTTGAAAACAAATTTGAAATAACATTGAGGCACAAGCACGGCCGCCAGCAGCGAGGTTTGGCTGGCACCCCCACCCACTCTGACGGTAGCATACATATAATTCAACAAAACCTCGTGCACTGCTTTAAGTGACAATGTCAATAATTCCAACCAAACATGATTTAGTCTGTTAGTAGAGAGTTATAAAAAAAATCTCACAAGAATTACTGGTTTTTGTTGTGTAAATTGATTGCAATATTTAATGTTATGTATTTGATTAGTCAGTGTCTGAATTACTTTTGTTTTTTTTACCAATTTGAACAGCTATTGACCATGCCATTTTCAAAACGTTGTGCTTCTGAAAGCCTTCATTCACATTGAGGGTGTTTAAAAACTGGATTTGGTTAGAAAGCTTCTGTCCATTACACAAAAACTGCTCCAAAGTTCTGTCAATCATGCATTGACGAAGTGGATGAAATCTGTCCAGACTTGAACATTCCTTCAGCCGTTAGTGATGAGTCCGTGCAGCCACTTTCCAAGCCGCTGAAAGTTTGTTTCAACTCTCTCAATGAAGAATCTATTCCTGTGAGGGAATGTTCACTACATATGTAATAATGCTTGTTTCCATATGTAAAGCCTTAAATAATAACCTAACATCCAATTCAAACAGAATTTTTCTAGTTCTCGCCTGAGCAATAAACCCATCTCTTATGGTTCTCCTCTATAAACGCAACCAGTATATCTCCCTCAAACTGATTAACAAGTTGATTAGACTTTGTGCATTTTATCCTCTTCCTCTCGTTTCTGCTCTTGCGGCATTCAGTGACATAATATATGTATCCACTATGGATCTCTAAAAGTTCAAATAATTTTTTTCAATATATTCCATTCCAAACAACAGAGACACAGAGAGAATATTTGATTCTGGATTCCATTTTCATGAGAACATGGATGGGGCGCATTTTGTGCAGTGTAAAATGTTTTAACGCGCATAAGTCCTTAGCTTTCCTCCTTGGAAGGGAAGAGGCTGCCCCAATATAATCCTGTGCGGATAAGGTCAGGTAACCTGCACTTCATTGCCTTTCTGAAATTAGATTTCAGCGACATCACATCGATTTGCTCTCTGTTCCAAACTCCTATCCCCCTTTCCGTTTTCAATGCCATCCCACCTTTTGTACATGCTTTCCTCTAGTTTTGTCGCTTGTACATGTATGGGTATATCAATTAATCTTATCTGCCTCATGACCTATTAAAGTAGCTTTATCCTGCGTTGTGTAACCTGTCCTAGACATAGCATACGTATCTCACTTATTGTATCAACATCATGCATATACCTTTAGCTGTTAAACTGTCATAATATTACTGTACTTGTTATCATTATCTGCCTATTGTTATACTGGTAATTGATTTGTAGTGTACCCGCACTCGAGATTGAACACAATTTGCTACTTGATAATTATTGCTAGAATTAAAAAAGCTCCAACATTGCTGTTCCTCCACTCTTTCACAAAGTATGGATCTGCATGATATATTGTTAAAGGCATATGATTTGGCCGATAGAAACTCAATTATTAGCAGCATGTAGAATAAACACCATCATGAACGTTACAGATGAGGAATATTCTTATGACCGCTGTTCACAATGCTATGGAAGTAATTGTAAACAAGCATAGTAAATTTCAATACAACCTGTTCGGTGACCCCGTGATTTTGCAAACAATCCGTTCCATATCTGGTTAACCTTCAGTCTGCTAAAATGATAATGTTCATTACATATATAATAATGCTTGTTTCAATCTGTAAAGCCATAAATAATAACTTAACATCAAATTAAAACACGATGTTTTCAAACACTCGAACAAAACAGGCCAACAAATGTATGAAAACTTTCTGTTGTTGTGTTTTTATAGAAAGGGAACGCTAAATATGGTCCCAAATCTAATCTGTGACAACTAAGGGGGTTTCCCCGATTTTACACAGCCAAATCGCAGTAAATGATGTCACAATTTGCAAAACAGTTGAGAAAATTAATGTTTATTTATGCTTACTTCAAACCAAGTACGCCGTACTGTGAACGAAGTACGTACTTTGTTCGAGGTACGTACTTACTTCTGCGGTCGTTTTGGACCTGATTAGCCATGCATATCTTGATCAAAAAGTTTTATTCGACCATTTAAAATGTGTTTTAGCATGATACCTACTGTTCTGAAGAGACTACATTTTTATCTGTTTTTGTCTTGCGAAAAAATGTGCCAAGTTCAACATATTTTCCCATAAGAATTTAACATACCGCCACATTCGTGCAAGCGAATGAGACCCCGAGATCCATCAATGTGTGAACAGGAGAAGGAAAGACGTTTCGCAGGAACGGGCGTCCCCTTCAGAGCTCGTACCGAACCCTGGAGAGACTGTTTCGAGTGTGAGCCCTGCAAAGGACAATTCGTCAGGCCTTGTTGCGCCAGTGATTATGTAATCTTTTTTCCTCCCCATGTGCAAGTGCCCGGGGCTATAACCTTTAGCCTTGATAGGAGTTGCGCGGTAAATCATCAAGTCAAGTAATGGGTCGTGTTACCGAAGAATGGTATTTGCCGTTTGTACGGCCCTCTCAGTCTCGCTATTCGACTGCGGGTAGTACATGGAACCCATACTGTGCTGCAAATGTGAGGAACTCATGCAAGGCGAACTGGAGCCCGTTATCACTGACGAGAACCTCGGATGTGCAAACAATCCCTTCAGGGCCATCACAAAATAGGGGGGGTCTCACTTTCACAAGTTTTTTTATCTCTAGATACCGTGAATCATAGTCCACTACCACTAGGTATGTCGAGCATTTCGGTTCACACAAACCAGTCCCGAAGCGCTGCCAAGGTCTATCAGACATATGTGTAGGTGTAGGCATGAACGGCTACTTATTATACGCTTTTCGGTACAGTGTACAGTAGCTACAAGACTCTACCCTATCCAAAACACATTGGCTCGTGCATGCTCCTGGCACTTGTTGACACCTTGGTGCCTATCATGAATCCTGTTCAGAATGTCCTGCTGTAGACTTTGCTGGATGTATATTCTGTAATCACACAAGCGGCTCTCATGTCATTCAGCATCGTAACTGAGAATGCGTACGTCTTGACGGACTTCAAATACGCCATCACCTCCTCAGCGCCCATTTTCTCCACATCCGTGCTCGGCAAGTGGCTCCTGGAGAGTGTATCCGCAACTACCAAGGTTTTCCCCGGCACGTGCTCAACCACAGGGTTGAACCTCGTGAGTCACATGAGCAACCTCTGGCACCTAAATGGAACTTGTGCAATATCCTTGCTAATCATGAGCGGTACTGGGGCTTTTGGTCTGTCAGCAGTCGGAATGACGACAATCACTGAGTCACAGGCCCAGTCAGCAAGGCATTCCATTGTGCATATCTCGTCACTGCCTAAGTCATCGCACGTGGGGCGAACGCAAAGGGCTTCATCTCTCCACCCAGCTGCTGCTGCATCATGGACATCCCCCAGCACGTAGCTCCTGTCGTCCGATGGCGCTTGTACGGCACCCTTGTCCGAAATGTTCCAATGCAGGGTAGATTGGCACCAACTCTGTTGAAACCTATGCCACACGGTGCCATGGGTGGTGGGTCTTTCATCCCACGATGCGCTCTCTCGCTTTTAACAGTGACATTCGCGCCAAAAGAAAAAAACATCCGTTTGTCCCATATGACCAACGTCACCTCTAACGGTACATTCACGGCATTCCCGTGCGAAACTACGCCGATGTATGCCTCTGAAGGGTCGCAAACAGTCATCTATCCCTACCCTGGGAATGCGCCTGCTTAACTCCCAATCATGCCACCCGACGATTTACTGGTTGGCTTACAGCTCTTTGCGTCAAGTCCTTTTCTCTTGCAGCGTCTGCACTGAGCTCCTCAAGCATGACACTGAGGTATATCCATCACATGCTAGCGATCGCAACATTTGCACCGCTGCCTTGAGTCGAACAATTGTCTGCTGGAGTCTTGACGCGCTGGCTACCTCGAGAGCGCCAGCCCTGATATAATAAATTTCAAATGAATTTTTTTTGTCAACGTCAAAATTTGTATGACCGTCACTTCAGTGAAATCCTTTACGGCTGTAATGTTTACTGTGTCGTGTGGCTTCGTGTCAACAATAGTTTTGTATCACATTAACAAAGGTTCTTCTTCATTTGATTTAAATCAATATTTATCTATAATCCACAATACCCTTTATTTTTGGCCTGTATCTGCATTTAAATGTCGTACAGTCTGCAATGGCCAAACAGATTCTACACGTGATACGCCTTAGGAGAAATCATTGCGCCAAGCAATGTCTTAATCATGCGCATGGAATTTGATCATATAAGGAACAATATTCTATGTAATAGAAAGAACAGCTCAGTAGAGCAAGTATTGATAACATTGGCTCCTTGCTACACACATTTAGACGACCCCAACCTCATGCCATATTTCTAGATTATTTGAATGATTGGTCTTATATATATATATATATATATATATATATATATATATATATATATATATATATATATATATATATATATATATATATATATATATAGATATATATATATATATATATATATATATATATATATATATATATATATATATATATATATATATATATATATATATATATATATATATATATATATGTATATGTATGTATCCATTGTTGATTGTTGAGCACGACGGACGTGCTGCACTTCTGATCCGCGTATCTTTCGTGGATTTTGGATATTTATATTTTGTTTTACTAGTTTAAAATATAACTAACTTTGTTTGGATTATATAGAGAGCTGATTGTGGATTTTACAAGAAGAAATCGTTTTATTTTGGCAGTGGAATTACTCAATTCTTTTTGTTTTTACCTACATATCTTTTAAGTTTTTGAAATACGTTTCCATAGAAACAACACAAAGAAACCTACAATACGCGATTTTGAATTTGGTTTCTTTGAAGCAAATATATGACAGAAAAAAAGCGACAGAAGATAAAGACGCAAGTTTGGCCGAACTGGTCAACGGTAGGGGATAAAAGGAGGGTATGGCTTTTGACAACACCATCAGTCACATCTGTGCGACCTCACCAACATCACAATCGCCACAAATAACCCCCCTGCAAGGAAAATGGAGACCGTTATGAAATCCTCTGACGACGTGAACCTCGTTGTCTTCGACGATATTCAAGAGAGTTACGCTCCATGCGAGGATATCGAGGTGAATTATCACGTCGCCAAGAATAACTTCCATCCATCAACCTGTAATTGGATTGGTATTTATCTGGACAACTGGGTGAGTGCCAAAGATTACATAGCCTGCAAATGGACGACAAAAAAATCTAAGAAGAAAAGCAACCCGTCTTTGCAAAAGAAAGTCATTTTCCTTGCGGATGTAAACCAGTTAACCAGCAGCCCATCACACAGCTACCAATTCTTTTATATTACCAAGAGGAAGAAGATGGTTGGCATGAGCAAGCCTTTCCGAATCCTAGATGCTGTTCCTTGCACCACCCACCAGATGGCGCTACAAATCGATGTCAGAAGCACAGAAAGCCCCTCCGGGGAGTTGGCAACATTCACAAACTCCCCCTGTGATCCCTCCTTACCATACTTCTCATCAATCCCTCTCGAACAAGACTGGAGTCCTCATAACCTGGTCAAAACTCTGGACAGGAAGATCTCCAGCCAGACTTCACCACCAGTGGTCAACGATCACGTGACATTAATGGCGCCATTGAAGTGAAAGCACATATGTGCTTTTACCTGTGATATATCAAATTATATGAACGTGCAATCGATAAATTCGCCGTAGCCTATTATTGCTGTAACACTATTATCATTTCTAGTCTTATGACATGTATTTATGGCGTTGATTGTTATAACTTGAAGCCTGTTGAGATGTATATGTAATGGGCTTTAAATAAATAATCATTATCATTATATAGCATATATATATATAGAGAGATATATATATATATATATATATATAGAGATATATATATATATATATATTATATATAGATGCTTTAGATATATATATATGTATAGGGAGGGGACTATCTAGTATACTGTATATATCAAATTATATAGATATATAGATCTCCGTCATCTCGGATATATATATATATAGATATATAGGGGGAGAGATATAGATCTATATCTATTTGTATATATGTTCTCTTTGAGTCCCTATATCCCCTATAGAGATAGATGTACATATATATACATATATAGACACTATCTATATATATATGTATATCTATAGAGATCTGTATATATATATATATAGAGGGTACATATATAGATACATATAGACAGAGAGAGATATAAAGAGAGAGAGAGAGAAGAGAGAGAGAGAGAGAGAGAGAGATAGAGGGAGGGATATATATACATAGAGGGATATATACATCTATATAGAGAGATATATTAGAGAGAGAGAGATATCTACAGAGTAGAGAGATATATCTCATAGAGATATAGGTGAGATATATAGATATATGATATATAGAGAGAGAGATCTAGATATCTAGATAGAGATGTATATAGAATAGAGAGAGATCTCTAGAGAGAGAGAGAGGGGTGTGTGGGGTGTGTGGGTGTGTGTGTGGGGGGGTATGTCTCTTGAAACATATTTTGGTTTGTAAAGATATAGAGAGATAGAGATATATATAGAGAGAGAGAGATAGATATAGGAGATATATATATATATATATATAAGATAGAGAGATATCTGTTATATAGATATATATATGTATGTATATATACATATATATATATGTATATATATGCAGATATATACATATATATATACATATATACATATATATATGTATTTATATATATATACATCTCTATATATATATGTATATATACATATATATATATATATATTGTACTCTATATATATGTATATATATGTGTGTGTGGTGTATGTGGTGTGTGTGTGTGTGTGTGTGTGTGTGTGTGTGTGTGTGTGTGTGTGTGTGTGTGTGTGTGTGTGTGTGTGTTTGTGTGTGTGTTGTGCGTGTGTATGTCTCTTGAAACATATTTTGGTTTGTAAGTCTAGCTTAGCCTGTTGCTGGCCTGCAACGTGGATAATATTGGCTTGACCCTTCTCATGCTTCTTTATTACACATACGATGGGCGCTGATTTGCATGCGTGTAATTGATTTGAATGCAGTTGATGTAAATTGGCTTACGTAGCTATCTTATTCGCAATATGTTCTCGATAAAATTAGAGGTAAATTTCGATAAACTCTTTCTTAAAATAGAATACAAAGTACTTGTGTAGAAAGGTATATCACTTCGATTCAAAAGCACCTTGTGATATATCACACGTTCTACATGGTGCTGACATTGGTTGTGTTTGCATTCGCATGATCAAGCCTATTCAGACTATGTAAGTCAAACCCTCGTTCAATCTTTTTATTGACTGGTACACCTGAACTTTGTGCCAACTGGCTATATTTAGTACAATACTATATAGGTTGAGGAGGTTCATATAGATTATTGAAAACGCCCACTAGTCTGTTCAATACTATATAAGACGAAGAAATATGAAGTCGTTCGATTGTCAAGCTTATCACATCCAGGGTTAAAAATAACGAATATACGGCGAGTAGTTGATTCAGATTTCGTGGACATTGTTGGTTGTCTCCTATGCGGATGGGTTTTCATTGTCCTCAATGGTAAGTACCAAAATTATTATTTACAAGGCAGTATTGTTTACAGGACAGTACACCTTACGACTATGCCTGAGCGGGTATGTTTCTGTCTTACTGATGCTGGCTGTTGTTACCATTAATAAAATCGTTATTTTACATTGTAATTTTGTTAATTTATTGCTAAGGGAAATTGCTAGTCCATCCCATAGGGCGTTTATCCTTTTGTGAGTTCAGCCGTTTTCTGGTTATGGGATCTAATTTATATCGCTGTGTCATGATTTGAACGGAGTTTCTCTCGTGTTGAAAATTAATGTTTAGAGGTAATCGTTTCGCAGAAGCAATTGTTATGCTTCCCACGGAATTAGCAATACCTATATGTTCACTGTTTTCGGTAAATTTGTGCGATGTCATGATTTGAACGGAGTTTCTCTCGTGTTGAAAATTAATGTTTAGAGGTAATCGTTTTGCAGAAGCAATTGTTATGCTTCCCACGGAATTAGCAATACGTATATGTTCACTGTTTTCGGTAAATTTGTGCGATATCACAATGGTTGCGTCCAGCGCGCGGTCACGTCCATGTAATGCACATATCGCATTGCACCATATGAGCTGGTCAAAATGTTCGTTTTATATATAACGCCCCTAAATCTTGTTAATGTACAAGACGCAGACAACATACAAGGAATGCCGTGCTATTGCACATTAGAATATAGATACAATATAATTGCTCTGTGATTCAGAATTTATGCGTCTGTGCCTGTGAAACTCTATTTGAAAACAACAATGATATATTCAACAATGGATCTCTAATGCTGGCTTATTTTCAATAAGAGCATGAAATCTCACTAGCGGCGTAAGTTATACTTTTGTAACGTTTGCTTTATGTATCTAGACAGTCAATAGGGGAATGCAAATAGCATGAATGCCGATATATAACAGCCGCAAGGAATTTGACAACTAACCATTTGTTGACATCACTCAATATCTTCCATACCAACCTCAATATCTTCCATACAACCATATATACTTTGACCCAAATGGCCGATTAATCGTGGGTGATAAATATGTAAATAGTAAGTGTTACAAGATTTGATTTATTTTAAAATTTTATTACCAAAAACTCTATTTGTTTCGTTGTCTATCTATCAACGCAAAGATCGCGGAACGGTACCGAAGGTTCACAATGATCCCATCTTCAACAAATATTGTTTTTCTACTCCATAATTAACATCTAAAAAGTTCGATTTTCCGCAAGAATGAATACCCTGTATATGGGTAATTAATACAATCGACTTCTACAGTGAAATAGTTTTCTCGTTTCGCTGACTCGTAAACTGAACGTCAACTAGATTATCTCCACAATAGGCTAAATATTCAGAACATTAACAGGCGACCTATGGAACAGCGCGATCAGCTGATGAAATAAAGGTACATAGTGTTTGGGGTTACTTTTATGTGTCGTATCAAATGTCAAATATCTCTTATATGGAACTTCATGAGTCATAGGAAGACAGGAATCTGCAGAGCGACAAAGTTGATATCTCGTTCGGTCAAACGTAAGGGATGTGCTGGGTTCAGAGGCACATTACAACATAAATCATCTTATGCACTACTTATAATAAACCCCTCATATTTACTACACCACGACGTAAGTTTATGTTTGTATGCAGTTCACAATTCAACAGCAAGTATTTCATGTTTCACTGAGATAGTGTTTTGTGGAAATGCTTCCTTTCTAATCTTTCGATTGGTCTACAGTAGCAGCAACTTTAAACAAGTGATATCTCGTTTGTCGGGCAAGCGTACGGGGTTTGCTGAGATCACTGGCAAGATTTGTTCACCGCAACAAATAACCATAAATCATCTAATGAACTACCTATCATATTATTAACACTACTTTGATAAGAATGTGGATGTCTCTCTTGTAGCGTGGTTACAAGTCCCAACTGAGATGCCCCTTCAGAAAGCGAAAGTACTGGGTCTACGCGTGCAGTCTTCCGCTGAGGGGTTTATCCACGAATAGTATCACACAGTGGCTTTCTCCTTCATATATCGTTTCTGACACGGAGACAAAGAGACCCCCACCACGCAATCCTGGTAACGTTTCAATAATTATTTTTAATACCCTTGTTGACCACAATGTATCTCATTCATGAGCCTTTTAATCGGCAGATTGAATTCGATCAATAACTTAGTCCATGTGTTGTTGATAATTCTAAAAGGTTCGATAAAATACAATTGCGACATATTGACAGGAAGAGCAGTTTTTATCCTCCGAAAGTAGGCCAGAGCATCAACTCAAACAAATTGTATATCCTAAGCTGTCAAACCCGACCCCGATGGTTTCCACCTTTATATATATATAGATATATAGATATAGAGATAGAGATAGATAGAGAGATAGAGATAGAGAGAGAGAGATAGAGAGAGAGAGAGAGAGAGAGAGAGAGAGAGAGAGAGAGATAGATAGAGAGAGAGAGAGATAGAGAGAGATATATAGAGAGAGATAGAGATATAGATAGAGAGAGAGATATATATAGATATATTTTATATATAGATATATATATATATATATATATATAGATATAGATATATATATATATATATATATATATATATATATATATATATATATATATATATATATATATATATAGGTGGACACTAACCAAATTAATTAATCATTCAAAAGTTACCGGCTCAACACAAATCTTATCGGCCAAAACTTTATTATTAGCATATGCCGAAATATGAATCTTTATTACCCACTACAGTGATGCACTATGCTCTCGATTGTAGAAACTAATATCCCGTTTTGGTCCATATCAACTCCTTATTTTAAGGTCATAACAAATGACGTCAGCTCAATTAAAGCTTTCTATGGTCGTAGTGACGGAAAGAAACCTGATGTGTGATGCTATGTGCATTGAGGATAAATAGCCCATGGGTGGAAGCGTGGTAACGTCCTCTCACGTAATTATGCTATGCAATTGGCCTTTTTGAAAGCAACAGAGTAATTTCGCGACCGCCGGGCGGCGATTTTGACTTTATTTGGGGTCTGGGAAGGTGATCTGCTAGCCCACTATGCTCATAGTTCTTCTCTCTTTGTCGCTGTTGTCTCTATCATCTTTCCCAACCACAACACCAGTGTTGCAAAGGACATTTTTCAATAACAATACAATATGTGATTTGTTGTAACTAGAGCAGGGGATTCCCGTCTTTCAGATATCATTTCAGTTGGGGTTTCCACCTGGAAGGAGACAGCGATGACATTTTGTAAATTTTACACACACAGTCACACACACTTATGACGAAATGTTAAATAATCTTTGTGAATACAAATGCTGCAACAGAGTCAAACAGGCTGGATATCAAACAGACTTGCACGAAGACTGAAAATGAATATAGTTGAAAATATTTTGGATCACTCTTTGTGGTTTTTCTGCGCGCTAGAGAACAGCTCGAAATGTGCTCATCGTCTCCTGACAGCGTGTAGATAAACAATTCAAGATACACTAAACACTTTTAACAGCAATAGAATCGCATGACAAGAACGCAATCTCCAACGCAAAGACGCTAATGCACTGATAACGCATTGACGGTTTGACAGCTACAAAACATGACCATTCTCCCGATAAAAAACACACTGTGTGACGGTGGAACTCCTAGCGGGTGTTAATGTAAATAAGGTTTGCAAAATGCCAATTAGATGCGGTTAGCATGCAATGATTTCAGATTGGCTTACGACGACTTGAGTTAGTGGGAGCGGATGCCGCGCATCCATTTGATCCATGTTTTTACGTTATCATTAATCAATAACCCAATCCACATTACTTTGCGGTTACCTACCTCACATAACTTGAACTAGGCTTCTCTCAAAGCTCAGAACGTGCTGTTATGCCTAGGTCGCATGGGTCTACGGGCGCCGTACGGGCCAAAACAAGACGAACCCGTGCGGGGCCTGCATGATTGCTTTGAAAACTTTTGACCCCGTACTGCCCCCGTAGATCACATGGCCAAACATTTAACATTCACTACTTTCAAACATGGACTCCTTACGGGGTTCAGCCCGTAGAAGGCCCGTAGGCAGGGCCCGTGCGGGTGTGTGCACATTTTTCTTACGGTGATCTACAGACTCGCAGGTCTTTATGGTCCCCTTGACCACTTATAGGCTTCATGGGTTTTGAACCAGGCCATCAATCAGGGCTCACCCCAACCCCATATCGTCAATACATTTATCAAAACATGGCACCGAAGAAGGTGAAATCGAAACCCATAACAGGAAACAAGACAATTAGACAGAAGAGCGACAGGAAGAAGCCGAGGTGGACTTCAACACTGAGCAGCTATCAGACCCAACAAATAGTTGCACCGTACGTGCAACCGGAATCTTGAGCTCGTCCTACAATGGCGACTGATCGTACGGTGTTCCTAACACAGAGCGACATCCGAGCAGTTTAAATTTTCATTAAAAATCATTTGGACTAAGACGGGAAAACCGTTAATTTCTTACAATTACATGTATTAGGAAATATGTTGCCATTGAATTAAGCTACAAAATGAAGTAAATGTTTTAACGATTTAGCAATTACGCACGGCGATATTCAGGTTTCAAGATTTGCACATTTTCAATGACCTGGACCATAAATCGAGGTGATGGTCGAAATAAAACCTCTGGGTCTGTGCATCATTGAGAAAGATGACACCAAATTTCGAAAATGTATTGAAAATTGTGACCTGTATCATGCTTCCGAAAAAATGAGTTAACAATCATACATACATGGCCACAAATGCGACTGACCAAAATTATTTGCCGAAAGCATTTCGCCAAATTAACAAGATTTTCAATTTTCAATGGAGAAGTATACCATCATCATTGCCATTGTCATCGTAATAATGAACATGATGGTGATGATCATCAAAGTCATCATCATTGGTTTCTTAATTACCAATATGATGATGATGATGATGGTGATGATGATGATGATGATGATGATGATGATGATGATAGAGATGGTGACTAAGAGGTCAATGATGGTGATCAATAGGACGATGATCATTATCTTGATGATGACAATGATCATGGTGATCCTGATGACAATAGATATGATGATGACTGTGACTATGATGATACTGATGTTGATAATGATGAATAGTTCGCCAAGTTCATCAATTAAAAAATCTACCTCTTGTTTGTTATTGGAGATGAGTTTTCAAGGAGATAGTCATACACAAGGTGTGCGACCTGAGCATTAGGGTCTACGCAAGGTACTATTTGCCTCTGAATAATTCACTGTGATCAACAAGAGTGATTTTTAAGCGCCTGAAGTCGCATGTAGAGTCATTAATAAGACGAAGAGCATGGATATTCGAAAAACAAAGCAGAATGTAATAACATGTTCTTTTGTAACTGACCTACATACGTATAAACATCGGTCTGCTGTATTGAAATTATGGGTAATTTCTTGTATCTGGTTGTTTATGTCGTCTTTCACTTAATATACCCATGCTAGAGTTGTCATGTTAGTATGGGAAACAAGTGCATGTTTTGTGTACGGAATTTTACATTGCATACATTGATGTCATTCACATATATTGGACAATTTACACACCTTGGTGACATTCACCCACATTGGTAACACTCACAAACCTTGGTAACATTAATTCACATTAAAGACGTTCATGAACATCGGTGACATTCACACAAATTGGTGACATTAGTACACATTGGCGAAATTCACACACATTAATGACATACACACACACATTGGTGACATTTATACAAACTGGTGACATTTATACAAATTGGTGACATTTATACAAATAAGCGTCATTCACACACATTGGTGACATTTACACACATTGCAGACATTTAAACACATCTGTAACATTCACACATATTGGACACATTCATGCATATTGGATACACCTGTATAAATTATCGGCATTCACAATGTATGTTAGTTCCAATTCGAATCCGCTCTCTGTTCCAGTGGCACACAACTCAGCGAAGCAGTTTTGAAATATACATGCGACCGCCAAACAATAGTTCGTTCCCTGGCGAAATGAAGGAAGGAAAGGGTGGTTTCTTAACACTGAGTTTGCGTTTCTCTCCATCAAGTAAAATGCAAGCTGCTTACGCAGGCATTACCCTCATGATCGGATGTACAACTTTGCTATTGATTCTAGTGACCACACTTCGCAGTGATATACCTAAAACATATACAACCCGGATTGCATTCAGCGAGAATTCTTATTCAACCAACTTGTCCTTTGTGTATGAGTATACTGCAGCTAACGGCACGGTTACATATGGACAGCCTCTCTATGTACGGTCTGATACTCTTCGCGCATTAGGGCTGCCACCTAATTCATTCACGGAGTTAACTTGGAATAACAGGGACAACATCGCATTGGTTACTGCTAGCAGCTCTAATCACTTCAAAGAAAGCCTGGATGCGATTGCTAGCGCTCAAAGATGGCTACCAAAGCTACCTATTCTCTATTACGACTATGGCCTCAAAGATGAACAAAGACAAAATCTTTCAACTTACTGCAGTGTGAAGATACAACCCTTCAATTTCTCTATCTACGGTATTCCAGAGTATGGGACAATCAAATATCAGATTGCCAAAGCCTTCGTCGTCCAAGATGCACTTCGATTGTTTCCTGGCATCATACTGATGGATGCTTCGTTCCGGTTTCTCGATGGTAACCTAACCAAGGTTCAGCGCGTTGCTGTGGATAATGGCGGTGTGTGTTTCTTCACACAATCCCTTCACAGCACCTATGCTGTGACCCATAATAGAACATACTCCTATCTCCCATCCAGTATGCATCATCTAAAAGAGGTTTATCAGGTGAAATCCGGTGCTTTTCTGATCTACAATACCCGCAAGATGTTCCAGGGGATATTATGGTGGTATCTCTGTTCGCTCAATAGAAATTGTGTAGCTCCTATCGTCAAGCTTGATTGTGGTAAGGGTGGAGACTGGATGACAGTCTACCGTGGTTGCCATAGATACGACCAAACAGTTGTCAATGTGTTGGTAGGTAACCTATACAATTTCCAGAAACAGCGATACTACCTCAACCCCACAAATCCAAATTTGGTACAAATAATTCGACATCCAACCAGCTTATATGAAGTCCATATTTGCAAATGATCAATACGATATAGAGTTCAAAAATGATTAATTAGGGAAGTTTACGGTCCATACACAGTATCCTGCCAATATATGTACTATAGGGACCATTGCATGTATCTACTGTCGTAAATCCTTGTGAATGCTGAGGGATAAAGAATTTCAAACGAGAGGTGCACACTGATATTACCTGTACCTACTAGCACCACGCGCATGTTAATATAATGCCCCAAAAAGATGATGAATCATAATTCAATAGTTAAATTGTCAACTAATGATGTATCAAATTGTATATGGTTGGGTAAGAATAAAGAACTTATGTGATTATGTATCT
>CM067355.1:5538803-5546303 GCA_034190875.2 Urechis unicinctus
ATGACGGCGGCTCTATCTACACCACACCAGTGTCTGCTGTCAGACAGCAGGTAGCAACTCGCGTACGGAACATCACCCACTACACCTCCCCCAACACGCAGGCTGTACTGACACAGCGTGACTCACAGCTGATACTGCTGGGAGGTCAAAACGCAACACACCACGTCCACGCGGCCGACGTCACAGAGGTGCTGGCCGACCAGGGACGGGGATGGTCGCCTATTAGCGTCCAGTGGGCTGAGTGGAGGATGTGTTATCCCGGCGCCGTCTGCGCGTTGTCTCTACCTGTTATAAGGTAACAGGTCACGCCATCACAGCACATGTCACGTCTGGCTGCCTGAAGACGACACAGCTGACTCTGTCAATCCAATGTGTATTTTGTCATAAGCGATCTGTTGTAGGAATGATCCATGTTGCTGTATATATTGTTAACCTTGACATTAGATGACCCAAGTTCTACACTCGATGTTGGTAATGGTTATGTGGATATAGTTGATGTGTACATGATGTTATCATAACTACACAGGACTTGTGCAATTGTGTGTGTGGGAGGGAGGGGGGAGGGCTTTATATTCCTGTCATGGTCTGCGCCTGGTGTCTTCAATCAAGTTGGTGCTGTCTGCTATCACAGGCTGCTGTATGTAATTGTCATGTTATCACAGGCGGTTGTCTGCAATTGTAATGTCATCACACAATGTTTGCTATTTTAATGTAATCACAGGCTGTTTTCTGTTATTGTGATGTAATCACATGCTGTTTTCTGTTATTGTGAAGTTATCACAGGCTGTTGTTTTCTATTTTAATGTAATCACAGGCTGTTTTCTGTTCTAAATTCTAAAGATGTTGATGGAATTCGAAATATCACGCTAGAATGACAAATAATGCGGTGACATTCTAGGGATGGAATTCGAATTCTTTATCACCGTCGATTTATGATGCATAGAAATAGTGTGACCCCAATAAGGAAATATATATGAACAGCACCACGGTAGAAAAGTACCTGTGGTGAAGTTCACGCGTCCCTGCCGAGCTCTACTTTCTCGCCATACGGAGTTGGCCTTCTTCTTGGTCCATACGACGGTAACTGGTTATCTGGTGATTAATCATCTATTTCCATTTTATGGCAAGAAATACTGAGAACTTTACGTTGTCTTGTCGTGGACAAGCAGTGAAGGGTTCTGATTGGGACATAGGACATCCGAACGAGTTGGAAATGAACTGAGCGTGGACGGTCGGGATTGCTATTTATTCAACAATTCAACAATTGCTAGCACAAGTGACCTTTTATTTAGTTTTGTAACTGCTGAGTAATTCTATGAAATGAGGCAATGCGACGTAGCTTTCTGCTGCCTTATTCAGTTTTTGACCATTATTTAAACAGGAGGAAACTTTGCCAATTCTCATGTCGTAGATATATCTGACATATGATTTTACGATCCATCGACCCCAATCGGGTGAATTTGGACCTATTCATAATATTTAGCTATCTTCGGAATTGAGCCGCAGCGATGGTTGTCCGTTCTCAGAATTCGCTGTATTTTCACTGGGCGGTAGAAGTTCCTCAGTGACGTTATGATTCTGGTGAGGCTCGAAGAGCATTATATTGGTCATGACTTGACAGGTATGCGGTGCTGTCACCTCTTGAATTAACTGATTCAGTAGTGTAATCTGCTTTCGATTATCTTTTCTGGAATTGTACGATTGATTGCCGATTCTACGACATTGGTCAATTTGCTACATGTTGGACGACGGGGTATATTTTTTACTTCCACCTCTACAGCGCATTTAGTATGTTGAGAATTTCGAGATTTTGACAAGGCAAATGCAATGAATGGTCCCCGTGTGACCGCCGAGAATCACGCGCTCGACCGTGTCATCGCCCAACGGCCACAGCACGTGGGATCCACGTGGAAGCCTTGCTGATCAGATTTGTGATTTGTCCGACACTTTCATCCTGCTTACGACGTACGAGGGGTTATACATTTGCATAATACTCTGTACAACAGCTAAGGCTTTATTCCCATTTTCACCTTGTATGACGGGTGGGTGTTTTCGAGGTCCCGCGACACATCCCTACCCGGAATAAGACCAATCCCCCGGGTGACCCCCCCCCCCACTCCCCACCCGACCCCACACACCCCCACCAATCTGTTTCAAGATAACGGTAATGTCTGCTAGGGTATACAGCTATTCGAGATGTTAGTTTCCTCTAACTGCACAGTAAGTGATCTTAACTAGGTCAAGCATGAAACGTGTAAATCAAGTAAATGTTGACTGGTTCGGTCGCAAAACTCAGCAGGTCATATATACATTGTTCTTTCCCACGTATCGCATCGGACAGCCCCCCACCCCCATATATCCCATCCCGACCAGAGCGCCCAAAACACCACGCCTCAAAAGCATATTTTGCAGAATCCCCGAAACAACTCTTCGCCCCAATTGAGAGAGAGAGAGAGAGAGGGAGACAGGGATGAAGAGTGAGAAAAATGGAGAGAGAGATATAGATGGGTAGAGAGAGAGAGCGCAAAATAGAGAGAGATGGGGAGAGAAAGAGAGAGATGGACAGAGAAAGATGAAGAGAGAGATAAAAAGAGAGAACGAGAGAGGGAGATGGTGAGAGATGGGGAGAAAATGAGATGGAGAGAAAGATTGGGAGAGATTGAGAAAGAGAGAGAGAGAGAGAGATGGGGAGAGATTAAGAAAGAGAGAGAGTGATGGGGAGAGATGGAGAGAGACATAGAGAGAGAGATGATGAGAGATGGAGAAATCGGGAGAAAGAAATGTGGAGAGATGGAGAGATAGATGGTGAGAGAGAGTAAGAGAGAGTAAGAGAGAGATGGAGAGAGAGATGGAGAAAGAGATGGGGAGAAAGAGAGAGATGGAGAGAGAGATGATGAGAGATATAGAGAGAGACGGAGAGAGACAGATATAGAGAAATGGGGAGAGAGATGTAGAAAGAGATGGAGATTGAGAATGATGGAGTGAGTGAGAGAGAGAGAGGAAGAGAATGGGAAGAGAGAGAGAGAGATGGAAAGAGAGAGAGGGAGATAGAGAGAGAGATGGAGAGACAGATGGAGAGAGACGGAGAGAGAGAGAATGATGGAGAGAGATAAAGATTATCCATCGTACCGCCTGGCAGCATGAGGCTGAATGTACCGCCTGGCAGCATGAGGCTGAACCTACCGCCTGGCAGCATGAGCCTGAACCTACCGCCTGGCAGCATGAGCCTGAACGTACCGCCTGGCAGCATGAGCCTGAACGTACCGCCTGGCAGCATGAACCTGAACGTACCGCCTGGCAGCATGAGCCTGAACCTACCGCCTGGCAGCATGAGCCTGAACGTACCGCCTGGCAGCATGAGCCTGAACGTACCGCCTGGCAGCATGAGCTTGAACGTACCGCCTGGCAGCATGAGCCTGAACGTACCGCCTGGAAGCATGAGCCTGAACCTACCGCCTGGCAGCATGAGCCTGAACGTACCGCCTGGCAGCATGGAGGGCATCCTGCTGGTTAGCCAATGCATCATTAACCTGAATGACAGAGTCGTTCTACAACCCAAAGATTACAAAGGTCGAGGTGACCATTGAGGGAGTCTCAAACCAGCTATATGAGGGTGCCCCACACCAGGGCATGCACACATACCAGCAGCGGGATGAGGCAAATGAGGCTCTTGTGGCAACCAGTAGACCTGACCCAAGAATGGCGATGACGGCCAAATACCTGGTAATCACGAACTCGTCTTAGGAGAGTTCCTGATTAGAAAGTATGCACTGTGGCTCGACCTGAGGACGAGTCCCGACGACCAGACCATTGCCTTGAGGAGGTGCTGGTCCGCTGCGTTCAAACTGGAATCAGATGTGTGAATTTCCAATGTAAGAGTCATCGGCTTGCCCTTTAGTATCTGAATCAATAAGTTCAATATCAGCAGGGGCGTATTTGACAACGTACCGCCTGGCAGCATGAGCCTGAACGTACCGCCTGGCAGCATGAACCTGAACGTACCGCCTGGCAGCATGAGCCTGAACGTACCGCCTGGCAGCATGAGCCTGAACGTACCGCCTGGCAGCATGAGCCTGAACGTACCGCCTGGCAGCATGAACCTGAACGTACCGCCTGGAAGCATGAGCCTGAACCTACCGCCTGGCAGCATGAGCCTGAACGTACCGCCTGGCAGCATGGAGGGCATCCTGCTGGTTAGCCAATGCATCACACCCACACCAGGGCATGCACACATACCAGCAGCGGGATGAGGCAAATGAGGCTCTTGTGGCAACCAGTAGACCTGACCCAAGAATGGCGATGACGGCCAAATACCTGGTAATCACGAACTCGTCTTAGGAGAGTTCCTGATTAGAAAGTATGCACTGTGGCTCGACCTGAGGACGAGTCCCGACGACCAGACCATTGCCTTGAGGAGGTGCTGGTCCGCTGCGTTCAGACTGGAATCAGATGTGTGAATTTCCAATGTAAGAGTCATCGGCTTGCCCTTGAGTATCTGAATCAATAAGTTCAATATCAGCAGGGGCGTATTTGACAAATCGGACAAAATCATCTGCGGTGCAGGCAACTGTGGTAGCTCCCGGTATGGCTTGAGCAGACTGTATGATGTGCCCGACAAACTCCTTTGCTCTATCCAGCACACACAGCAAGAGGCATGTTTGCTCTTGCTCTGGAGACTGACATGAAGGTTGACTTGGGTCCTTCGAGAAGTGTAAGGACTTGAGCGTGAGGATTGCTCTGTTAAACAGAAAGAATCAATAAAGTGGCTTCATTCTGTTTGCATACCCCAGTTGTATATCTTGTACAATCAGTTCTATAAATATAAAACTTTATTCAGCTTCATTTTAGCATATGTTCAATAAACTGAAGCATTTCCATACCTGTCTGATTTTGTGTACCAGGCCCTGTGGCTGGTCCTCTGAGGCGGGCAAACTGTCACTTGACAAGGGTCAAAGGCATCAACTTGTTAACCAAGTGGTGACTCTAGTGTGGTTCTATACCTAGAACAGATACAAAAATGATAGGAGAATTTACTCATGGACTTAAAAATCCTAACCGACAACTTTAGCCTGGGATAAATACAGCTAATGTTATCTCATATGAACCAAAATATTTGTCTCACTTCACACTTCTAATTGCCATATCCTGCACTGGCACAGGACAGTCATGCTGTCTTGAACGTCTCTGCTGGATCATATGGCCATCAGCAAAATGTCTATAGCCTTCGAAAGACTTGTAGCTCTTCAATTTCCTTTTGTCGAAGTCAGGATCACATGACAAGTTAAGTCCAAGTTTAACTCGATCTTGACGTCGGTAATCCGTCGTTGTAACCCCTCTATCCTTTCAAAAACTCCGTAGTTGTTCGACTTTCCAACGCGTTGTTGTGAACATTAACCTCTTTGTTTGTACCGGGGTCACGTGCCTGGTTACGCAAGGTGCGCTGTTGCGCATGCGTGCATGCGTAATTGGGGTTGCCGGGAAATAGGCTATTGGAATTATCTGTTTGATTTGGAGCCGTGGTTGATGGACCAATCAGATGACTCCATAACTTTAAAAGACGTCGAGTCACGTGATTTGCACATTAGGGTATTCTATAATCACAATTAGAAATCGGTAATATTGATGTATAATAAAATCAAAATTCGAGATTGGTAATTTTAGGATATACTTAAATCACAAATAGAGATTGGTCACAATATGTGTACTTAAATCACAATTAGAGATTGGTGACAAAAGGTATACTTAAATCACAATTAGAGATTGGTGACAATAGGTATACTTTAATCACAATTAGAGATCAGTTACATAGGATATTCTAAAATCACACTTTGAGATTGCTAATATTGGTGTATGCTAAATGACACACAACAACGTGCATAATAAGTTCGTCAGGTTATTTGTAAATTAACTGGGGAAAGACCTCCATATCCCGAGTCGTGGGTGGTAGGTTATGTGCTGGAGGCGTCCATATCCCGAGTCGTGGGTGGTAGGTTATGTGCTGGAGGCGTCCACATCCCGTGTCGTGGGTGGTAGGTTATGTGCTGGAGGCGTCCATATCCAGAGTCGTGGGCGGTAGGTTATGTGCTGGAGGCGTCCATATCCAGAGTCGTGGGTGGTAGGTTATGTGCTGGAGGCGCGACTTGCTGGGGTGAGGACAGATGAGTCGCATATTTCTAACAATCACATTCAATTGTGTATACACTATACCCACCAATCAATGATTATATTTCCCGCGGCTATATCAGTGCAGTTGCACACGGCCGCTACAGCTATGGAGGCAATGCAGATCATAGGCCACATTGTTTTGGGGTGAACCGCTATCAAAAAAAGTGTCCCAGATATACCCGCGTGTGGGGGTTCCGGGGTGCGTTAAATTAACATAAAGTAATTAGGGGTTTAAGCGTTTTAAAGCCGTAAGAACCACCAATACCACCGTAATATACACTACTTGTTTGCCTGCCAAAGCTGATGCTGTATGACAGGCAATCATCCTGCTCAATCAAAAGCGCCTTTATGTACTCTTGAAATTAATTAATTGTTCATTAACTAGCTCTTACTTTGACTCTAATGCGATATATAATACTGATTATTTATTACATTGGACTTGTTAAATCAAGTTGACATCGTGAAGGTGATGTCTTATCGTCGAATTTCTACATTGGAAATGCCCTTTTCGAGAACCAAGAGGGAGCGCAAGCTTCGCTTGGTTCAAAAGAGCTAATGTTAAGGCCTGGTCTGATGCTGTAACAAACGATATTTTCCGACGAAGACACAACACCGTAAAGTAATGGTGAGCCGCGGTTGGTCGTCACATACCAGTCTGCAATGTCATTGTTGTAATCTTGTTGTAGCTAGAGAGAATTTCATTAATTCAGCAATATTAGGACTTGTGTTTATTTCGAGATGGCTAAATGCCCACAAAAATGCCGCTTCTTCGAGCATTGATTTTCATCATTAAGCACAAGATATGTACATTATGATATGCATGTAAAATTACGATGCGTATTACCATTTCCCTCTGTAGTGTAGGTTATATAAGGAAATACGTCATTTCCAGCCCATGTGGTACAGTGTCTTTTTTCAAAAAACAGTAAACTTTAAAAAATCCTCTTCAACAGTATATCAGTCGCTGTGGCTTACCAGATTCGCATCTTTATTTTCAACAAGCAGCTGACAAGTTTGCTCTTGAAAGGTTAGCTTATCAAAGCTTCACTTAATTGCGGATGCCTACAGGATCCATAAGGGCCCACACTACCGCCTACAGGATCCACAAGGGCCCCCACTGCCGCCTACAGGATCCACAACGGCTTCCACTACCGCCTACGGGCCTTCCACGGATTGTACCCGTAAGGAGCCCGTAACTGAAAGTAGTGCATGTTCAACGTTTGGCCACAGGCTCTACGGGGCCCTTACAGGTCCAAAAACCTTCCAATAATCGCACGGGCCCCCTACGGTACTACACGACACGCCGTGCGCGCCCGTCCGGACTCGCATGGTTTT
>CM067355.1:5551303-5563803 GCA_034190875.2 Urechis unicinctus
AGAAGATCGTTTTGAATAGATTGATGCGTGACTCTTTCACTGTGTTGTTTATATTTATTAATGTCTATTTAAACTGTACTTAAGCCGGAAACCAAAGCCGCAACAAGTTCTTTCCTACCAAAATTTATAAAACAGGTCTGCAAATGCTGATTTTGTAAAAAGATTGTGGTTGTCGATTGATTTATTAAAAGCTTCAGTTTATTTAAGATTGTGTTTGTTACTAAAAAACGGCTCAAATATTTCATATTCTTAACCTCGACCGTTTGTAATTTAGAATCCATAAACTATTGTGATGAAATACGCTAAATCATGCAAGTAAGTTGTCCGTAATATGTTTCAGCAGCACCATTCCGTGAGAGTCTTGCCACACCGATCGACAAAACAACTTTCTTCTGTACAGCTGGTAAAATAATTGATCGGAGAAACGTGACGAGTATCGGTCGTTGTTTGCTGCTGTGTATGTCGAGCCACTGCTGTCTCTACTTCAATTGGACGTCATACATGGAACACACCAGTACGTATGTAGCCTGACGGATATTTGTGGCATGGACCTGAGTCAGCCACCGAGTTTCACTGAAACGGGTACATGGCCGAGTAAAGTTAATGTGCAATTGTATTGGCAAAACAGAGACCCGAAGATATCCCCTTTACCATTTGCCTGCGTTTGTATTTAATATGAGTAGTGTACGGGCATTTGTGTATATAAACCCCTTTCATTCAGGGTTGGAGGGATTCAAAATCTCTAAACCGTTGTTCTACTTGCAAAAGGCAACATTTTTATTTCGGTGCACCAAGGCTGTGTAGTTATCGCACAAATCAGCAAAGGACGAAAACATCATTTGGCCGATAAGTTGACCCTGTAAACCTCGTTCTTTGATCTAAATGTTTTTACAGGCGCTTAACGCAATTTGAAATTAAAAGCTTGCTTACTTGTTGTCATCTGCCCTGAGTGGTCCGCAAATTAAGGCTTTTCTTAATTCCACTTTATCCTGTCTCTGCGCATGTGTAGCATGTTATCTAAACCCAGAACAGTGCCAGTTAATAATCAATATTTGTTTATGTATCGTGAATTTCGTGCTGTCTGGAGGTTAGATGTTCTAGAGGTTTCTAAAGCACATGTGTATTACTTGCTATTCTCTGCGAACATTCTTTCGCCACCAAAAATATATTTTAATCCAATCAGTCCGGCAAGTGTGGCAGGAGCGTCAACAATGGTTGTTTGTAGCCCTTCAAGCAGAAAACCGGGTATTTGTTCTAGGAGATGACGGGCGCGCAGACAGTCCAGGACACAGTGCCAAGTATGGGACATACACTTTGATGTAGATGGAAGCAATGGCTGTAATAGATGTAGAACTTGTACAGATACATCCTCTCATATGTTGGTTCTATATCTTTTATTTACAAATGGAATAAAATGTGTAGGCGGCTCAACTAAAGGCTATCAACCTTACCAATGTTATCACATTTTTGCTGTAGAGTAATCAATGCAGTGGGAGCTACCACATTGAAAAGGCCGCACTCGCCCTAGGGTTGCAGAAGCTGGATGAAAACTACTAGGATGTTGAGACGCTCATAACGAAACGCCACCCTCATATTGCTAAGTTTATCCAAGAGGAGCACCCATGCATCACTCATGAATTTGACATTTGGCATGTTGCTAAGGGTAAATATTTCAAATTATATTTGTGTAAAATGACAATGAACTGTGCAATGCTATTGCTTCACCCGATCTTCTGCATATTTCAGGCATCAAAAAGAAATTGAAGGCAGTGGCCAGAGGCAAAGATCTGGCGGATATTCAAGCGTGTATACCAAGCGTTGTGAACCACCGATGAATCAAACATGAAAAGCACAAACTTATCTTATTTCAAACTAATAGAAAATTTCATAAATGATTTCAGATCAATCATTGTAGCTACGCATTTCAATGACAATGCTTGACGACAACAAAGAATAACAGCGCAGGGTGAGGACATGTACAGCCTCCTCTACCCCATACACAAGGGAGGGGGTCACACAGTTAGGAAGGTGCTGAATGATCCAACTTATGGTAGGGATCGTTTCTAAATTTAACTTTTTTGTGAAAATTATAATCTGTTATCTCAAATGAACAACTAATACATATATTCAATACAGGCTATGTAGAAGATATTTTGGCAACAACAGCTAGCATATGCAAGGCCAGTGACATAAATGATGAGGAGATGGAAGTATTGGAGATCCCACCCAATCTGAACTACACCTTCGAGATCCCAGAGAAGCACCAAGCAGTCAATACGTTCCGCGCACGCTTCTCGGAATGCTAGTTCCATCTGAATAGCCCACATAATTGTTTGTCTCCTCTGGAAATGTTTTTCGGATGGCTGAAGTCACACAGGATGGTATAGGGATGCGATTTTTCTTGCCAAGATGGTAGCACCACCGGATAAACATATCCAGTGTAACGCTTCCAGCAGTAACACACAACCATACACAAACCCTTAAACATCTTGCAGTGCTGAATAAGTATTATATTTTAACCCATACATTGATTTGATGATTGAGCCACAAAAATAGTGTTATCCTGGTATAAACTGTAATTCAGTCTGAATTGAAAACGTCATTCATTTGAGTAAAAATGACCCAGTAGTTTGAGGATTTTTTTCCAACATAAATTTATAATTTGGTGTCTGTCAATACTTACATGTTTCCCTTGTATGGACCATGATTCTGCTTGCAGGCGTAGTACGCTGTCTCCAATACATCTTCATTGAGACATACAGCATTAAAATTTGGATGCTGCGTCACAATTTCTGGTAAATTTTCTATTTTAACCATCACTTTCTCCTGCTCCACACAGCAGACACGTTCCCTGACAGTTGGCATGGTTAAGCACCTGAAACCAAAGTTTCACAAACCTATCAAATACATGCCAAACTCTGTCTAAGACAAAGTCTAAGATTTTTCGCCATGTTCGTTGGCGACTGCAAACCACATTGAATGAAACCAAGAAAAATGAAAACGATATCAAATGATAAAGGTATTCTTCATTCATAATATAAAATCAAAAGAAAAAATAGTTTCGTGCAGTGATTACAATTCCAATGGAACTCACCAATCAATGTTTTGAAGACGGTTCATGTTCGGATTATCGCTTCTCGGAACACGTGAATCAGTCCTGTCACTGTCAGATTCGCTGGTGCCGTTTTCGGACAGATATGGTTCGAATCTGTACGACACAATACCAGCTACATCCTCTGGATTTGATTGCTCAAACATTTGAGGCTCTTCAACCCAAACTCCATCGTCAAACAGTCCAACTGAAATACGTCACTCTCCGAAACATTCGCCATTGTTTACGATGAAAACTGCGGACCTGTCAGTGACGACTCCGCCAAGTGACGTCACAGGGTGCTGGGCCGATAATTTGGAAAATGGTGGCGGGTGCCGAAAAATTGACTTTACATTTCAATTTACATTGGGTTCGGGTGACTTGTTCGGAAATTGAACCACACAAACAGAGTAAATGCAACTTTGTCTTTCATATGGTTAAATAAAAATTATCATGAGAATTTGGTGTCATAGGCACTTTATCATGCGTCTAATGGCAATACAATGCTTATATGTAAAATGTGCAAGTCAGAGATAAGATGTACATATCCATAATTGTTTAGCACAGATGATGCGACTAATATATATATATACATATATATATATATATATATATATATATATATATATATATATATATATATATATATATATATATATATATATATATATATATATATATATATATATATATATATATATATATATATATATATGATTTCTATTTGATTTAATATATACTTTGGCGCGACGAGGTCATTACTGACGAGCCCAAGCATATGCAAACAATCATAAAGGTGGTGCTCCTAGAACTTGTAGATGTTTCTGACATCAGTGCTCGGGTATTCAGCCAGTGGAACTATTTATGGTGTACACCGGTCTATATGGACTAGTATTCGATTGACATTACTTGGTCGATGTGCTCATTCCCGGTTGCAAAAGGTATCACTGGCCATCTTTAGCAGGGTATTTATGAAATAATTCATCAATTTCAGCGCACCAGAGAGGAAACATTTTTCAATAAGTGAATGCACCTATGATCGAGAATTCGTAATCAATAATTCTAAAACAAATAGAAACACTCTCCAAATTGTCTTAACCTGTTATTCTTGCTGGGTGCGGGAGCTCAATTCCAATGTATGACACCATGTGCGGTCATTGTATGCGTGGTTCCTAAGGCAACTACTGTTTGTTGTCCTCGGATTTATCACAGAAATTCAATAATTATGAATACGTTATGTGCTAGATTGAGATTGTCAAACAGTAAACCATTCCCTGAACCGCATTGTAGCTTACCAGGTTAAACATTACTGGTTTGTCTAATTGGGATATGAACACCTAATTTGCTGCCATATATCTTTATCTGCATAAAAACAACAGTTAAACGTCTCCTGTGACAAGGTTCTTTTTAGCAAACCATTGATACTTAGTTTGTCTTTCATGCCAAACCTTGGCATCAAGCACATACAAATTCTTGCAGCCTTAGGGATATCGCGACCTAAAGGTTTGCATTAAATTTTCCAGACAGTATGTTCAGCAATCTATGTGAATGGTAATATAAATGGGTCATTATTCATCAATCTATATGAATGGTAATATAAGATGGTCATTATTCATCAATCTATATGAATGGTAATAGAAAATGGTCATTATTCATCAATTGATGTTTCCATCTCATTATGCACCAGAGAGAAAGCATGCAATACTCATTGAGCACCAGGATTGTAATCTTCTCTTATGCCAAACTATCTATCTATTTAAAGACGAAATAATACCTACTCACGTTCTTACAGGGTATGCAATCATACGAAAGAAACAAATAATTATATGTTTGCTTGTTTCAGCTTCAGGGTCAACAACGCAGCAAAGAATTCCATTTCAACCCTTAGGAACAACGTTTTGTGCGCAAAAAATATTTACAACAAGCATCCTTGTGCGTCAACTAGGCTTCGAGGCGATATGGCTACTTGTCGGAATAGCACCTCGCATATATGTTGATTCGTTGAAGCTGATGCGGCACTTTTTGTGGCGATGATACCGGCTCATCCATGAATGTGTGCTACATCCGTGGAAGTTGCGATCACATACTCAACGTCTGTTCAACTCACCGTGTGTCACGTCATTACGTTCTGTGATCATTAACACAGCGTATATGCAAGTGTATATGCACATATATATATATATATATATATATATATATATATATATATATATATATATATATATATATATATATATATATATATATATATATATATATCTATAGATATATATATATATATATATATATATATATATATATATATATATATATACATATATTATTATGAACCATCGGTAGAATTTCACGATCTAATTCAATGTTGTAGATTGATGAATAAGGAGATAAATAAAGTTTTCGATAATGAAATTTTAAAAAAAAATCTAATATTTTAATATATTTATATATATATATATATATATATATATATATATATATATATATATATATATATATATATATATATATATATATATATATATATATATATATATATCATGTCTTATATTACACTACAGGCGATATCGTAACAGCATAATTTTCTATAGCAGGCGCAAACTTCTTACATGACAAATATGCGAAAGATGATGTGACAAATAAGCGATGACCATTGGCCTGCATGGCGTGTCGGTAATTGCTAATGCATTCAATAGCTACCTACATTCCGGCAGAATACCTTCTGCCTGGTAAGGCGATGATCAAGATGATCGTTGCGACAAAACGTTTTGATAAGATTTAGAACTTCATTGCGACCCACATATGATTATGCATTAAATCATACATACATACATACATACATACATACATACATACATACATACATACATACATACATACATACATACATACATACATACATACATACATACATACATACATACATACATACATACATACATACATACATACATACATACATACATACATACATACATACATACATACATACATACATACATACATACATACATACATACATACATACATACAGGCACATACATACATACATACATACATACATACATACATACATACATACATACATACATACATACATACATACATATACATACATACATACATACATACATACATACATACATACATACATACATACATACATACATAGATAGACTACATACATACATACATATACATACACATACATATACATAAATACATACATACATACATACATACATACATACATACATACATACATACATACATACATACATACATACATACATACATATATATACATACATACATACATACATATATATATATATATATATATATATATATATATATATAGATATATATATATATATATATATATATATATATATATATATATATATATAGATATATATATATATATATATATATATATACATATATATATATATATATATATAATATATATATATATACCTACATTCCGGCTGAATATGCCTGGTATATATATCATATGATCGTTGCGATATGATATATATATTTATATATATGATTATATATATACATACAGACAAGACATATATATATACATATATATACATACATACATACATACATATACATACATATACATACATACATACGACAGACATATATACATACATACATACATACATACTACATACATACATACATACATACATACATACATACATACATACATCATTATATATATATATATATTATATATATATATAGATATATATATATATATATATATATATATATATATATATATATATATATATATATATATATATATATATATATATATATCTATATATATATATATATATGTATATATATAAGAAGCTAGAATAAAGGAGAACCGGAGAACATTTATTCAAATAGACGATAAAGCATATGGTTATTCAGCATATTATCATGCTCGCATTAAAGGCAACGAATCTGTTAGGGGCATCGGATTACAATCACAGTGACGTTACATGTATAATGTGGTATGGCTCAAGGCATTGACACGTTGATAATTTCAGTGCTTATTACATATGACGCCTAACATTGGCATCTATAAGAAAAGCTGTTACCCCAATTCGACTCATCGACAGCTCGTCATGAATATGCCTCACATTATTGGGCCTGATCTAGTCGTCATCTGATAACATCTACCCTAGTGTTCCGCCAGCATACGGGAAGTATTGATTCGGAGTATGAAGCGACTATATCGACGAAAATGAGATCTATATATGGGATGATCACGCAGCAATATGTTTATAATGCGATGTTGCTTGAAATGAGCATAGTAGCTATGAGACGGGAGGAGACAGCCATCGGAGACAATCCGTTTTCGAAGAGTATGTGTGAGGAGAGGTATGCCTCGAAGCGTAGACGCACCTGCTGGAAGGTTGTTTCGCCATGTTGTAGTATATATGTAGTACACACTGTTGGGAATATCAGAGCATCGTTGGCACTTAATTGCTGTGCGCTGTGGCGTGTGGGTGCTGTGGTGTCCTGGTGTTGCTATAGAAGACTGCTGTTGATGGTGTCTATGGACTTTGGGCGTATGCTACGGGGGTGTTGCGCTGTGGTAGAAAAAGTAACCCCATGTGGCGGTAGTTCCAAGGTTTGTTTATGCCTTTATTATATACTGTACAATCTGTATTTAGGGGTGTAGTATAGATGAGTCACGGTGATCTCAAAATTGGTTGCCGCTGCGCCCGAACAGCCACTCTCTCTACTATTGCCTGTGACGTCGTAAGAAAATGTGCACAATGGTATAGAAACTTCAGCTGAAGTAAAGGCGCCATCGAGCAGGCGACGCTGATTGCTCCAAATAGCTTTCATTTTTTATATCGATTGATTTACTAAGCGTTTATAATGCTGAAAATGCACTTTATCTTTAATATAGCATCATACAATAACAATTTGTAAGCGGCCACTAATCAAGCCAGCATTTGGTAGAAATTCAAAAGTAAGTATGTACATCACGGCCACGCACAAATCTGGCTCATACAACAAGAATAATATTGACCAAAACATGATGTACGTTTGATGCACGGAGCCACAACACGTACCTACACTTCATAATTCTACTACTAATTTTATATCAAACACCATCGAACGCTCTTGTGGCAATATACACATACAATAATTATTGAGGTAGTTTTACCCATTGTTTTGTAATAATTTCCAAGCGAGCGCTGTTTGGTGTCCTTTGTGATGTTACTTCGATTATGTTAGCCAATTGGTTGCTAAGCAACAGTGGGCTTATCTAATGGATGGTTTTTCTTGTGGCTTTGCAATTGATTATAAAGGTCTCATCTTAAGTTAATTCTGCAAAAACATACGAGGGTGTTCCAATTTCCAAGTTTTGTTTCAAGTTTTTCGCTTGCATGAGGTCAAAGCTGTTGCCCCGTGCGTGGAACCTCAATTTACCAAGCTGCCTTTGAGTCACTTCTCTCTGATCTCAGACTCCAAGGCAGACAACTGATAACTGCTTCAAAAGCACCTTCGCCCGTAGTAAAATATGGTTCCTCTGTTAATGTAAGAGTTCATTCCACAGACAGGGTATTGCTTCCATAACTGCTCTGCCACCAGCAGTCTTGAGACGAACTCTATGTTGTGCAAATATGCCTCAATTACTTTATCCCATTTACTTGGACAGTCCATGGATCAGTGACCCCATGCCAGCAAATGTAGATCAACCATTAGCGTGAAACGTGATGTGTGACCCCATGGCCAGCAAATGTAGATCTACAACCACTAGCGTGATGTGTGACCCCATGGCCAGCCAATGTAGATCTACAACCACTAGCGTGATACGTGACCCCATGGCCAGACAATGTAGATCTACAACCACTAGCGTGATGTGTGACCCCATGGCCAGCCACTAGACCACTAGCGTGATGTGTGACCCCATGGCCGACCAATGTAGATCTACAACCATTAGCGTGATGTGTGACCCCATGGCCAGCAAATGTAGATCTACGACCAAGCCATGTGTTGGCCAGCGTGATGTAGCGTGATGTGTGACCCCATGGCCAGCCAGATCTACGACCATTAGCGTGATGTGAAGACCCATGGCCAGCTACAACCACTAGCGTGATGTGTGACCCCATGGCCAGCCAATGTAGATCTACAACCACTAGCGTGATGTGTGACCCCATGGCCAGCCAGATGTAGATCTACAATGTAGATCCACTAGCGTGATGTGTGACCCTAGCATGGCCAGCCAATGTAGATCTACGACCATGGCCAGCCAATGTAGACTAGCGTGATGTGTGACCCCATGGCCATCTACCAATGTAGATCATGGCCACCAATGTAGATCTACGACCACTAGCGTGATGTGTGACCCCATGGCCAGCCAGCCAATAGCGTAGATCTGGCCAGCCAATGTAGATCTACCACTAGCGTGATGTGTGACCCCATGGCCAGCCAATGTAGATCTACGACCACTAGCGTGATGTGTGATGGCCAGCCAATGTAGATCTACAACCGCTAGCGTGATGTGTGACCCATGGCCAGCCAATGTAGATCTACAACCACTATGGCCAGCCAATGTAGATCTAGACCACTAGCGTGATGTGTGACCCATGGCCAGCCAATGTAGATCTACGACCACTAGCGTGAGTGGACCCCCATGACCAGTGTGACAACCCCATGACCCCATGGCCAGCCAATGTAGATCTACGACCACTACGTGATGTGTGACCCCATGGCCAGCCAATGTAGATCTACAACCACTAGCGTGATGTGTGACCCCATGGCCAGCCAATGTAGATCTACGACCACTAGCGTGATGTGTGACCCCATGGCCAGCCAATGTAGATCTACAACCACTAGCGTGATGTGTGACCCCATGGCCAGCCAATGTAGATCTACAACCACTAGCGTGTGTGACCCCATGGCCAGCCAATGTAGATCTACGACCACTAGCGTGATATGTGACCCCATGGCCAGCCAATGTAGATCTCTAGCGTGATGTGTGACCCCATGGCCCAGCCAATGTATTAGCGTGATGTGTGACCCCATGGCCATGTAGCCAGCCAATGTAGATCTACAACCACTAGCGTGATGTGTGACCCCATGGCCAGCCAATGTAGATCTACAACCATTAGCGTGATGTGTGACTTCATGGCCAGCCAATGTAGATCTACGACCACTAGCGTGATATGTGACCCCATGGCCAGCCAATGTAGATCTACGTGAAAGACTAGATCTACAACCATTAGCGTGATGTGTTATCAATGTAGATTAGCGTGATGTGTGGTCCTAACCATTACTGACTTACAATGTATCTACGACCATAGCGTGATATTGGCCCAAATGTAGATCTACAAAGACTAGCGTGATGTTATCTTTTCGGTTGTTCCAAGCTACTATACTATACGATTTATTCCCTATATTGTTATTTTCTGAAGTATTTCCAAATGTTAACAAACACTGAACTATGTAAGCAGCTGCCTCAGTGGTGCATTGCAAATCCTGCACATGTATTTACATGTGCTTCCATTGAGGATATCTCATCCAGGGAACCTAGCACAGGAAGCGTAAGGTTTCATTCGCTGTTTCACTGCCAGCATCAAGCAATAGAGTCAAACAGTAGTGATATCATCTCATACATGTCTAGTCATTATTATTGCTGCCATTTGCTGTAACCATGTTGAAGAATTCATGATTCCGTCTGTATATACACATCCTGTGTGGCCTGTATAATATGCGACATGCCAATTAGGTACAGCCAACTTCACATAGATGCTCAGAAATATTCTTATACGACATCTAAGCTGCGAAACTCTACCATTCCTTCCGTCTACTTCTCACATTCCTCGACTTCAAAGACCACAGACATGACTCTCTCCTGCTTCAATGCAAGATGTAGCAATAATATAGGGAAGTATCGTGAGCTTGGAACAATGATTGTACTGTAATGCAACAGGTGATGGTAGTAAGCTTTGTGGAGGTGAAAAGAAACAGGTAATCAACGCTACTTCACAAGGCAGAGAAAAGGTTCCCAGTCAATCATTAGCTTCAAGAGAATATCGTCAGTTATAATAACATTGACGACGACTTGCGAGGACGAGTCGTTATATCAAGTATCACTGGCTAGTGCACCAGGTGTGCAGATGAAATCATATATTCCAGAGGGAAAAAGGCTAACGCTATGTGGTTTCAGTTTTGATTGTACTTTTAACATTAACTATTTCGAGGTCTGTCGATGTTTTTTATTCGATGTTGTGTCCACCGTCCTTGATTCAAAGTTGCTCGCACTCGACAAATCAAAGATTTCGGCAGGGGCACCTGAAGCCGAGGTGTCACAGGCGGACCTCAAGCAGGTGTGTTTCACTGGGGCACCGAAAGCAGGGGTGTCAAAGGGGGACCTCAAGCAGGGTTGTGTCACGGGGGCACCTCAAGCTGGGAGTCACAAGGGGACATCAAGCAGGGGTGTGTCACTGAGGCATATATATATAGATATATATATATATATATATATATATATATATATATATATATATATATATATATATATATATATATATATATATATATATATATATATATATATATATATATATATATATATATCTATATATATATATATATATATATATATATATATATATATATATATATATATATATATATATGTGCACGCACTAAACCATCTAACACTTGAGGTAACTACAGCAGCAGCTATCTGGTTAGTGCAAAGTGGCCGCTGGCACTCAAGGGAAGCTATCAAAGCTGCAAAATCGTACTAAACATCACCGTCGCAAAATTCCCTAGTCGTAGAAAGTAACGATAATCCCAAATATAACCATAACTATGTCTACCTGTAAGGTAGGAATAGCTATTTACAGCAGTGTAGAAAGATGCGTTTCTGTAACAGGTGATTGTGATTGACATAGAACGTGATTATCATGTATTGTGGCGCCATCTGTTACAATTATCGGAACATCAGCTCTTATGAATGGTGTGGTATATATGGGTATTATTTCACTCCTAGGATAAAGCCAAAACCAATGTTAAATACTGTTGAACAGCTTTGCACGTAAATACGATTCATGACACGTTACATTATGAATAACGCCAGATACTTCACGGGATGACTATCAGACCCCAGGGATCACAGTGGATTGGCAAACAGAGTGCGGCCTGTGGTTTGAAGCTCGCAAAATAGATTCATCTTCATGAATAGTTTATCTCTATCAACTAATGGGATCATGGTTTGGGCCGATAAAGGCATTGTAGCACAAGGTCCACGTCTTGAAAAGATATACTCTACATGACCTGTCTAGCTATGTCAAACCGGTCCAGTTATCTCAAAGACAATGACCAATGGCAACTGAATAACGGTGCAATCGGACTTGTAAAATCATTCGGTCAG
>CM067355.1:5571303-5574391 GCA_034190875.2 Urechis unicinctus
CAGGCGAAGGTATGCTGAAAATAGATCAATCCCACTGTTGCGCCAAGTCACCAAACCGGTTTGCCTGTAATTGTTCCCCATTACGTACGTATTGCGGGCAACAAACCACTCTGGTGGTGACCAGTGCCATGCCCAGTTCACAGCTGTTTGAGATAACAATAATCATTATTTACTGGGACTAATTATCGCCAATGATTGAAATGCACAGTATTTCCCGATCCTGGCAAATTCAGTGTTTGCCTGTACCGCTTAGGCATCATTATTTAACTACTACCGCTTGCTAGTTCCAACCCCCAATGTTGGAGACCCGCCAAGTATTCATTGTGTTAGCCTCAGGCGTAGCTAGGAGTTGGACGACTCCTTCGGCGCACTTAGGTGTCCCCTGAAATCTTCGGTGTTTAGCCAGAGGCTCAAAGGGTATAGGATTGGAGCCTCAGGAAGGACTAACATTACGGTGCAATGCGTAAAAAAGGTTTTTTATTAAATGTGTAATTGGCAAAGCCTGACAGGCAGTGGGCTACAGCCGTCCCCAATGCTTGGATAGTTTTCTTGGGGACATTGAATGAAATATCTGCTCATGGCGAATGACGCTATACCATTGGGGGTTTAAAAAGGAAGTGAGAATGATATAAAGGATGAAGGCACGGACTAGACATCATGGTGTTTGCAAGATATGGTTATTGTTCCCGCAGTATCATATTCTAATTCACCACTACAACAAAACAGTCATCATAAACTCACATGCTGAACGCTGTGAGAAGCAATAAATACCTTGGCATCTATCAGAAGAAATTGGTGACCCGGCCCAAGTGTAGAGATGATTCCAGCATAATGTGTTTGCATATATATAACAAATGTCTGCATGTTTTGTGCCATGATCATGAAATGTCGCCATATTGTGCTATGATTACTGAGCCAATTTATTAATTTTTCCTGCTTGAACGCTGCGTCACTTTTACACCCAGCTTAATCAAACATTTAATTGACAAAACTGTTGCTCAACAATATACCTTGAATGGTGCGATCAATAAAAAAATAGCATCATCGTAAGGCGTATACATTTAACTTCATAATTACAACCACACAGCAGAAAAGCAGGTTAATCTTAACAAAATTCACTATTTTCTGAATAAAATACACTCATTTGTTCCATTAATGCTAACAGATGGATGAAAATAAGATTATAAATGTAACATGTCTATTTTACTGATGTAAACTTATCCAGTCGGTAATATGAATATGTTGTATATTGAACGCCATATATTTCTTAGCCCCGCAAAAGTTATGAATGCCCAATCAAGCAAATGTCGAAGATATCGCATTTTTAGCCATTATTAACGTAATGCTAGCAAAAGTGGCATTTTTATCAATTGGCATTATTTTCTATAACCAAGGCAATTCACAAGCCTTTCGTGAATGGGAATTTGGTGCGGAGAGGCAAGCAACATACGTCTTTGTTGCTGCTGTTGTTTTCTTCTGCGGTTTGTACACACAGAGTGCACCATAGGAATAATGCGGTAATCCGCATATCGCACAATGCTTATTAGCACAATATATTTTTCATTCTGTCCTCCTCATTTTTGGCAATCAGTTGTTATTACAAGTGTGTGATTTGGCACCCTGTTATGGACTATTTTTGCAATAAATCAACTTTCCGATTGCCGAGGAGCACGAATGTCTAATAGAGAATAATAGTGCTATAGATGGTATTGTTGAGGTCGGTATTGAATCTAAATACAAGCAAAAGTTTTATTCCCCTTTTAGTGTTTCTTAGCAGATGATCGACATAAATCGTGTCGATATATGCTTCAAATTATCTTCCATCTAAATATTGCTGTATTTATTATCAAGCGCCTCTTACAGAACTAAAACTTGAGTTCACCATTCTAAACACAGTTTCTATCGTGGAGATTCGTGAGTGTGATTCGACAGGATAATATCAAGGCGATGTCGTTTATACCTCTTTGCTTTGCTTTCCTGTGTCTTTTTTGTATTCTATGAATTTGCACATAGATGCAAATTGGCAGTGACTGCAAGGTAATTTTGGGAATAAATGAATAACGCATATGGATTTTACTAACGATAAATAAGTCTAACAAATAGCAAATCTTGATGCTGTTTCTTTCCGTTTTTCCCTTTTTTTGTTCAAATTGACAAATAATTACATCATATCAATCTGTGCGTTTCTTCTGCCGGGTCAATTCAAATAATCAGACAAAATCTATGTCAGCATGTGCATTATTTGGAAAACATATAAACACACGTCTTATGATGTAGACCTATTTTCATACGATCACTGTTATGCAATTTAGATCAGGTAACTTGCAATAGACCTGTTTTACACCCCAGTATCTTAGACGAAAGTTTCTCTTTTAGATTAATGAATAACCTATGCATCAAAATTGGCAATATGTTCATCACTGGATATGGATATAATATCTAACTTGGATAGATGTACAGGTGTCTACATAGCTATTCATGTTGTTGAAGTAAAGTCAATTATGCTTGGACTGCATTCATATGCATGTGCTGATTCTATGGATGGTGGGCTGGCTATGAATTGTGACAAAACTGACGCATTGTATCTATAACAAAGGCAATTTAAGCTACCGCTTGTTGAAGTGAAACTTCGTCCCTCATTAATGTCATGGTTTATTGCTCTATCAACCTATGCCTGTATATTAGGAATGGACGACAAGATAAAAACACATTGCACAAAGTCTGAATAGTTTTTTTCATTTAAACACCACATAACTATTTTGTATCTTGTAAAATCAACCTACCATGATTCTGTTCTTCAGCTAACATCCATAACAAAGTGCCATAACTTGTCCACATCATAGAAAAACATATTCAACAGCCCTATGATTGCTCGCGCAACATGGAACGAGGAAAGTAATTTATAGTATCGCTACGAAGGGAGGTAATAAAATAAAGAATACGTTGGAATCAGCACAAAGCATTTGTTCATCAAAGTGTACATGGCATGGCACGAATAACAGTAAGCACAATATTCACTGAATGTAAAGGTCATTCCCCTCGGCCACCTATTCATCGTCGTCATTAATGTAACCACTTTGCATCCGTA
>CM067355.1:5574491-5669491 GCA_034190875.2 Urechis unicinctus
ATCGGTCGTGGATAGCAGATAAACGACATTTGTCATTGCATGAAGCAAGATAATGTGCATAACGCCTTATCTCAACACTCATAGGTATTTGATGTTTGCTATGCGGTGTTACCGATATCGAGGCAAATGGGAAAAAAGCTGATTTATGAGATTGCAAAAGCATCGTACAAAACGGTTACTGCTTAAACGACACAAGATATGAACATGGGCTACGAGGTGCTCTTGTATGCAATGTTAGAATGATAACGGTACCAGGATACACCAGAGGTCGATGTTATTCATCACTTGCCGACGACATTGCCCAGACAAACGCAACATGAAACTGTATCTTAATTCCTTTTATTACGCAGAACCAGACAGCAGACGTCTCTTACCTGATTTGTTTTAATTTTCACAGCAAAAGGATGGTCTTACTGCGGGCTAACAACTATTGCAACGACTGTTAAGGTTCATTAAGGACTCTTACTCTAATGCTTTGCAAATCGATCGTCAGGTGCTATACTTTAAAAACGCACTATCATTCACCAGGCATGGTGTACCAATCGAAGAGAAAGAGATTTTTAGGTGAGATTTTGCATTCCCATTGTTACTGATATAACCGGGGTAAGAAAGGTAAAATTATTTAGATTCGATGAATAGATTATTGTGCTCAGATATGAATGCTGAAATTGTACTTTATTTTTTAAAACCTGAGTGTACTCAGGCACAACAAAATGCTACCACTGTATAAATTAAGGAACTCAAATAGTAGGGGTCGATGACGCATGTGTGATGAATAATAAATGGGCTAAACGTGGTCGTCATCATTCAAGACCACATAGTAAAAGACCTTTTGACGAAGTTAACTTCGAGGTTTCGGCTGTACTGTCCTAATATGTGTAGCGAATTCAAAGCGCAATCATGATTGTTTTTACCCTAGCAGAAGCTAAAAGCACGTCAAGCCGTCATTTGCTTATCAGATGATGCGTCAACATTTGTTGCCTACGTGATTTTCAAATTACCTTCGATACTCGTTAGTTATGCATAAATGACTGTGCTTGTGCATTCCGCAATTCCCTAAAGTGCTTGATAGGACTTTGTTGATGCTTGATAGGAAAAATAACTAGTAACATTTTGTGTCTTACTCAATAAATTTGCCAATAATGCGTAGTTTGTGCACAATCATGACAGCATTTCTCGTATTAAGTTATAACCCAGCTTATAGTCAAGCCGTAACTAACAGGGGTCGGTCAGAAGTACTCTACTTTTATCCTTGAATGGATGTGATCATAACTTAGAACTGCACTTGAGCACTACGGCTACCAGTAAACTGCTATCTTCAGGCGATGTCGAATAGACTGCATAATACATAGCTTTAGACCGTCCCATTGTATCTGTATCATAATTGAGCGAGATTGAGCCATTGGAAATAAACTCTAAGATTGATAACGCGACTAGAAACGGAATCAAGTCCATCAGTGTTATTTATATCATATGATATCACAACAAATAAATTCAATCATTTTATTTATGTACACAGTCGAACCAACAATGCATACACTGGAGGACACACCCAAATTGTGACCCAATGACAAATGTAGATCCTGTTAAGGGTGCGCTTACAAATAAAATGTTAAAGGTACAAGTAACTATATGTCTGCACGATTGTGTAACTGCAATGTACCTCTCTACCTGTTAACCATGTCGCTCATCATTGCGGTCAAATTGAAGATATCTGCTTTGGTTGGCGACTTAATGATAACAATTTATTATTTCTCAAATAGGTCGTTTTTGATTCGCAGGGCTGAATTGGTATGAATACGAGCATAAGCTTGTCAGTTGCGTTAATTTATGATCCAGACTCGAGATCCCGAAAGAACTCCACATGTATCAAACATTACATAAGTTATTGGGATACCCGCTGAACGGCACTTTACGATATTACGTTTCTAGGATGGAACACGCAGCATAATGAATAGCATGGCCATGACCTGCACAAATGTCCATTACAGAGGGATAAACATATAACGTGCCCTAATAAAGCACACATACAGCTCTATAATTCAGATGGCATACTGTAATCAACGGCAATCGTAAAACCATACATTCCACTTCAGGTTACAGTTGACATATTCAACCAAGCAACAATTATAGTACAACTCACCAATAGGTTACACTTGGCACATTCGTTAGCTGTCATGTGAACACCAATAAAATGGTAATTAGATTTTGCATTCTACACATTACAAAGACCTCTTCAATCAACTGTATTCAGAAGAAATTACTGCTGTTACAGATCTAGGTTTGTATGGCCAGAAAATGATAAAGGCAGTCAAATGTATTTCCTAATAGGTCAAGGCGTCTGCGTGTCGCCACAATTAGTTCATAACATTTTGAGCCACAGTTGAAGCACGCTAAAAATACAATACCTGCAGGTTATAGTCTTACCACCTTTATTTCTGTGTGATCATTCGATATGCTGTTATTCTGGGCAACGAATCGTCTTTTTTTGGACCACGACCAAAACTTTGGCAATTGGCGCGATAATTGACGGCAATGGCTGAGTGTTTCGAACATCTCAATATTGCCGATGTATTTAATCGTAACTGGATCAATATTGAGACACATTGATATTCCCGCACTCAATGAGATATGTTATGTATCATGCATTGGTCATAAACAGAAATAGGACGTCAATGTTGGTCATATGTTGCTAGATGTAGGACATAAATATTATTCATGTACCGCGTGACCAGGCTTTTTATTATTTAATTATTTGAAATACTGTGTTGCATTTCATTTCGATGAGGTATGTATTGCGGCAGATGGATTTCTTCAGGCATGGTAGCAAAGCGCATAATCAGCTTTGTGGAGATTATCATCGTGAGAAATTGCAGGCTAGCCGATGCGGTCGTCATTCCAATTTCGTTGAATATGATTCATTGCATAATAAATAGCAATATTGACATTTACCACACGATCTATTTGGGCAGTGTATTCTAAGCTCGGCTTTTGCTATGCTTGATTTTGTATACATTGCTGCATTATTTTATCACTAACCACAACCGATTTTGTATCAAATACTGTCGAGCAATTGCTTCTGAAAGTTGGGTGAGAAATGCAATGATAACCAAAATTTAAGTGTGATAGTGCAAGTCATAGCCATATCAAAACTGGAACAATTGGCGATATCAACACGCAAGGTGTTGGCGCTCTCCGACACTCTGGTCATTTATTTTGGTATTCAAGTATATAGTATATTTCATTACAACAAAATGCTAGTTTCCGTTTAGTACAAACCATGTCGTATATTCAGCGACATATTTTATATTAAACTAATTGTGATCGGAACGGAATGGTAAAACACATTAACAGTTGCATATCCCAATAACTTGGGTGTATTTGCGAAAATAAGTTCAAACTATACACAGTTACTGATAATAGCTCACAGTGACTGTTGGTTCATTGTTACGCAGTGTGTTTCCCAGCCTCTCGTTGGCATCCTTTAAATTTCACAAATATTTTTAATGCCTTGAATGCAGCGTTTGAATATTGTGGCGTTTTCACTTGTCATTAGCAATTGCCTGGGTAGATAAGATGATTGATGGAAAGTGTAATAACATAATGATGCGATTGGATCGGTATGAAAATAGTTCGCTCATTCTAATCATCGGATTCTGCTATGACCACTTGTCTTGCATGACGTGAAGCAAATGGCCGGATAAACAACTATAAATGAATCCGCCAAAATGCGAATAAATTGATGTTAACGAGGTATTCAAGAACTAAGAGTAAATCCGACGTTATCATAATGCAACAGGCCTCCGTTTATGTCTGCTTGATCTATGGTTCATTAAAGCTGCCCTCATTACTGCTACATGACCAAACACTGAGAATAGCACTCGGAATTATTATTCGGCCACCATAACAACAGAGAGGAGCAAACAGCTATTGCAACGTGCAGGTCACTCTTAACCAATTGAAGCATTTGCTAGTCGCAGTACACACAGCTTAACATGTATTGTGTAATAAAATAGTACTGCCTAACTCGGAACTACCAGTAAGCGACATAAACCATAAAGACAACCGCTGGTAAAGTTATTGTTATCCCATAAAACACAACTCTGTGATGCTATAATGTAAGCTCATTGGATTAACAGATATAATGTGATTGACCACCAGTAGAAATATTAAAAGCAACAACAAATAAGCACATTTTAATAGCAATATAGTGTTGATTGATTATGTTCAAGGACACACAGGCGTGAACAGATTAGTTGGCGAGGTTGTTTTAATGCGCTAGGAAGTTAATGATACCTAATTGGGGTGATTGCAGTATGTGGTATGCATGTTATCATTTTCACGTAAGGTTATATTCTATGCAAAGGATGCAATGATTTCATTATTGGGGATCATCATTACCACATCCATCTGCGGCTGGTCAAGCTGGTCGAAGCAATAACATCCATCACTGTCGAAAGTCATCGCCGCCAGTCACATTGATAATTACAACTGTTTTTTTTTGTTAAAGGCATTAGCACCATCACCGATGCCAAATTTACAAAATGCATATATATTATAGATTCGTTCATGTTTATGATTTGACGTATGTCCGTTGTGGTTAAACTTTGCAAAGTGAGATACAGGTACGCAGCAATCGTGGCACTATACTTTGGATATAGAATTCACACAAACAGATGCATTGAGAAATGCACTATCACTCTTCACAGCAACTAATTAGGTGCATATAAATATGTCGTCCAGTCATTTTTCCGGAGAGCATCGTAAATGGAGGCTATATAAATTCAGCTGTAAATTACACATGAGTGCTGTTGAATCAACTGCGCATCCGACAGTAATTACGCTCTTTACGAACGGACGCAACGGCCTGATGACGTCAATAACCGAAATGGCTTGCGTTAAGTGAATGGTGGAATTGTATGCGACCCTCTCGGACCATAAGTAGCATGTAATCATCCAAGAGCTGACTCGTGTGTTGATGTTTAGCAAATCTTATTGACGGATTTGTAATTAAATTTCATTATTTGATTGCTATACATAATTAAACGGCATCATGGATGTGCGATACGATACCTTTCTGAATTGAATTGAACACCATACATCTTTTGTGCCTCCATGTTTACCGCCTATTACCGCCTATATGTGATACACATATGCCACTAAGCGTCGTGAGTTGCATTATGACCGCCGTACCAGCAGAAATTATTTTGCTGCATCGCAAAATCATGGATTTCATATCTAGTACTAACATTCCTCCTGCGGCTGAATTATCTTAAATATTTCAATAAATAGGCTTAAAATCACGTTATGTTTGAATCAATGTATTTCTACTTATCAATCTGAATTAATTCAATTGCAGCATAAAATACAGTTCATTTTAAATTTCTTACTCTGTTGAAGCTGTGGCGGTATCACATTGATAATCAGATTATTTTGTGCTACATCATGGAGTATGCCAGTATGATACCTGCACACCATTTGTTTTCAAGGTTATGCCACTTGTCTTTTATCAAATATAATATTAGCGGATGCTACTGAACTATTGGCGTGTTGTATGATTTATTTACATGCAGTCTGTTGATATTGACTCCGTACTGAATTTATTAAGCGGGCGACTTTACTTTCATTATCGTTTACACAAGCGCACAAGCTTTACTTTGAAGTCGCTACTTTCCTCCATGGATGCTCACTCTTTCCTCCATGGATGCACACGAAGTCGGACCAGCTTTGAGCTGCCCATGCGTATCTTCTTAAGAAGCTGTCAGTACCATGCCTGCTTTGCTTCGCATTCAAATTACCCGTAATATCATCTATCCTTGTATAACCCGCAAAACATAGCCGCTTGTATAGTTCAGGCTACCCTAAAACTCACAACCCTGGGATGCCATGATATAGACGCATTCCGCGATCTTATGTAAATAAACACGAGTAGAATTATTACAAGAGAACAGCAACAAAACCTTTTATAAAATAGCTATGTAGAGTTCATTACTATGTTTAAGGACCAACAGGCGTGCAAAAATTATTTGGCATAGTTTGACTAAATTTGCTATAAAGTAAGTATCGCAGATTGGATCGACTAAATTATACAGTGTTCTTTTTAAATCCCCATCAGGTTGTATACTACGCAAAGGACTCCATTATCGCCGGCCATCATTACCACGAACCAGCTGCAAACCAGTTGGATGGTGTTAACGATAACATCCGAATGCAAATGCCGTCTGCACTTCTAAAATGATCACTGTGCGTTGGCATAATCACTACCATCGCTGCTGACTTCCGTCAATGTAACCATAGCGTTTAATGCATCATCCATGAAACGACGCTAACAGCATGCTATTGTTAGCATGATTGACTCAACACAGGTTGGCAGTATTATTCTGATATTTTGTATAGGTGAAAAATAGGTTGATGCATGTAAATAGAGTAAGTGCATAAATGGGATCGATCGTGGACAGCAGATAAACGACATTTGTCATTTGCTTGTTGCACACGACTGGATTATATTACATGAAGCAAGATAATGTGCATAATGCCTCATCTCAACACTCATGGGTATTTGATGTTTTCTATGCGGTGTTACCGATATCGAGGCAAATGGGAAAAAAGCTGATTTATGAGATTGCAAAAGCGTCGTACAAAACGGTTACTGCTTAAACGACGCAAGATATGAACATGGGCTACGAGGTGCTCGTGTATGCAATGTTATTGCCGTGCTAGCAGTTTTATATATTATTTAGAATGATGACAGTACCAGGATACACGAGAGGTCGATGTTATTCATCACTTGCCGACGACATTGCCCAGACAAACGCAACGTGACACTGTATCTTAAGTCCTTTCATTAAGCAGAACCAGACAGCAGACGTCTCTTACCTTATTTGTTTTAATTTTTACAGCAAAAGGATGGTTTAACTGTGGGCTAACAACTATTGCAACGACTGTTAAGGTTTATTAAGAACCCTTACTCTGATGTTTTGCTAATCGAGCGTCAGGCATGCAGCAACCGCGGCGCTATACTTTGGATATAGAATTCCCACTAAATGATGCATTTAAAAATACACTATCATTCACCAGAGTAACTAATGAGGAGCGGATGGATATGTCGGCCAATCATTTGCATGAGAGCAACGTAAACTGAGGCTAGATATATTCAGTTGTAATTTACACATGAGTGTTCTTGTAAATACTGCGTATCCGACAGGAATGGCGTTCATTAAGAATGGAAGCAACCGCCTGATGACACATTACCAATAATGCTGGCATTAAATGATTGGAAGAATTGTAAAATATTCTCTCTGAGCAAAAATAGAATGTAATAATCCAAAAGATGACTTGCGAGTCGATGTTAAGGCAATGTTATTTGATGATTTGTGATTAAATTGCCTTTTTTACCTAAGGTTATGCATGCACTCAGTAACTCATTCACCGATCGATAGTCGAAAAATTATGAAAACGTTGCCCTCGTCTTTTGCGTGCCGTGCAATCAGTGGAGGGACATCGCCCTCATAGTACCAGTCACTCAAGCCCTTATAATGTGATTTCTAGCGTAATGTTACGCTTTTAGTAATACGGAGGTCATTTGCGGTTGATGCGTGCGCATATATCGAGCAGTGTTCGGGGGAAACATCACCGGCTAGAAGGTCGGAATAATGTGTGTAATATTAATTGCAAATTATTGCACGTTGTTCTCCGCAGTTGTTTTGGAATATCAATGAAAGTTTGTCAGTGCTCAATATATCATTGCGGTGCATGCAGTAACATTCATATGTTGCATTCCGAGGTAATCTTATCTTTTGTTTATCCTGATTGGCCTTCTTTTCTTCAATACATACAACTTTATTGATAAATGTCAATATACATGCATGAGGTTAGCAACTGCTGATGAACGGCCATTTTAAAATAACCATCAGATTTATAGACGATAAGAATGCGACTTCTATCAAATGTTTATCAATATTTGCATTAATAACTGCTCAATCGGCGATTATTATTGCCCTCTATAATACATCAGAATGAACTTCCCTCTGCTTACTTCTCATCCATGATCAAAATTATATTCATAGATATTGTGCTAAGTAATTATATATACACGCACGTCCATGGGAAGGGTTTACGTCCGTTCCAGTGGCACAATCCAGCGCATATCAGTACAGATATTTTTGCATCTCACCACATACCGTATTTTGATGCATTGCATTTTTGTTCACTGTGTTAACGAGGACTGGATGGTTCAATATTGTCATGCACATCAATTCATCAAACTTGCATTTGTGACGACATGAGCGTTTCAGAGATATTTCAGTTATGCTACAATCTCCATTATGGGCGTTAAGCAAGTATTGGATACATTTTGCCTAAATGCATGCGTTGAATATATATTACTAGATATGCTGTCCACAGCGCAGTGGATAGCAAACCAAAATAATTAGTAACCATGGCAAGTCACATAGACATTGCACGATGCACAATTAAATACAAAGGTAATATATTATCCGGGTATACGGCCTCTGATACAGAAGTTTTGGGAGAGCGCAATTACCATTTGCCTTGTATTTAATTGACTTTCAACACGGTTTAAAGCAGGTAATTCATTAGACTAAAAATGTAAGTGACGTTGTTCAGATTGCAACTGTTTGTATACAAGTAGTAAAACATTACGTCATTGTTATTCAAAAGAACAGAATGTTCAATAGCTATCCATATAGGTATACTTGATGCCCAAATAAAGTATCCAATGTCTGCGTCATTGATACAGAAAGGGCTACACCTTGTCTCGAGCTTTAGTCTGCGAACACATGCGACGAAGTTATGACTCTGGTGACTTACTTTCATTGCATTTTGAAAATTGTGTTCTATAATGATTCCACTAGCTACAATCCCATCAAACTAATCAAATGACGTGCTTAATTACCTGTGACCAACCTCTACCAAAGTACAGTTGGGAGGTAAGCCTTTTTGTGGTGAAAATATATTCATAGCGTAAACGCAGCTGCTGCTACAATGTGTCTTATTTGCCTTATGTGTGCAAGCATGTTAGCTTTAGCGCTATGCTTCAGCTGCAGAAATGTAAATTGCTCTATATAATATAAAGCTAATAGTCTTGTTTCAGCAACGACATACTATTTCGGTATACTGTCTGCATCCATATTTTTCTGTTATTATCAGAGTGGGGAATGTTAGATTATGGAAATACCTTTACCTGTAGAAATGTCACATCGTTAGAATTCTAATAAATTATACGCAACATGAAACTGATTTAAGGAGCGTGTCTATGCGGCAGTCAAGTTAATCATAAACCAAGAGAATCAGTAGCGATAACATTAATCTTATCGAGTATTATGCATTTAGAAACGATAAACACCGATCATGAAATACCCTAATCAAGAGGAAATATGTTACTTCAAATAAATATTTGCATTGCCATACCGTAAGTTGCTTATATTAATCTGCGTCCTGTGTTGATACTATAGAGCAATTAATACTAGACGCCATCTGAGGGTGGAATTTATAAAACCTTTGATCAAATGCAAATTAATGCTAGCAATAACATTTAATGTGTTATATTTTTATATCCAGTTGCAGACGGTGAACAAAGAACAATAAGTAGCGAACTTGATTAGGATAAGTACATTTTGCAGACATGTTACTTTTATATATCGATTTCCGCTCGCATCTATGGTTTGCTGAGCACTTAGTCAGCCATCGCATCGAGTTAACGCCGTACAACACTGTTTTTTATAACAAGTAAACTTTGTTTGCAATTGGCCATATAATTCGAAGCACAAAGAGACTGCAAAGCAATTATTGTCCTGGCGCCTGTTTCTGGCCCATTGCATCCTCAGGGCACTAATTGATGAGGTACATTGGTACTTATGGGTGCGACCTTATGTGCTTTCAATATTTAATCCCATGAAATATAAAGCAGCATTGTATGCATGGTTCTACACCTGAACGCAAAACTGCGATTTGGCAACAAAGAGTTTTATTACATTATCAGATTTTTACATTACCGCTTAATCATTTATCTGATGTAGTCCTCCACTGCGTTTATCAACTTGAACTGAAGAACTATTGTCAGACCACTTATTGTTTATTACGCATTTCACGTCGTTGCCCGCCAAATTGCAGTAATCAAGTACGGTACATTGCAGTCTAGACTTTCTAATGTTTTGTCGCCCGCAGTAATTAGTTTTTCTCTGTTTCTATCTACGTCAGCAGGCTGGGGAACCTCATGGCTGATGTATAAAGCGCTGCAATGCTTAACGACCACCACCACTTGCTTAAAACCACTACTACCATTGTAAAGTTTATTCAGAAGGACATCATTTGTTATTAACAAGATATGGGCACAAACAAAGTTATTAGTCATGCATGGATAATGTTTTAGGTTATTTATGAATCTTAATTTGTCGGTTTTAAGTGACAGTTTGTGATAGACGGTGCACGCTAACCAAAAGGACTTGCGTACATTCTATTTGTCATCACGGGGTTCTATTTCGAACTCGCTATGTTGAAAGTTGGCCAATGTGTTATAATTAGCGTGTATTGAACGCAATTTGCCAAATTGACGGCATCATATATAAGCCTGGATGCCGCCTACATGGGGAATGAATTAAAGGTGGTCGATATTTAAATTCGTTCTAAATACAAGTTGTTCATAATATTAAAGTCATGTCTAGGGCAATCACTATCTTACCTACAGGCTCGTTATGGCTTTATGGAGATGCAACATTTTACTTCAACTGAGGTTATCCAAGTAAATCCAATTTGGTTGCTTATTTTAAGGCGACACTGGCCGTTGAGGCGATATCGTCCCTGGTTTACCTATTTAAGCAAATGACATTATGTAATAATGCATGACTAGACTCGCCTCACAGTTTCTAAATGTCTCGTCCAATGGGGCGTTTCATTCTGAAATAATAAAGGAATTGTTCTTCGATCACAGAACGATGCGAAAAGCCACGTATATGGCTATGAATTGCCGCTTCATTCAATTAAAGTGTATGCGAACGTATTCTGAATGTATTGAACATACCACCAGCCGCTTCTCGCATAAATAACTAACTACCAACAGCCGACGGAACACCGTTAAGCTCCTGGCAATACATAACAATATGTGTGTGACAAGCTATATATATATATATATATATATATGTATCATCGTCGTTGGCAATGATACTCGTTATCATGATATGTTGGTGAAGGGTAATCCCAGAAGACACATCAGTTTGACAAATCATTTGAGGCCAACGACTGGAAGAATAGTACCAAACAAGTATGGATATCATATATCCTTTAAAAACCCGTAAACATAACTGTTGGTATTGTTCAAGTTGTCACAAAACATAACCATAACCGGTGGTATAGTTCAGCGCTATACATTTAACGTAGAATGTTCCATAAGTGATACTTTTAGAAATGCACTTTCATTCATCACACCGACCAATACGCTAGTGTTTGCAGTGCAATTATCGTGTACATTGTCCTGATGTAAGTCTAAAGGTTTATAAGAATGATCGCATGATACAAGCAAGATTGATGCTAGTCGTCACTGTGACTAAAAGAACGCAACATGGCACTTTATCCTGCATACTTTGATTATGCAGAAACAGGCAAGGAGTGAAAGTAGCCCTCTCTGAGGTGATTTGTCTTCATATTCACCATGATGGTCTGACTGTTGTAATGCCAGGGAACGTCCATTATTTATCCTTTTTCGGCGGATGCAATAGCCTGATTATGTCATTGACAATATGGCATGCTTGAAATGATTGGATGAAGTGTATGTGATCCTCCCTGATCATAAGTACCATGTACTCATCCAAAAGCTGACTTGCGAGTCGATGTTAAGCAAATATTATTGATTGAGATTTTATCAAATTTCATCATTTGATTGCTACACAAAATTTAATGGCTTCATGGATGTTCGGTACAATACATTTCTGAAGGAAAAATTTATATTGTACAGAATTAAGTTACATGGACAAAAATGCAGATGGAATGTTTATATTCGGAGCAGGGATGAAAAAATTACTGTTAGCAGTAACATATATTACTACATTTATGTAATACTTGTGCAGCATTGTTTATTCCTCTTGATACATTTCTAGGTGTGTTAACGGTTGTAAAACTCTATCATATTCTACATATATATTCAGAGCACCTTGCATTGGAAAAGACGTACAATTGCACTTTGTACTGGATTATGAATTACAGGTAAGGAGCCCGTTTGTATAGTTGATCGTAGTTATGGTGTTTAATTTAAATGTTTGTGGCTATAGAATGCACAATTGCAACATTGAAAACAACCCACAAGACAGCTCCAAAGAATATAAAGAAAATAGATGTGCTTGGTGCTATCTCAGCTTGGATGGCGATGCACTACTATTGATAAACATGTGTTTTATAGGTCAATGATTTTGAATATTGATCCAGAAGTTGATAACGACGATCTACCTGTAATAGCGATTAAATGGATAAATGATTTACATCAACCTCACTTTATATCTGGCCTGTTCGGTTATAACAAATTGGTGCAAATCGGAAATGGTGAAATAGGGCCCACGAAAATCCACTTTCCCACAAAGTCAACAGGAGATATATCCGCGGGATGAGTGGTTTTTATATCCCGGCAAGTATGTCCACTGGATCTATCTGACGGAAGTAGGAATAAATTTCCACGTCAAATCTTGCACTCATCCGAGTAGATGACAATTAACAAAATCGCCGCACCTTTCGCAACTCAGATAACTGTCGCAAACCAATGAGGTTCAAAACGGCACAAATGTGCCTGGTCATTGCGAAACTAGATAACGAAACATAAGTCTGCTTGTTCTGCCATCTAATACTGTCTATTTTCATTCCCTATACTTCGTTTTGCGTCATTTTTTACGCTCACATATAGTGGCAATAAGTAGCAAATAAATCCAGCGTAAATATGGTTTGTCCATTTCTATGACACCCTCGCAAACTTTTCAAAGCACGTAATGCCATTTGAGGTTGATAGCATGATTTTAAACTTCATTCTTGGACCAGCGCCTACATTCAGCAATATAAAACTAATGTATAAGTTTCGCCCCCTAATTTGTTAATAATGCACAAAATATATCAGTGACTGTCACCTTCTGCTCTTTACTCAAGCACGGATTCCCAGTTGGCTAACTCGTAGGCTCTATCCACTAGACAGAATCAAACGACCTCCTACTCGACATTATAGAGTTTAATTTCGCCTGCTTTGTAGTTATTAAAATACTTCTTTCCTCAGGCCTGAATCGAAGAGAAAGATATTTTGAGGTAAGATTTTTCATTCCCATTGCCAATGATATCAGCGGGGTAGGATAGGTAAAATTATACTCTGGCATTTATTTGGATTCGATGAATAGATTATTGTGCTCAGATATGAATGCTGAGTTATGAAATTGTACTTTGTTTTGTAAAATCTGAGTGTACTAAGGCACAACGAAATGCTACCGCTGTCCAAATCAAGGTTCTCAAACAGCAGGGGTCGATGGCGCGTGAGCGATGAGTAATAAATGGGCCAAACGTGGTCGTCAACATTCAAGACCGCGTACTAAAAGTTCACCCCGCAAGTAAGATGAGTTTGCTTGAGCCATTTCCCTGTTTTCAGCCGTCAAACCTCCAGAGACCTATGACAAAATTAACCTCGGGGTTTCTGTTGTACTGTCTTAGTTAGTGTAACGAATTCAATGCGTAATCATGATTGTTTTTACCCCAAAAGCAGCTAAAAGCACGTCAAGCCATCATTCTCTTATTAGATTATGTGTCGACATTTGTAGCCTACTTGATTTTCTAATTACCTCCGATACTCGTTAGGGTGTGAGGTCACCATGGGATACTAACTATAACGGTCAGTGGGCTATGTTTACTAAAAAAATTTAGGCAGATTTGCAATATAATCTGATTATACAAGATTGAACCTTTCGGGATGTAGCCATCAATTTATATCTTTTAAACATTATTTATTCATCAAAGTTATTCATCATCAAAGACATAGAATAGTGTCTAAAATGGTTGTGTTTGACTCGCAGGGTTGCGTTCGTAAGGAATTTGAACGCGCTGCATAATGAATGGCATTTCCGTCACCATGAGCTGCACAAACGTCCATTGCAAAAGGATAAACATAAAACTTGTCCTAATAAAGCAGACATATAGCTCTATAATTCCGATGGCGTACTGCAATCAACGTCAGTCGTAAAACTAAACATTGCATTTCAGGCAACAGTTTACATATTGAACCAAGCAACAGTTATAGTACAAAGATTTTACCAACTCGCCTATAGGTAACACTTTGCAAATACGTTAGCTGTCATGTGAACAACAATAAAATGGCAATAATTGAATTCTACATATTACAAAGGCCTCTTTAGTCAACTATGTTCAGACGAAATCACTACTTTGCTAAATATAGGTTTGTATGGACAGAAAACGATAAAGGCAGTCAAATGTATTACCTAATAGGTCTAGGCGTCTGCGTGTCGCCAACATTAGTTCATAACATTTGGAGCCACAGTTGAAGTACGCTAAAAATACCACACCTGCAGGTTATAGTCTTACCACCTTCATTTCTGCGTCATCATTCGACATGCTGTTATTTACGGTAACGCATCGTCTATTTTTGGACCAAGACCACGAGCTCTATCTCAAAACTACGACAATTGGCGCGATACTTGACGGCAATGGCTGAGTATTTCGAACACCTCTATATTGCCGATGTAATTAATCGTTACTTGATCAATATTGAGACACGTTGATATTTAGTCACTCAATGAGCTATGTTGAGTATCATACATTTGTTAAAAGCAAAACTAGGACGTAAACGTTAACCATATGTTAATGGATATAGGAGTTAAATACTACTCATGTGTCGTGTAACCAGTCTTTTAAATAGTTGATCACATGAGATACAGTGTTGTATTTCATTTTGATAAGGTATGTATTGCGGAAGATGGATTACTTGGCATGGTTACAAAGCGCGTAATCCACTTTGTGGAGATTATCATTGTGAGCAATTGCAGGCTAGCCGATGCGGATGTCATTTGAATTTGGTTGAACATGATTCATTGAATGATAAATATCAATATCGATATTTACCCCATGATCTATTTGAGTAGTGTGTGCTAAGCTCGGCTTTCGCTCTGCTTGATTTTGTATGCATAGCTGCACTATTTTATCACTAACCACAACCAATTTTGAATCAAATAGTGCCGAGCAGTTGCTTCTGAAAGGTGGGTGAGAACTGCAATGATATCCAAGATCTGAGTGGAGTAGCGCAAGTCAAATCCATATCAAAACTGGTACAATTGGCGATATCAACACGCGTGGCATAGACTCTATCACCTTTCGAGATAATGTACCCCTGTACATTAACGGCGATCGTAAAATTATTCATGCAATGTTAAGTGAGAGCCGCAAACTATTGAGTAACATATGTTTACCTTTTTACCTGATCGTTTTGTCACTTGATTACTACAAATGCCTGAAACGAACAGAATGCATTGTGGTGTATTATAGAGTTTGCAAATGAATGCAAAGAGCTGAATTTCGTATATAACTTTATGGTGGATAATGTTCGACAATAATTGTAATTTAAAAAGCTTCATATTGTTTTAAGAGTTTTATTATCTTTATATTTTAAAGAAAAGTTTGGCTGTTTCCATTTAGTACAAACCATGTCGTATATTCGGCGACATAATTGATATTAAACCAATGGTGGTCGGAATGGAATGGTAAAACACATTAACAGCTACATATCACAATAACGTGGGTATAGTGGCGAAAATATCCTCACACATTGAACAGTTACTGTTAATAGATCACCGTGACTTTTGGCTCATTGTATACGCAGTGTGTCTCCCAGTTTCTCTGTGGCATTATTTAAATTTCACAAATATTATTTAATGCCTTGAATGCAGCGTTTGACGATTGTCATTAAGAATTGGCTGTGTAGATAAGATGATTGATGGAAAATGTAATAACATAATGATGCCATTGGATCGGTATAAAAATAGTTTGCTCATTCCGCTATGACCGCTTTTCTTGCGAAACGTGAGGCCGATAACCGAATAAAAACAACTATCAATGACTCCGCCAAAATGCGATTATATTTATGTTTACGAGAGGTATTCAATAATTGAGAGCAAATCCGACGTTATCATAATGCAACAAGCCTCCGTTTATGTCTGCTTGTTCTGTGTTTAGTAAGGCTGCACTCATTGCTGCTACATTACCCAATACGGTGCTGGACATCAATCACTTGGCCATGGAATTGCTATTCAGCAACCTTCACAACAGAAAGGAGCTAGCAGTTATTGTAATTAGCAGGTACCTCTTTACCGGTTGAAGTATTTGCTTGTTGCAGTACACATTGTCTGACACAGCAGTATACTTGTATGGTGTAATTTAAGTTTACCGCCTGGCCGGAAACTACAAGTAAGAGACATGGCAATGTTAAATGCAACATATTCCTCCTGGAACAATCGGTTGATGTTATGTGTTAATCTTCTTCTTGTAAGAGGACCATTGCGGATCTTATCGTATCAACGCGCGTGCCCAAGTCACATTCTTGTGCACAGTTACAGTTTCGTATAAAGGACAAGACTTTTTGTTAGTTTCTGATATATTGTTGTTGTCATCGAAACTGGCTTTCTTTCATTGTCAATAACATAACTGTGATATATTTTTTATGGGTAATATGTCAACTTATAGTTTCTCACGTACTTCTATATTTCAGTACAATGGTCCATTAGATATGCTGTTGAGCACAATGATACAATGATGCAGGGAGGGCCTAACCTAACCTCGTATAATGCGGACCATCTATTTGTGAACGCAAAGTCATTGATGTTATATTTATTGCTTGTAATGTGTTATCAGTTGATTTTCTTTATATAGCTTAGGTAATCAACACATGCAAAGGCGCATTCTATGATACATATGTATATCGTAAGTCATAATGCATGCGCTAATTGTTCTCAACTTATCTGTCTGAATTAATTCCAATAACAGCTTTTAAACACTTTTTGTGGTAAGATTCACATTATTTTGAAGTTGCAGCGGTATAACATTAATAGTCACATCATTTTGTGCGACGTCAATAAGATGCTGGCACATCATTTGTGCACTTCTCGTTTTTCAATGCCATGCCAGTTGCTTTTCCTGACATATAATATAAATAGCTCATGATAAACTATTTTATATAGTATTAGGTATTTCCATATACTATTTGTTCCCATTGTTCAATTTGCAAACCCAAAAACATCGCGCTGATGATCATTAAGCGGGCGACTTTACTTTCGTGAGCGCTTACACACGCTTTACTTTTATGTCGCATTTTTTCTTCCAGTGGTGATCCAAGAGGCGGTCAAGCTTTGAATTGCGTATCCGTGTCTGCTCACGAATCAATAAGTACTGCATTCAAATTACCAATGACATCCTTCATCTGTGAAAAACCACAAAGACAACCGCTGGTACAGTTAAGGTTACCCCAAAGCACACAACTCTTGGATGCTATAATGTAAGCTTATTGGATTAACAGATATTTTGTGATTGAACACCAGTAGTAATATTCAAAGCAACAACTAATAAGCACAGTTAAATAGCTATATAGAGTTGATGGATTATGTACAAGGAAACAGGCGTGCTCAGAATATTTGGCGAGGTTGATGATCCCTGACTGGGGTGACTACATTATGTGGCATCCATGTTTTCTTAACGTAAGGTTATATACTTTGCAAAGGATGAAATAATGCCATTATTGGGGACCATTACTACCACGAACCATCTTCGGCTGGTCAAGCTGGTCGAAGCGATGACATCCATCACTGGCGAAAGTCATCAACGCCGGTCACAGTGATAATTACAACTGCTTTTCTGTTTAAGGCATAAGCACCACCATCGTTGCAGAATCTCTCAAATGCACATATAAGGCAGGCTAAGACTGTAGTGATTATGATTTCGCATTTATTCATTGCAAGTGAGCAACTGAAGCAATTTATACAACCAACAAAATATGAGCTGTGATATGAGAAGACTTGACAGTTACTGTAATGAATATTTCTGCTTATTGTGTTGAACGTTTTTGTTCCTTCAAAAACCGGCAAATATTTCGCGTCGGTTAGCTGCATCGAAATAGCTACTACCTGTCATAGTTATTTGGAAATGACACTTTAACGTTAATGAAAAATGACATGACGACCGCAACATAGAAATCTTATAAATTTTCATTACGCAGAATGACACAAGGAGAGACAGTCGACGTCTCTTAGGTTATTTATTTTCATATTCACAGCAAAAAGGGGGTTTTAGTAAAGACCAACAACTATCGCGACGGCAGTGAACATATATTATATATTCTTTCGTTATTATGATTTGAGGTATGTCCGCTATGGTTATACTTGGCAAACCGTGATACAGGTACGCAGCAATATAGGCGCTATACTTTGGACATAGAATTCACACAAACAGATGCCTTGAGAAATGCAATATCAATCTTCACAGCAACTAATGAGGAGCGGATAAACATATCGTCCAGTCATTTTCCCGGAGAGCATCGTAAATTGAGGCTATATAAATTCAGCTGTAAATTACACACGAGTGCTGTTGAATAAACTGCGCATCCGATAGTGATTACGCTCTTTACGAACGGAAGCAACGGCCTGATGACGTCAATAACCGAAATGGCTAGCGTTAAGTGAATGGTGGAATTGTATGCGACTCTCTTGGACCATAAGTAGATGGTAATCATCCAAGAGCTGACTCGTGTGTCGATGTTTAGCAAATCTTATTGACGGATTTGTAATCAAATATCATTATTTGATTGCCATACATAATTAAACGGCATCATGGACGTTCGATACGATACTTATCTGAAAGGAATTCCAATTGTACATTATAAAGATACCATACATCTTGTGCCAACACATATTGGACGACAGTTTGTGCCTCCATTTTACCGCCTATATGGGATACACATATGACACTTAGCGTCGTGAGTTGCATTATGAACGCCGTAACAGCAGAAATTATTTTGCTGCATCGCAAAATCATGGATTTTATATCTAGTACTCACTTTCCTCCTGCGGCTGAATTATCTAAAATATTTCAATAAATAGGCAGAAAATCACGTTATGTTTGAATCAAGGTATTTCTACTTATCAGTCTTAATTAATTTAATTGCAGCATAAAATACAGTTCATTTTAAATTTCTTACTCTGTTGAAGCTGTGGCGGAATCACATTGATAATCATATTATTTTGTGCTACATCATGGAGTACGCCAGTATGATACCTGCACACCATTTGTTTTCAACGTTATGCCACTTGTCTTGTATCAAATATAATATTAGTGGATGCTACTGAACTATTGGCGTGTTGTATGATTTATTTACATGCAGTCTGTTGATATTGACTCCGTACTGAATTTATTAAGCGGGCGACTTTCATTATCGTTTACACAAGCTTTACTTTGAAGTCGCTACTTGTAGCACTCTTTCCTCCATGGATGCTCACGAAGTCGGACCAGCTTTGAGCTGCCCATGCGTATCTTCTTAAGAAGCTGTCAGTACCATGCCTGCTTTGCTTCGCATTCAAATTACCCATAATATCATCTATCCTTGCATAACCCACAAAACATAGCCGCTTGTATAGTTCAGGCTACCCTAAAACTCAAAACCCTGGGATGCCATGATATAGACGCATTCCGCGATCTTATGTAAATAAACACGAGTAGAATTATTACAAGAGAACAGCAACAAAACCTTTTATAAAATAGCTATATAGAGTTCATTACTATGTTTAAGGATAACAGGCTTGCGAAAATTATTTGGCATGGTTTGACTAAATTTGCTATAAAGTAAGTATCGCAGATTGGATCGACTACATTATGCAGTCTTTTTTATCTCCCCGTCAGGTTGTATACTATGCAAAGGACTCCATTATCGCCTGCCATCATTACCACGAACCAGCTGCATCCCAGTTGGATGGTGTTAGCGATAACATCCGAATGTAAATGCCGTCTGCACTTCTAGAATGATCACTGTGGGTTGGCATAATCACTACCATCGCTGCTGACTTCCGTCAATGCAACTATAGCGTTTAATGCATCATCCATGAAACGACGCTAACAGCATGCTATTGTTAGCATGATTGACTCAACACAGGTAGGCAGTATTATTCTGATATTTTTTATAGGTGAAAAATAGGTTGATGCATGTAAATAGAGTAAGTGCATAGATGGGATCGGTCGTGGACAGCAGATGAACGACATTTGTCATTGGCTTGTTGCACACGACTGGATTATATTACATGAAGCAAGATAATGTGCATAACGCCTTATCTCAACACTCATAGGTATTTGATGTTTGCTATGCAGTGTTACCGATATCGAGGCAAATGGGAAAAAAGCTGATTTATGAGATTGCAAAAGCGTCGTACAAAACGGTTACTGCTTAAACGACGCAAGATATGAACATGGGCTACGAGGTGCTCGTGTATGCAATGTTATTGCCGTGCTAGCAGTTTTAAATATTATTTAGAATGATGATGGCAACAGGATACACGAGAGGTTGATGTTATTCATCACTTGCCGACGACATTGCCCAGACAAACGCAACATGACACTGTATCTTAAGTCCTTTCATTACGCAGAACCAGACAGCAGACGTCTCTTACCTTATTTGTTTTAATTTTCACAGCAAAAGAATGGTTTAACTGTGGGCAAACAACTATTGTAACGACTGTTAAGGTTCATTAAGAACCCTTACTCTGATGTTTTGCAAATCGAGCGTCAGGCATGCAGCAACCGCGGCGCTATACTTTGGATATAGAATTCCCACTAAATGATGCATTTAAAAATACACTATCATTCACCAGAGTAACTAATGAGGAGCGGATGGATATGTCGGCCAATCATTTGCCTGAGAGCATCGTAAACTGAGGCTAGATATATTCAGATGTAATTTACACATGAGTGTTCTTGTAAATACTGCGTATCCGACAGGAATGGCGTTCATTAAGAATGGAAGCAACCGCCTGATGACACATTACCAATAATGCTGGCATTAAATGAATAGAAGAATTGTAAGATATTCTCTCTGAACAAAAAATAGAATGTAATAATCCAAAAGATGACTTGCGAGTCGATGTTAAGGCAATGTTATTTGATGATTTGTGATAAAATTGCCTTTTTTACCTAAGGTTATGCATGCACTCAGTAACTCATTCACCAATCGATAGTCGAAAAATTATGAAAACGTTGCTCTCGTCTTTTGCGTGCCGTGCAATCAGTGGAGGGACATCGCCCTCATAGTACCAGTCACTCAAGCCCTTATAATGTGATTTCTAGCGTAATGATACGCTTTTAGTAATACGGAGGTCATTCGCGGTTGATGCGTGCGCATATATCGAGCAGTGTTCGGGGGAAACATTACCGGCTAGAAGGTCGGAATAATGTGTGTAATATTAATTGCAAATTATTGCACGTTGTTCTCCGCAGTTGTTTTGGAATATCAATGAAAGTTTGCCAGTGCTCAATATATCATTGCGGTGCATGCAGTAACATTCATATGTTGCATTCCGAGGTAATCTTATCTTTTGTTTATCCTGATTGGCCTTCTTTTCTTCAATACATACAACTTTATTGATAAATGTCAATATACATGCATGAGGTTAGCAACTGCTGATGAACGGCCATTTAAAAATAACCATCAGATTTATAGACGATCAGAATGCGATTTCTATCAAATGTTTATCAATATTTGCATTAATAACTGCTCAATCGGCGATTATTATTGCCCTCTATAATACATCAGAATGAACTTCCCTTTGCTTACTTCTCATCCATGATCAAAATTATATTCATAGATATTGTGCTAAATAATTATATATACACGCACGTCCATGGGAAGGGCTTACGTCCGTTCCAGTGGCACAATCCAGCGCATATCAGTACAGATATTTTTGCATCTCACCACATACCGTATTTTGATGCATTGCATTTTTGTTCACTGTGTTAACGAGGACTGGATGGTTCAATATTGTCATGCACATCAATTCATCAAACTTGCATTTGTGACGACATGAGCGTTTCAGAGATATTTCAGTTATACCACAATCTCCATTATGAGCGTTAAACAAGTATTGGATAAATTTTGCCTGAATACATGCGTTGAATATATATTACTTGATATGCTGTCCGCAGCGGGGCGGATAGCAAACCCAACTAATTAGTAACCATGGCAAGTCACATAGACATTGCACGATGCACAATTAAATACAAAGGTAATATATTATCCGGTTATACGGCCTCTGATACAGAAGTTTTGGGAGAGCGCAATTACCATTTGCCTTGTAATAATTGACTTTCAACATGGTTTAATGCAGGTAATTCATTAGACTAAAAATGTAAGTGACGTTGTTCAGATTGCAACTGTTTGTATACAAGTAGTAAAACATTACGTCATTGTTATTCAGAAGAACAGAATGTTCAATAGCTATCCATATAGGTATACTTGATGCCCAAGTAACAAAGTATCCAATGTCTGCGTCATTGATACAGAAAGGGCTACACCTTGTCTCGAGCTTTAGTCTGCGAACACATGCAACGAAGTTATGACTCTGGAGAATTACTTTAATTGCATTTTGAAAATTGTGTTCTATAATGATTCCACTAGCTACAATCCCATCAAACTAATCAAATGATGTGCTTAATTACCAGTGACCAACCTCTACCAAAGTACAGTTGGGAGGTAAGCCTTTTAGCGGTGAAAATATATTCATAGCGCAAACGCAGTACAGCTGCTAGAATGTGTCTTATTTGCCTTATGTGTGCAAGCATGTTAGCATTAGCGCTATGCTTCAGCTCCAGAAATGTAAATTGCTCTATATAATATAAAGCTAATAGTCTTGTTTCAGCAACGACATACTATTTTGGTATATTGTCGGCATCCATGGGTTTCTGTTATTATCAGAGTGGGGAATGTTAGATTATGGAAATACCTTTACCTGTAGAAATGCAATATCGTTCGAATTCTAATAAATTATACGCAACATGAAACTGGTTTGAGGAGCGTGTCTATGCGGCAGTCAAGTTAATTAAAAACCAAGAGAATCAGTAGCGATAACAATAATCTTATCGAGTGTTATGCATTTAGAAACGATAAACACCGATCATGAAATACCCTAAACAAGAGGAAATGTGTTACTTCAAATAAATATTTGCATTGCCATACTGTAAGTTGCTTATATTAATCTGCGTCGTGTGTTGATACTGTAGAGCAATTAATACTAGACGCCATCTGAGGGTGGAATTTATAAAACCTTTGATCAAATGAGCGATCAAATTAATGCTAGCAATAACATTTAATGTGTTATATTTTTATATCCAGTTGCAGACGATGAACAAAGAACAATAAGCAGCGAACATGATTAGGATTTTTGCAGACATGTTACTTGTATATATCGATTTCCGCTCGCATCTATGGTTTGCCGAGCACTAAGTCAGCCATCGCATCGAGTTAATGCTGTACAACATTATTTTGATAACAAGTAAACTTTCATGTACAATTGGTTATATAATGCGAAGCACAAATAGACTGCACAGCAATTACAGTCCTGGCGCCTGCCTCTGGCCCATTGCATCCTCAGGGCACTTTTTGATGAGGTACATTGCTACATATGGGTGCGAACTAATGTGCTTTCAATATATAATCCCATGAAATATCAAGCAACATTACATGCTTGGTTCTACACCTGAACGCAAAACTGTGAATTTCATTACATTATCAGATTTTGACATTACCGCTTAATCATTTATCGGATGTAGTCCTCCACTGCGTTTATCAACTTGAACGGAAGAACTATTGTCAGGCCACTTTTTCTTTATTACGCATTACACGTGGTTGCCCGCCAAATTGCAGTTATCAAGTACGGTACATTGCAGTCTAGATGTTCTAATTTTTTGTCGCCCGCAGTAATTAGTTTTTCTCTGTTTCTACCTACGTCAGCAGGCCGGGGAACCTCATGGCTGATGCATGAAGCGCTGAATTGCTTAACGACCACCACCACTTGCTAAAAACCACTAGTACCATTGTAAAGTTTATTCAGAAGGACATCATTTGTTAATAACAAGATATGGGCGCAAACAAAGTTATTAGTTATGCATGGATAATGTTTTAGGTTATTTATGAATCTTAATTTGTCGGTTTTAAGTGACAGTTTGTGATGGACGGTGCACGCTGACCAAAATGACTTGCGTACATTCTATTTGTCATCACGGGGTTCTATTTCTAACTCTTTATGTTGAAAGTTGGCCAATGTGTTATAATTAGCGTGGATTGAACGCAATTTGCCAAATTGACGGCATCATATATAAGCCTGGATGCCGCCTACATGGGGAATGAATTAAAGGTGGTCGATATTTAATTTCGTTCTAAATACAAGTTGTTCATAATATTAAAGTCATGTCTAGGGCAATCACTATCTTACCTACAGGCTCGTTATGGCTTTATGGAGATGCTACATTTTACTTCAACTGAGGTTATCCACGTCAATCCAATTTGGTTGCTTATTTTAAGGTTACACTGGTCGTTGAGGCCACGTCGCAATATCGTCCCTGGTTTACCTATTTATCGACCCGGTGTATGCCAATGTGCATATCACTAACCGTACCGAAGATGTGGCGATGGTTATGAATAACGCATCTCCAACGATATTGGAGGTCAATGTCCGCTTAAAGTCTTTGTTGTCCACGGTGAAGCATAATTGTTGTCGTGTTGTTTGAAATAAAAAAATTCGTCAAGCCAATGAAAGATCAAAGCTCCAGCCCAAATGTAGCGCATCAATTAGGTAAACTAGGAAAGCAAGATTACAAAATGTTGTTTACAGATACTCCCCACGTTATGTGTGCACTCTTATGGTGAAACTACTACAGGTAGCTTGTTGTTGCCTTAATTTGTGCCAGAACCAAGTTATGCGTTACACTAAATTCTAGCTTAATCACCGAATCAATCAGTTACGAGTCTATTCTGGTCGCTTCGTGAAGCTACATGCTACTTTAACAGAGCTTATTCACAGTTGGTTATTTACTTTCAGGATACACTGGCTGGTTCAGGTAAGGTCTTTCATTACTTCGCGATATGGTTTTGCTTATTGCAAATCGTAGGCCCGGATGTATGCCAAAGTGCATGCCATTAACCGTTCGGATGTTGTCACCTTGGTTATGAATAACGCATTACTCAACGGTGTATCTCAAGCGATATTCGAAATCACTGAGCGTCTTTATTGTCCGTATGGATGCATTGGTAACAGTTTTGTGTAATATTCATCTTGAGGATAAAAATCAAAGCATCTGCCAAACTTCAGTACATTATCTATACAAACAAGGGAAGAAGTGTAAACCTGATTAATTACCCGATAAGCATTACTTCGGAGCATAAGAAGGGCTAATTGGTTACAATCAATAAATTAATCCGGCCTCGTGACGTGTTAGGCAGTTATATGCCATACTAGTGCTAGGAAGGTGATCAAACATATATCTTCTCTTCTGTGTGTTTTCTGCAACTGTATATTGTTTGGTAAATGCCTGGCCGTTCATTGCCGATGGTCTTATATAATAATGAAATGCTGACTTGATTCTATCCAGCTACACATGGCATCTCAGACTGCTATGGTATCTTAGAGATTTAGAGTACAATAAACGTATAATGCATCTAACATGTCATAACCGAGTGCTCGTAAAATACATATTTGACTTGATAGCAAACGTGCTATCATGTATATATAATGAAATACACTGCATGATTCCAAGAATTTTGATTATATCTATATATGTTCGCAATATTAATGTAATATCGTGCCTTTGAAAACCACTCATTCCGTTAATCACGTTATGTGCCTCATCACAAATATCTGCTGCCATCAGCCATCGTAATCATGCGTCGCCCATTGGCAACTTTGATGTCATGATATATCATGTCATTATCAGTCGTGCTGAAGTAACTCACTTATATGTCGATCATGGACATCACTAGAAGGCATTGTGACGCAGGAATACTCTTTGTACGGGCGGCCAGACGCGGTACCGAGCATATTGTGGCTCCTTGCATTTACCATAGAGACACAAAATACATTCACAACTAAATTGTAATAATTTCCATCCATCTCCGCGTTTAATATACTAAATACAATATTTATCCACCATGTCGCATATGCACATGATAGAATTCCCACTCACAGTGTGCTTATTGGTAACGCCACTTACCAAATTAACAACATTTTAGATTGCTTGCATATTAATACGATTGGCTCCTTCTATCACAGCCTTAATAGTATACATCTTGCGTAAGGATACATTATGGACAACTTTTCGGTTGTTTGCAACCTGTTTCTTTGCGATAAGTTATAGGTTAAATTTACGCTGCGCCATGACTTTTAGGAAAATACGTTTTTCTACACACTGTACATTCTTATTCAATAAATGACCAATGCAAATATATTATACAACCGATACAGCCATTACAATGGTAGATATTCCTGCATTAATTTCATACCCCGATTCAATAGTTTTGGGCTAAATCTATAAACAGGTCACGCAAGAACCAATACCAGGAAAAGAATGCCTGAGAAAGGTAACATTCTTCATATCATTTTGAAGCCAGTAACATACATGCTGCCAATTGCTAGGGGTTGTCTAAGACTGAGAACACATCAGGTTAGAAACAGTGGTATATCAATATATTTGAAATATTAACATCAGTTAATTTAAGACCTTATACAACAATAGCGTCGGACACATATGACCGTTTCCTATTGAGGTATGGACTAGTGACCTAAAATATTGACAGCTGTAACTAAGATAAAGTGCACGTGTTGCAGCGCATTCCATCAATTGTGCTTTTTTTCTCGTTGTAGCATAAGCAATTAACTTTTGAAACTCACCAAAATCCATTATCGCCCACAGTCTACAAGTTCTGTATATTAATCTTGTTTTTACCGACAATCATGGTGTGTACAGAGCTAGCATTCGGGCCTTAAATAACATTTGCAACAGAGGGGTACCTTGTAGAACGAATATTTATACCTATTACCACCTTGTCTAGGCATTGAATCCATGTCACTTCAAATATGGTTTCTAATTTAGCCGTGGATCACGACTGCGTCTTACAAATACATAGCTAATTCTGTGATCTTCAAACTTATGGCATGGATCGGATGTTTATTGAATTAAGATGTGATGATTGTGCTGCACGCAATATAAAAACCCCATAAACAAGCTTCCAATGGACGTTAGTTTATTTTTGTTGTCAGGTAATTTAAATATTTCAAAACTATATAGGCCAACTAACTACTCATACATTAATCACGTGTACCAAAACTATGCTGCACATTCTAGTAAATACAAATAAGCTAAGTTTGTTAACCGCGATTGACAGCTCATAGAGTGAGACTTATTAAACTGCTGTAAAAGAGACAATCGCATCCCATAATGGGATTATCTATTGATTAGATCAAATGCCCGCCTGTTTATTTGGCATTCTATGAGACTTTAAGACTGTTGCAAGCTTCTATCGACTTACCGAGTCCATTTTGCCTACAATGTATTACTACCTAGTTTATTTGGTTCCATACTTAAGTGCCTTGTAAACCACGCATCATGTGTGCGCCGTGTTCACAACAATGAGAATGCATCGTGTGGATGGAAATACGAATTGGTGTTTAAATGGACGTAGGCGCCGATTGCGTTTTCTAGCCAATATCTAGTCATGTACCACTCATGATGCGTTTGTTGCTGTCATAAAGCAGAACAGTTTCCTGAATGTCACGCACGAAGCGAAGAAATAACCTGTTCACGTCAGATACAGAACGTGGCTAAATTATGATGCCTGCTTACCTATTCCCTTGCATCTCAGTTGAGAAACACCATGTTTATCATGGGTCTGATTAATCAATTAAATTTCGCAATCATGGGCAAGTTACAAAGAGGAGAGCCAAAGCTCCAGGCATATCAGATATAACATAGCAGTTAATACATTATCAGAGTAATGTTTGGATGCATTCCAATAACTGCTTACTGGGTGCTGCCATTTCAAGCATTCTCTGTGTGCACTTTTGTTACGATTACAAAAATAATGTAACTCTGTGCGAACTGATGCGAGAAACCTTTAGAGTCGTCATATTCATGCAATTTAATCAAGATGAATTCGTTCTAATAGTTACACTATGATAAGAATGCAATTTCGTTCATCACTCTTAGTATGAAATCCTCAAGGTGATTCGTAACAATATGTCTGTGCCAGTCTTCAGTTGTCTTAAATCCTTCCTTAAAACTCTCATTCAATAGGCCTTGGTGTCACTTTTCTGACGATGAATTATGCTACAATACTGCTTTATGCATCTGGTTGCTGAGCTACGTTTAAAGTGTTACTTTGACTTTTATCGGCTGTCGGGATAATATTTCTTTGAGCCATACATTTTGCCCCAGTAGGACGCTTGGGTCACTTTCAGTTGTGGTCAATGTCATATTACAGACCACACCACGCTGCAACGTCTGAAGAACTACATCAGAAGCTAGGGTTCACACGGTTTATTCAATTATCCCGAATTTCGACGACCGAACGTGTGAATGTTGCAACACCGCTCACCTTGCATTAATTAAAATTAATTAAATGAACCTGTTTGCTCTAGGAAGAATAGGTTTATCAATCGTGTAAGAGAGATACCGAAAATCCGATAAATGGAGAACGAGAGAAAGATGGCGAGAGAGGGCTTCAAAGTGGTTTTAACAATTGTATTACACTTCAAGGGTTTTTGTGTGTGATTGAGTAAATCCCCCACCCACTCCACAGTTAGCAAAACACTCCAAGGACAAAGTTATTAAAGTAATCATATTCCCCGTTCAATTTGTACTGGGTGTTGGCTTCCTTAGAATCATGCGAACATAACGATCTCTACAATATGTAAGTATCAATAGGCTAAGGGTGCTCTGCCATTACAGCAGGCATTTTGAATGCGATCAGGACAAGAATTGGATCCGGTTTCTGCACCTGATCTTCCTAGAAGAATCACAATAGAATGTTATATCGATCTCATGTCATCAGTTATATATGTATATATGAGGCAATGCACGTGTTTATTTTTTAACAGTCATAGTTATACATTGCAACAAATAAAACCGTGGCACATTACTCAGGTGTGAGGCTTCAACAATGGGTAGATAAATTGGTGGTTATGTCCGATTAATAACGGCGTGTTGTTCATCCTTGATAACGGATGGCGTATTGTTTTTCTTGTAATCAAGCATGGAGCTAAATTGGACGCGATATTGTGATGTGCATCGTGTGTGCTTCACAACAGTTTAAGCAAATGACATTATGTAAAAATGCATGACCAAACTCGCCTCACAGTTTCTAAATGTCTCGTCCCATGGGGCGTTTCATTCGGAAATAATAAAGGAACTTTTCTTCGATCACAGAACGATGCGAAAAGCCACGTATATGACTATGAATTGCCGCTTCATTCACTTAAAGTGTATGCGAGCGTATTCTAAATGTATTGAACATACCACCAGCCGCTTCTCGCATAAAAAAACTAACTACCTACAGCCGACGGAACACCTTTAACCTCCTGGCAATACATAGTTATATGTGTGTGATAAGCTATATATATATCATCGACGTTGGCAATGATACTCGTTATCATGATGTGTTGTTGAAGGGTAATCCCAGAAGACACATCAGTTTGACAAATCATCTCAGGCCAACGACTGCAAGAATAGTAAAAACAAGTATGGATATCATATATCCTTTAAAAACCCGTAAACATAACTGTTGGTATTGTTCAAGTTGTCCCTAAACATAACCATAACCGGTGGTATAGTTCAGGTTGCCCTAAAACATAACCATAATCGGTAGTATAGTTCAGGTTGCCCAGAAACATAAATATAGCCGGTGGTATAGCTTATGTTACACCAAAACTAAAATACTCTGGGCTGCTACAATATTAGCTGATACATAATATGTGATTGAAATATTCAAGGCAACAGCACCATCTCTATGAAGCTATGATAATCGCTAATTGGGTTCTGAGACCTTATACTAATGAACACAAGCCCAAAGTCTACTATGAAGCAACAAACTGTATAATTCTCCTTTACCAAGACCACAAGAGAACTTATGTTGATTCGCTTTTGCTTTGTCATCGAACAACTTAAGTTTAGACTTAAAATATAGCAAATAGCAGGTTGCTGTATTCGTGATAGCTTTTGCAGGTGCATCCCCATTTATTAATTTTGATCTGTGGTTACATTAAAGAAAAATCAAATGAGTATATTCGCCATGGAAAACCGCTATATATTCACTTGCACTCCAGATTAATTGTCCCTGAATGCTTTCTAAAAAGGTAATTGAGATAGAGAACATATTCACAAATGACGCAATTCATGTATTATATTTAAATGGTTGCATTAATTATTATTAAGGTGTTTCCGTTGTGGAGCAACATATTGTTATCCATCCACGGCAGTTGTATATCATATGATCACTATGTGAATGCGTTGTACATAACGGCTACCGCTGTTAAACGCTACCAAAAATTGACATGCGCTGCGAATCGGTCGTGTTTCCAGGGATGTTATCGTGTACATCTTAACTCATCATCTGACTAAGACCGGACGACATGACACCATATCTTACATTCTGTCTTTACGCAGAAACCTGGAAAGGAGTGGCAAAAGACGTCTCCTTAGTTATTTATATGTTCATCTTTGCAACAAACGAAGCCCGAATGCTGGCAAACAATTGTTCAGATGGCAGCAAGCGTACATTATATATCCATTATTCTCTATGCTGTGAGGTATAACAGCTGTGGCTGTGATTTGCAAATCGAGACAGAGGCATGCCGAAATCACGGCGCTATACATTGGATGTAGAATCCTCTATAAATGATACTTTTAGGAATGCTCTATCATTCATCACTCCGACCAATACACAGCTAGTGTTTGCAGTGCAATTATCGTGCACATTGTCCTGATGCAAGACTAAAGGTTTATAAGAATGATCGCATGATACAAGCAAGATTGATGCTATTCGTCACTGTGACTAAAAGAACGCAACATGGCACTTTATCCTGCATACTTTGATAATGTAGAAACAGGCAAGGAGTGAAAGTGGCCCTCTAAGGTGATTTGTCATCATATTCACCACGATGGACAGCAGATAAACGACATTTGTCATTGCATGAAGCAAGATAATGTGCATAACGCCTCATCTCAACACTCATGGGTATTTGGTGTTTACTATGCGGTGTTACCGATATCGAGGCAAATGAGAAAAAAGTTGATTTATGAGATTGCAAATGCGTCGTACAAAACTGTTACTGCTTAAACGACACCAGATATGAACATGGGCTGTGAGGTGCTCGTGTATGCAATGTTATTGCCGTTTACATTACCCTGCTAGCAGTTTTAAATGTTATTTAGAATGATGATGGCAACAGGATACACGAGAGGTTGATGTTATTCATCACTTGCCGACGACATTGCCCAGACAAACGCAACATGACACTGTATCTTAAGTCCTTTCATTACGCCGAACCAGACAGCAGACGTCTCTTGCGTTATTTGTTTTAATTGTCACAAGAAAAGAATGGTCTAACTGCGGGCTAACAATTATTGCAACGACTGTTACGGTTCATTAAGGACTCTTACTCTAATGCTTTGCAAATCGAGCGTCATGCATCCAGCAACCGCGGCGCTATACTTTGGATATACACGCACGTCCATGGGAAGGATTTGCGTCCATTCTAGTGCCACAATCCAGCGCATATTAGTCCAGGAATTTGGGCATATACCACATACCCTATTTTGATGTATTGTAGGTTTTGTCACTGCGTTAACGAGGACCGGATGGTTCAATATCGTCGCGCAATCTCAATTCTCCAATTGCGTTTGTGACGACATATTTCGGCTCTGCCACGATCATAATTATCTTTTGCATCAATACATGTGTTGAATGAATCTATTAATAGATATGTTGTTCACAGCGGGACGGATAGCCAACCCGAATAATAAGTAACCATGTCAAGTAAAGTAGACTTTGCGCGATGCACAACTAAATACAAAGGTGATACATTATACGGAGCGCAATCATTTGCCATTTATTCATTAGCTTTCAACATGGTTTAAAGCAGGTAATTCATTTGAAAAAAAAGGTGACATACTATATCGTTCTATTGTCGACATCAATGGGTCTCTATTATTATCAGAGTATTGAAGGCTAAATAATGGAAATACCTGTACCAGTAGAAATGTCATATCGATAGTAGTCTAATAAAATCATACGCAACATGAAGCTTGTTTTAGGAGCATGTCTATCCGGCAGTCAAGTTAATGGAATGCCAAGAGTATAAGTAACGATAACGAGAGCATTCTCGTCGTGTTTTATGCATTGATAAACGGTATACACCGGTCATGAATTACCCCAATCAATAGGATATGTGTTTCTACAAATAAATACTCGCATTGCCATAATGTAAGTAGTATATATTTATCTGCGTCATGTGTTGATACTATAGAGCAATTAATACTCTAACTAGACGCCATCTGAGGATGGAATTTATAAAACCTTTGATCAAATGAGCGATCAAATAAATGCTAGCAATATCATTTAATGTGTTATATTTTTATATCCAGTTGCAGACGATGAACAAAGAACAATATGTAGCGCACACGATTAGGATAAGTACATTTACAGACATGTTACTTTTATATATCGATTTCCGCTCGCATCTATGGTTTGCCGAGCACTTAGTCAGCCATCGCATCGAGTTAACGCTGTACAACACTGTTTTTGATAACAAGTAAACTTTGTTTGCAATTGGCCGTATAATTCGAAGCACAAAGAGACTGCAAAGCAATTATTGTCCTGGCGCCTGTCTCTGGCCCATTGCATCCTCAGGGCACTAATTGATGAGGTGCCTTGCTACATATGGGTGCGACCTTATGTGCCTTCAATATTTAATCCCATGAAATATAAAGCAGCATCACATGCATTGATCTACACCTGAGCGCCAAACTGCAATTCGGCGACAAGGACGGAGTTTAATTACATATCAGATTGTTACATTACCGCTAAATCATTTATCGGATGTAGTTTCTCCACTGCACTTGACAACTTGGGCGGAAGAAATATTATCGAGCCACTAAATCTTTATTACGCATGTCACGTGGTTGGCCGCTAAATTGTAGTAATCAAGCATGGTACATTGCAGTCGAGACGTTTTATTATTTTGTCTCTCACAGTAACTAATTTTCCTCTGTTTTCACCTACGTCAGTAGGCCGGGGAAACTCATGGCTGATGCACGAAGCGCAATAATGCTGTACGACCACCACCACTTACTAAAAACCACTAGTACCATTGTAAAGTTTATTCAGAAGGGCACAATTTGCTAGTAGTCATTAGTTGTGCATGGTTAATGATTTAGATTTTTAATATGAATCTTAATTTTGTCTGTTTTAAGTGGCAGTTTGTGATGGACTGTGCACGCTGTGGTTGCGTACATTCTGTTTGTCATCACGGGGTTCTATTCTGAACTCTTTATGTTGAAAGGTGGCTGATGTGTTATAATTCGCGTCGATTGAACGCAATTTGCAAAATTGACGGCGTCATACCAAGGCGTGGATGCCATCTTCATGGGGAATGTATTAAAGGTAGTTCATATTTAAATTTGTTCCAAATGCAAGTTGTTCATAACATTAAAGTCATGTCTAGGTCAATCACTATCTTACTAATAGGCCAGTGATGGTTTTTGGAGATGCTACATTTTACCTCAACCGAGATTATCCACGTAAATCTATCATATTCTAGCTTAATCACCGAATTAATCAGTTACAAGCCTATTCTGAACGTTTCGTGAGGCTACATACTTCTTTAACGGAGCTTATTCACAGTTGGTTATTTACTTTCAGGATGCACTAGCTGTTTCAGGTAACGGCTTGTAGTACTTCGCGATATGGCTTTGCTTATTGCAAATCTTCAGCCCGGATGTATGTGAAAGTGCATGCCAATAACTGTTCGGAGGATGTCACCCTGGTTGTAAATAACACCTTACTTGACGATTTATCTCCAACAATATTTGAAGTAACTGAGCGTCTTTATTTTCCGTATGCATTGATAATATCTTGTGTATGGCAGTACGAATATTCATCTAGAGGATAAAAATCAAAGCATCTGCCAAAATTCAGCACATTATCTATACAAACAAAGGAATCAGTGTAAGCCTGTTTAGTCACCCGATAAGCATTACGTCGGAGTATAAGTAGGGCTGTTAATCGTCAAATGTCAATAAATAAATCTGGCCTAGTAACATGTTAGCCAGTTAAATGCCATCCTAGTGCTCGGAAGGTGATCGAACATATATATTGTCTTCTGTGTGTTTTCTGCAGCTGCATCTTGTTTGGTAAGTGCCTGACCGTTCATTGCCGATAATCAGATATGATATTGAAATGCTAACTTGATTCTATCTCAGACTGTTATGACATCTTAGAGATTTATTAGTACAACAAACTTTTAATGCAATGTATTTGTGTCACAGCTAGAAGCTCGCAAAACACATAAATACACTGCATGATTCCGCGGATTTTGATTATACCTATGTTTGTTTGCTCACAATATTAATGTAATATCATAACATTGAAAATCACTCATTCCGTTAATCACGTTATATGCCTCATCACAAATATCCGTTTTCTTTAGCCATTGCCAACTTTGATGTAATGATGTATCATGTCATTATCAGTCGTGCTGGTGTAACTCAATTATGTGTCGATCAGGAATTAGTGGGCATTGTGACGTCGGATTACTCTTTGTACAAGCGGCCAGACGCGGTACCGGACGAGGATAGTGTGATTCCTTGCATTTACCAAAGAAACGACAACACACACAAAATATATTCACAACTAAAGTGTAATTATTCCCATCCATCCAAGCGTATAATGTGCTAAATGCAATATTTATTATCTACCATGTCTCGTATGCACGTGATATAATTCCCACTTACTGTGTGCTTATTTGTAACGCCACTTACGAAGTTATCATCAGTTTAATTTGCTTGCATATTAAAACGATTGGCTTTTTCAATCGCAGCCTTAATAGCATAAATCTAGCAGGGGGATATATTATGGACAACTTTTCGGTTGTTTCTACGCGATAAGTTATAAGTTAAATTTGCGTTGTGCCATGACCTGTAGGAAAACTCACGTTTTTCTACACACTGCACATATTTATTCAATAAATGGCCAATGCAAATGTATTATACAACCGATACAGCCATTACAATGGTAGATATTCTGGAATTTATTTCATACTCCGATTCAATAGTTTTGGGATAACTCTGTAAGCAGATCACGCAAGAACCAAAACCTGGAACAGAATGCCTGATAAAGGTATCATTCTTCATATCATTTTGATTTAATTCGTCAAGAAGCCACTACAATACATGCTGCCAATTATATAACTAGGAACTGTCTAAAATTGAGACGACATCAGATTAGAAACAGCGGTTTATCAATATTTTTGAAATGTTATTTATATTTTAACTGAAACAAGTGCTTGTTACGAGTAACATTACTTCATTTAAGACCTTATGCAATAATAACGTAGGGTACATATGACCGTTACGAATTGGTGCTTTAATGGACGTTGGTGCCCATTGCGTCGTCTGGCTAATATCTAGTCATGTACCGCTCATGATGCGTTTGTCGCTGCCATAAAGCAGTACAGTTTCCAGAATGCCAAGTACGAAGCTGTTCTCGTCAAACACAGAACGTTAAAAAATGATAATGCCTGCATACCTATTCCCTTGAAATCGATGTCTGCATGTTGGTTCTATTTTTCAATCATTCTTTGCGTGCACTTATGTCATGATTACAAAAAAAAAGTAATTATGTGTAAACTGATGCGCGAAACCTACAAAGTCGTCATTTTCATGCAATTTAATCCGGATGAATTCGTTTTAATAGTTAGACTATGATAAGAATGCAATTTCATTCATCACTCTTAGTATGAAATCCTCAATGTAATTCATCACAATATGTCTGCTCTAGTCTTCAGTTGTCATCATCCTTCCTTAAAACTGTCATTCGAAAGGCCTTTATGTCACTATCCTGACGAAGAATTATGCTACAATACATCTTTATGCATCTGGATGCTGAGCTACTTTCAGTGATGCTCTGACTTTTATCGGCTGTCAGGATAATATTTCCTTTGAGCCATACATTTAGCCCCAGTAGAACGCCATGTTTTTTGGGTCACTTTCAGTTGTGGTCAATGTCACATTAAAGACCACACTACACTGCCACGTCTAGATAACTACATCAGAAGCTAGGGTTCGCAAGGTTTATTCAATTATCCCACACTTCGACGATAGAACGCGTGAATGTCACAACACCGCTCTTCTTACATTAATCAAAATTAATTAAATAAACCTGTTTGCTCTAGCAAGAATATGTTTTTCATGCATGTAAGAGAAAATCTGATAAATGGAGAACGAGAAAAATATAGCGAGAGAGGGCTTCAAAGTGATTTTAACAATTGTATTACACTTCAAGGGTTATTGTGAGTGATTGAGTAAATCCCCCACCCACTTCATAGCTACCAACAAAAGCCAAGGACAAAGTAATGGAAGTAATTGTGTACCAAGTTTCAATTATACTGGGTCCTGGCTTCCCTAAAATCGTGCAAACATAACGAACCCAGCACCGTGTAAGTATCAATAGCCTATGGGTGCTCTGTCATTAAATCAGGCTTTTGGAATTCGATCAGAATGTTATTCGCGTTATTGAAATGTAATAATACAATCAAGGCCACATCAAGATTGCCTTCCTGTTTCTGCAACTGATCTTGCTAGAAGACTCACAACAGAACATTATCTCGATCTCATGTCTTCTGTTATATATGAGACAATGCACTTGTGTATTTTTTAATAGTCGATAGCACCTGATAGCTATACGTGGCAACTAGTAAAACCGTGGCACATTATTAAAGTTGAGGCTTCAACAATGGATGGAAATATTGGTGGATATGTCCCATTAATTAAGGCATAGTGTTCCTCCTTCATAACAGATGGCTTATTGGATTTTTAAATATCAAACATGGAGCTAAATTGGACGCAATATTGTAATGTGCTTAGTGTGTGCTTTTCAACATTTTAAGCAAATGACATTATGTTATTCTATCCACTGTACACAAGCTAGTGTAGTTAATTGAACTAGTATAACATAATCAGTAGTTGCTCTTAATGTGGAAGTTTCCTCTACTTCGTTCTATGACGATTAAATGTTTTATTATAAATATATCTGCGTCGTTTGTGGAGCTATGTACAGAGGCATATCAAATGAATATTGATTTAATTTTATAAATATCAAACACTTATCATTATAAATTTAAAACACTTCAAATTATATGAAATTATTGCGCAATATATAGTACTTTCGGTGTATGTTAATTAGCCTAATTTAGCAACCAAGCGTTCTTATAATAGAAAGCTACTTCCAGCATACCATTGCTAAGAAGAACATTTGTTGACGAATCAAACTACACTATGTAGGGATCGAAAACAATCAAGTTTTAGTGATGGGACGAGTACTAGTTACCAAGCTTGACTGAAAATTCACACATTTATAATCTCTGAAATGAAGGAAAGGATTAGAAGAATTATACCAACCATTGCAGGATAATTCGAAATAGTTCTGGGTACAATTGTGGGTTGACCCATCACATTCCGCACATTGTAGTACCTTTAATGATAGAGCGACAGTATGATCGGGCAGGCGGCTCGCCTCACATATACTAAGCGTCTATCCATGGGGCGTTTCACTCTGAAATAATAAAGGAATTGTTCTTCTATCACAGAACGCATTGTAATGATTTATCTATAAATAAAAATAGAGAAGATGCAAAAACCCACTTATGTAGCTATGAATCACCATCTTACCGCTTCATGCACTTAAAGCATATGCGAGCTTATTCTAAATGTATTGAACATACCTCCAGTCGCTTTTCGCATAAAAAGCAAACCACCAACAGCCGACGGAATACCGTTAAGCACCTGGCAATACATCGCAATATATGTGTGACAAGCTATATATATATATATATATATACCATCGTCGTTGGCAATGACACTCGTTACCATGATGTATTGGTGAAGGGTAATCCCAGAAGACACAAGCTGTAGTAAATAAGCTGTAAGGGGCTTAACCATTATTTTTTATAGCAGCGTGCAAACGGAATTCGCAGATTTGTTCGACTGCGTTATCCGTTTTAGCTTACCGTCAATGTGGCGAGTCAAAATATGATTCGATGACCCAATTATGGGGGACCATCATTACCACGAATCATGTGCATCAAACCAGGGTGGTGTTAAAAACAAACATCCATTACTGACGAGAGGTATTGCCACCCGTCACATCTATAATGATGACCCAGCGTGTCAAGTAAGGGCAGAAGCACCATCATCGCTGCAGACTCCCACAAATGCACCCAGAATGTATTAGGCAACGTCCATAAAATGATGCAAACAGCTTACTATTCTTAGCATCTCTGACTCGATACAAAGGAAACTTAATTTTATTGTGATATTTTTGATAGGGGAAATGAAGGTTGAACAGTCGAATACACTGGCCAAGTACAGCAATTAATATCGTTCTAAATAAATTGCAGCTTTGGCCCCGTTAATTGCCCTTCTTTTTATGCAGTTACTATTCGTAATAAACAATCCGACTGTGTTCCATGAAAGCGTAAGTTGAACTATTATTTACCTATTTTATGTCGTCATAGCTCATTAAAGACGAGGGAACTCATGTAGATTCGCTGTTGCTTTGTCATCGAACAACTTAAGTTTCAAAATTTTAAACGTAAATTATAGCAAATCCGAGGTGGCTATAATCGTGATAACTTTTGCTTTTGATCTGATGCTGCATAACAAAAAATACACAAGAGCATATTCTCCATGGACAACCGCTATATATTCACTCGCATTCCAGCCAGGGTATTGTTTCGAATTGTCTCAGAATGGTTACCAAAACGGTTATTGAGAAATATTCACAAATGCCGACATTCACATATTAGACATATATGGTTGCAGTAATTATTATAAAGGTATTTCCGTTGAGGAGCAACATAGTGTTAGCCATCCACGGCGGTGTAATATCATTTGATCAATATTTGAATGGAAAGATGATATAGCTAGATATTATATATATTTTGGTCAGTAAAGTCATGCCATGTGAAACATATCCAAGGGACACTTGTAGCTCTTGTCAAGAGCAATGAAGCTCAAGTATAAGCCACTGAGTGTAAAGTGCCCAAGGATTCCCGGCAGTGAATCATAGCCGACGTGTTTCATCTTTAGAAACCTCGTTTAATTGCTCTTATCAAGCATTCAACTGGCAATAGTTAACGCGATTCATATGAACAAATTGAAAGAAAGTTGATATTAGATGAAGGATGCATTTCATCGCTTTTAAACGCTACTAACTGTCTGCTGCGAGTCGGTAGTGCTTGCAGTGCTGTGATTGTGTACATCTTAATGAGAATGATGATGGTCACAGGTTACAAAAGCGCATGATGTTATCAATTGCCACCGACTTAAACCAGAAGATGTCTTTACGATGAAGCAGGAAAGCAGTAGCAAAAGACGTCTTTTAAATTATTTTATGTTCATATTCCCAACAAACGAAGGACCGAATGGTGGCAAACAATTATTTATTCTCGATAATGCTTTGAGGTCAAACAGCTGTGGCTGTGTTTGCAAATCGAGACACAGGCATGCCCAAATCGCAGCGCTATACATTGGATGTAGAATCATCAATAAATGATGCTATTAGGAACTATCATTTACCACAAAGACCAATACATAGCTAGTGAATGCAGTGCAATTATCGTGTACATTGTCCTGATGTAAGTCTAAATGTTAAGCAATTATTATTGTTATTAATCACTTGCCAGCGACTGCGACTAAAAGAACGCATCAAGGCACTGTAACATATATTTTTATGATTATGCAGAAACAGACAAGGAGTGAAAGATGACGTCTCTAAGGTAATTTGTTTTCATATTCACAATGATGGTCTGACAGTTGCAATGACAAGGAACGTACATTATTTATCCTTTCCCGGCGTATGCAACAGCCTGATGATGTCATTGACAATATGGCTTGCATTCAGTGGTTGGATGAAGTGCATGTGCTCCTCCATGACCATAAGTGTCGATGTTAAAAAAATATTATTGATTGAGCTTCCATCAAATTTCATCATTTGATTGCTACACAAAATTGAACGGCTTCATAGATGTTCGGTGCAATACCGAGCAGAAGGAAAAAATTGATATTGTACAGCATTAAGATGCCATGGACAAAATCGCTCATGGAAAGTTTATATTCGGAACAGATATGAAAAAATCGATAACATTCATGTAATACTTGTGAAGCACGCATTAGTCAACAGTTTGTTCCTCATGCTAATTACTGGGTGTGTTAACGGTTATAATACACTTATATGTAATACACATATGCTATATAGATTCACCTTGCATTGGAACAGACGTACCAATGCACCTTGTGCTAGATTGTGAATTAACAAGCAGCCAAATCCACGTTTCATCCTGACATTTCATGTAGGTTGCGTTTCCTTATTATAGGTAAAGAGACCGTTTGTATAGTTGATTTTAGTGAGAATGTTTAATGTAAATCTTTGGGGCTATAGAATGCGCAGTTGCAACATTGAAAACAACCGACAAGAGAGCACCAAAGAATATAAAGAAAATGTATGTGATTGTTGCTATCTCAGCTTTGATGGCGATGAACACCTAGAAGCAGCGAGTCCGTGTCTGTGTATAGCAGGCCAAGGACGCTACCATATCTGGACTTCATTTTGTTATAGTAGAAGTTGTACATCAGGTGCTTTGAGCAGTCTAGTACGCACTTGCCTACATACACCGGTCGGTTAAGCACTAAGTGGGTCTCGTGCATATGCAGGGCGGCAAGGTCATCATCGAATACTTTATGTCGAGCAGAACTGGCCACAAGTCTGCATATTTTGTCCTCTTGCCTTGCCTTCTGAGATTCTTCATGGTTTTACCAAACGAGTTGTTCATCAGCTTGTACACATCCTTCTCAAAGTCGCTATTGGCAACCTTATGTTGGTTTGTGTTCATGCAAATGTAAGGCTCCTTCCAGGGACTCTGATTGAATACGAGCGCACTGTGTATCTTGGTAAGCCTCATTCCCAGAGATAGGTAAAGCTTGAGATTCCTATAGTTGACCACATACTTCTCTTTATTGCGCAGGTTGGGTACCAGCTTCTAAACATCGGTGCTCCTCAATGCACCTAGGAGATTCTTCTGGTATTCGGCCAACCATTCATTCTGCACAGACATTCGCTCTGGTGCCAGTGGAAAATCATTGTGATCAGCATGTAACTCTGCAGGGTATTCCAGATCAACTTCGAGCATATATCCGGTTTCAGCATTGTCGGGATGGTTCTGTATCTGTAGATCGGCCGGCTGATACAGCCACTCAATACCCGCAGAAGGTGAAGGTTGACTCATCGCCCACCCATACAGGTTGTTGGCGTCAAGGTACTGGATATATCGCCCTAAGCTTTTCTTGCTTAAAGCCCTCTACAAACGGGTGATATGCTTTAACATGGCAATGTGATACCATGCTTATGCCACTCCACAGACCCTTCTCAATGAATAGGTGTTTGTCATAGTCGATGAGAAGCTCGAGCCCCACCCCCGTGCTCTTAAGAAGCGCATCCAATGATGTAGCCAACGTCCGGAGGCTTTTGTACCACAACCTGTTTATGGCGTGAGGACCACTAGTTTGTGCCTGTGCCAATACCATGCTAGTCTAAACATACCATTGATAACCAAAGGCAAAGCCCATGTTGGCCAACCCCACCTTTCCAGAGGCTGACTTGTTGACGTTGGCCCGACTGCTTCGTCTCTAGCATCGGTAAAAACGGCCTTAGCCTCACGGAGCTCTCTCAGAAACTTATTCTGATTTGCTTTTCGACTGGCGGTACCCTTTTAGCCTGCTGCAACATTTTTAACTTTTGTTGTAGGTCGCTCATTAGACATTGGCGTTATCTCTACCGCCCTTGTGTCCGCTTGATTTGTGTTCGTTTCTTCCATGTTCACTTCCTCAATTTGTTTGCCCAATTGACAGTTATTATTAAGCACATGTTATAGTAGAGTCAAGCACATGTTATAGCAGAGTGGCGCACATGTTATAGCGGAGTAAAGCACATGCTATAGCGGAGTTAAGCACATGTTATAGCAGAGTTAAGCACATACTATAGAAGAGTTACATACTATGGCCCACAAGTAGTGTCTTCTTTGCTGCCAGTTCCTGTTGATTCGGTGCTTGTTTGTCCAAATTGACAGTGCTTAACTGTTGTTAACGCCACCGTAAATGGAGCTAAGAACATACCATAGCCATGATATAGCTCACATGTAGTAGTGCAAAGCGCGTGCCCAACAAATGGAGCTTTGAGGTCTGTAATTAGCCTTGGCTGGTGCTCGGGTGGGATGTGTAACTTTGTGTGTGTAATTTTGAAATACTGAAATGTCGAATGTAATTTCCCCTTGTCACAGAAATAATGATTATCCAAAAGGCTATAAATGACTAAGGGTTATCATCATCGCCTATTATGCGCGAAGGATATGTGTTCAATGATTCACGCAGCACTTAATGCAAGTCATTCAACGACTCTGGAGGCAATTTTGGACATTATGATGGGAATGGGAATATATTTCATTGGTCAGACAGAAAGCAATGATTTGAAATACTTATATTCAGCGTACAATAGTCAATGTAAATGTCATAAAATGCATGGCAACCTAGAAACACCATCACGCGTAGTACTTGCCCTCCTTAACATTTATAATAATTAGCAGCAATATCAGATCCATATATTCCTGGATCCAAAAGCAAAAGAATATTTTGATGAGCTTTGTTAGGTAGTTATCCCCGTCTGAAATAAGGATATCACATGATAGACACTTGAAGCAAACATAATTGTTTCAACATCAGAATAATATGCCCCTCAATGTAAACGGAGAAGGAAGGCCACATTTCACGCGTCAGTTGGTGAATATGACATAACAGATGTTAAAGCATCTACGCACATGAAGCCAAAACAAACTGTAGTGATCGACACGTAATTTGGCTATAATGTGCTTTGTTGTACTTTGGCCTGGTTTTTTGTTGTTGCATTCTTAGGCGACAAATTGCACTGTATAGGTACAACGATGACCTGATTATTTCCTGGTGGATGATTGAGGACTGTACATTATGACCGTCATACATCAATAAGAAAATTGTTCATCAGCGTATTCGCCACCAAGACATTTCTTAATAGGTAGTGCATTCCATCATCGTATACATTTTGGCATAAGAGATCAAATGGCTCAATTGTTCTGGTGCACTGCTATAGCAATAAAACATCAGTGACGTACTTAAGTAAGAAATTACTATCATTTGTACCTTCGAGCATTGCAAGCTTAAATTGTTTTAAGATGATATCAGCAGGTATTTTAAGCGCGAGTTTGCGGATTATATTTTTGCAGCATTTTGGAACATACAGCCAAACAGGGAGTTTTGTCCTTTATTTGATACATTATGCAGCTGTACTTTACCTGCGCCTTCCTATACCTATCACATATTAAAACAAGTATTTCAGTTAGCATAGCCTGCTAACAATAGTGTTTAAATTTTGTTTGTGACAATCTCGATACAGCAAATCAGTCCAATCGAATGGTGCGGTCCTATCGCAGGCCTCATCACATTTTGATTGCTGCTTTCTCTGTACAGGTTGTTTGCGCGAATAGAAATCACCGCCACTTAGCCGTCCTAAGGTAATCTCTCTCAAGACAACTCTTGTAAGGGCCTCTCCATTATTTTCCCGAGGACCTTTCCATTGTCACAGGTCTTAGACACGCCTAAGTCGAAAATAACGAGCGTGTATATGAAGAAACAATCGATAATCTTGTTAACAGAACAGTTATTTTTTCTTTTTTTGGTCAAATGTGTCGTAGGCCATTGATCATTTTATACGTGTTATCAGTGTAATATTTGCATTAGTTTGCACCCTTTATGTAATTTTCAGACAAATGATTTCGCAATAATGAGATTTCGACATATACCTGATCTCTACAAAGAAATATAAGTGAGAAGGTCCCCCGACTGTTAAGGATTTATACGTTTTGACCGACGACCTACTACTTACTATCAAGGAACCACGTTATCCACCGGGTCTCTTTACTTAGATGTACAATACCTCAAATCTATTGCATTTGGGGTCAACGTTATAAATGGAAATGAATGAATGTAAATTTTTTCATATATAACTGCAATAATTTTGGAATGCCGAGGATCACGTAATGATCATAGTCATTTTCATAGAAACGTCGGCTGAGCATTTGAACGAGGACACGCAGATGCATATTGAATGGGCGACCAACATTCATGCTGTATGACGCCAACGTTTCGCGTCACTACTTCCAAAAAAGGGTTGTTCGGTATTAGCAGGTGTAGGTACATTCTTCTCGGAAGGCGTGATAATGAAATTTGATTATTTATCAATATTTGCTTTGGTTTCTTTCGTTTTCGAAACCCCGCTAGGTCTGAATCAGTTATAATGTTTGAGCCGCGCTACAGTTATAATGCTATTAGTTTCTCAAAATTGACCGCAGGTGGTACGAATGCCAGGCACCGCGGAAAATAAAATAAAACGTATGAGGACGCAATTATCCTTGGCAGTTTCCCTTGCGAAAATATTTGTCTGTGTTTGATCATCACGGTATGCTTCGAAAAATAAAAATAGTATACAAAGGCTGTAAATCTAATTAAGAAGAACTTACCTTGCCACCGACATCCAATATTTTTCTGAGTAGCATATATCAATGCCATATTAATAATTTCTTTAATATAACAGGAGAAGGGTTCCACGAAGCTTTACTTACAATTGAGCATCAGAACAATAAAACTCATGGCATGTGTTTGATCATCACGATGTATAAATGTATAAATGTATAAATATATATATATATATATATATATATATATATATATATATATATATATATATATATATATATTACTTTATATATATATATATATATATATCTATATATATATATATATATATGTATTTATTTATATATATATATAGATATATATAGGAGATTGTGTTTTCGCCATCTTATACAGAAGCATAACAATATCCTCGATTAATGAGTCACTAGGTGCAATAAAGAATGCAAGTTCTTTGCGATTTTATATAACTAAGTCACTGCAACTAGATTTCTAGGTGTTTTTACTACAGTAGATTTATGATGATGCTTCCGAATTGCTTCATTCTCCGGATTAGTGTCACAGGCATGATACGGCGTACTAAAACACGGCTAACAAAAGCGCAATTAATTACTTGTAACACGTCCAATCACTTGTAATTAGGCATTCGGGATGTAACTGCCGGCAGTCTGGGTACTAATTAACCAATACCGCGATTAAAAAAAGCAATATGGCACAAAGACGCTTATTTTTTAACGTAGATATTTTGATGACGTCATATCACGCCGATAATACCATTTTCAGGAACAATGGTGAAGTTTGATGTCGATAACGTGTGTGTTGCACTAAAACCCAAATCATTATGACTTTAAATTGCCTGCTACGATCTAAATATTTAAGTAGGGAATTGCTCATGTTTTTAAAGTTGTATGAACATATTCACGCAGATTGAAAGAAATTAGCGTTTTAGCCTATGTGGTTATGTGCACGAAACAAGATGCAGATATTAGCTACCAGAACTATATGACCTTGGCATAAGATTATCGGCACATGATGCTACACTAAATGCAAGTCGTCTTTGAAAATATATTATGAACTTGAACATTCAAATTCCTATACTACTGATGTCGGCCGTATTGATAATTAATGCTGTTACTTCATACATGACAAATGTGTTAATCCCTAGGCCGCAAGGAAACTAAAATCATGCTATGGTTCTATCAATGAAGCGCCGGATAATTTGTCATACTAGGTGGTTGTCATCTATGCAAATTAAATGATTGACGGGCGCTATGTTACAAGATTAGTGATAGGTATACGCTGTGTAATGCTCTTAGAGAGTAAGCTCATTGTTATAAATTAAGCAGCAGTATATCGTATATATAGCACAACTCACCATTTGTAAAGGCACAATGCAATGTGAAAATAATGACAGGCATTAAGTGCGAGAGGCGGGCTAAATACGTAGGAAGTACATTCCAAAATATCCCAGCCAATATTTCTCTGCCAATTCCAACTTTACCCATCAATTTAAGAACGAATGAGTGTTACCATTCTAGTGAGACACCCTGGTGTTTTTTTGTTTTTCTTCGCCTGTGAAACTTTCCAGTATAATTCTGGTCGTTATGTTATGTGCTTTCAGCATTTAACAACGTTTCAATGGTCAAACATCAGTGGTTAGATATTTGTAATTATCTTAGGGGTTAAATATCAGCCTTTCGTCTGGAAATCAAATTATGATTATGCAGACGCATAGTAACGTGTCATTTTCGAGAGGAACTTAAACTGCGTATGTAACCGTAACTGAACAGAAAGTAATTACTTAACTTTTCAATATAAATGAAAACAGACTGATAAAATTTCGTATTTAACGCTGTTGCATTTCAAAATCTCGATTTGAAAAAGTACTATGGTAATGGCCTGAGACAATCAAGTACCTATTCGACATTATGGAGTTTCATGTTGCTTCGTAGTTAATAAAATATTTGCTTCTCCAGGCCTGATGTACCGATCGAAGAAAAGAGATTTTGAGGTGAGATTTTGCATTCCGATTGTAACTCATAACACTGGGATAGGAATAGGAAACATTAAACTCTGGCATTTATTTTGATTCAATGATTATTTTTGTTGCGCTCAGATATGAAGGCAGAGTATGATGAAATTGTACTTTGTTTTGTAAAATCTGATTGTACCAAGGCACAACGAAATGCTACCGCTGTCCAAATTAAGGATCTCAAACAGCAGGGGTCGATGGCACGTGTGTGATGAATAATAAATGGGCCAAAAGTGGTCGTCAACATTCAAGACCACATAGTAAAAGTTTATGAACAAAAGTAAAATGAATTTGCTCGAGCCATTTCTCTGTTTTCAGCCGTCAAACTTCCCAGAGATGGTTGAAAAATTAACCGACGGGTTTCTGCTGCACTGTCGTAGTGTGTGTAACAAATTATATGCGTAATCATGATTGTTTTCACCCAAAATACATCAGTTAAAAGCACATCAAGCCATCTTCCTTTATTAGATGTTGTGTCGACATTTGTTGCCTATGTGATTTTTCAATTACCATCGTACTCGTAAGGGTGTGAGGACACCATGGGATACGAACTTTAACGGTAAGTGGACTATGTCTACTTAATGTTTGTTAGACAGATTCGCCATATAATCTGATTATACAAGATCCAACCTGTCATAAATTTACTTTTTTAAACATTATTGATCTCAACTAGAAGTACAGTGTTTTCTAAGTGTGTCAGCAATGTATCACGTCTCAGAGTTGCAAATTGCTTGCGCTTCGATTTCGTGACTACACGATTTTATAACTGCAATGTAGCCCTGCATCTTTTAACCATGTCGCTTATCAAGGCGGCCATATTGAAGTTATCTGCTTTGGTTGGCGACTTAATGATAATAATCTCTGCATAAGCATACATATCCCATATTATTGTGTCTAGAACGGTTGTGTTTGACTCGCAGGGCTGCATTCGTAAGGAAATTTTAACGCGCTGCATAATGAATGGCATTTCCGTCACCATGACCTGCACAAACGTCCATTGCAAAGGAATAAACATAAAACTTTTCCTAATAAAGCAGACATATAGCTCTATAAATCCGATGGCGTACTGCAATCAACGTCAGTCGTAAAACTATACATTCCACTTCAGGCGACCGTTGACATATTGAAACAAGCAACAATTATAGTACAAAGCTTTTACCAACTCGCCTAAAGGTTGCACTTTGCTATGACCTGTCTTGCATGACGTGAAGCCAACAGCCAAATGAACAACTGTAAATGACGCCGCCAAAATGCAGATAAATGTATGTTTACGAAAGGTTTTCAACAACTGAAAATATATCCGACGTTATCATAATGCAACAGACCTGTGCTTATGTCTGCTTGTTCTGTGGTTTAGTTAGGCTTCACTCATTACTGCTACATGACCAAACACTGAGAATAGCACTCGGAATTATTATTCGGGCACCATAACAACAGAGAGGAGCAAACAGTTATTGCAACGTGCAGGTCACTCTTTACCGATTGAAGCATTTGCTGGTTGCAGTGCACACAACATTATACATGTATGGTGTAATAAAATTGTACTGCCTAACTGGGAACTACCAGTAAGCGAAATAAACCATGACGACATCCACTGGTACAGCTAATGTTACCCCCAAAACGCTACTCTAGGATGCCATAATGTAAGCTCATTGGTTAAACAGATATTATGTGATTGAACACCAGTAGAAATATTAAAAGCAACAACAAATAAGCACAGTTAAATGGCAATATAGAGTTGGTTGATTATGCTCAAGGACAAACAATCGTGCACCGATTAGTTGGCGAGGTTGAATTAATGCGCTAGGAAGTTAATGATCCCTAATTGGAGTGACTGCACGTCTTTTTCACGTAAGGTTATATTCTATGCAAAGGATGCAATGATTTCAGTATTGGGGATCATCATTACCACAAACCATCTGCGGTTGGTCAAGCTGGTCGAAGCAATAACAAAGTCATTGTCACCAGTCACATGGAAAATTACAACTGCTTTTGTGTTAAAGGCATTAGCACCATCACCGTTGCAAAATTTACCAAATGCACATATACGGCAGCTTGAGACTTAAGTGATTATGGTTGTGAATTCATGCATTGAGGCAATTTATAGAACCAACGAAATATTAACTGTGATATGGCAAGACTTGGCAGTAACTGTAATGAATATTATTGTTTAATGTGTCGAACATTTTTGTTCCTTCAAAAACAGGAAAATGTTTTGCATCGGTTAGCTGCATCAAACTGTCACATTTATTTGCACTTTAACGTTAGCGACAAGTGACCTGACGAACGCAACATAGAAATCTTATAACCTTTCATAACGCAGAATTAGACAAGGAGTGACAGTCGACGTCTCATAGGTTATTTATTTCAATATTCACAGCAAAGAGGGGATTTAATGAAGACCAACAACTATCGCGATGGCGGTGAACATATATTATAGATTCATTCGTGTTTATGATTTGACGTATGTCCGTTGTGGTTAAACTTTGCAAACTGAGATACAGGTACGCAACATCGCGGCACTATACTTTGGATATAGAATTCACACAAACAGATGCTTTGAGAAATGCACTATCACTCTTCGCAGCAACTAATGAGGTGCATATAAATATGTCGTCCAGTCATTTTCCCGGGGAGCATCGTAAATTGAGGCTATATAAATTCAGCTGTAAATTACACATGAGTGCTGTTGAATAAACTGCGCATTTGACAGTAATTACGCTCTTTACGAACGGACGCAACGGCCTGATGACGTCAATAACCGAAATGGCTTGCGTTAAGTGAATCTTGGAATTGTATGCGACCCTCTTGGACCATAAGTAGCATGTAATCATCCAAGAGCTGACTCGTGTGTTGATGTTTAGCAAATCTTATTGACGGATTTGTAATTAAATTTCATTATTTGATTGCTATACATAATTAAACGGCATCAAGGATGTGCGATACGATACCTTTCTGAATTGAACAGTTTGTGTCTCCATTTTACCGCCTACATGTGATACACATATGCCACTAAGCGTCGTGAGTTGCATTATGAACGCCGTACCAGCAGAAATTATTTTGCTGCATCGCAAAATCATGGATTTCATATCTAGTACTAACTTTCCTCCTGCGGCTGAATTATCTTAAATATTTCAATAAATAGGCTTAAAATCACGTTATGTTTGAATCAATGTATTTCTACTTATCAATCTGAATTAATTCAATTGCAGCATAAAATACAGTTCATTTTAAATTTCTTACTCTGTTGTAGATGTGGCGGAATCACATTGATAATCATATTATTTTGTGCTGCATCATGAAGTACGCCAGTATGATACCAGCACACCATTTGTTTTCAAGGTTATGCCACTTGTCTTTTATCAAATATAATATTAGCGGATGCTACTGAACTATTGGCGTGTTGTATGATTTATTTACATGCAGTCTGTTGATATTGACTCCGTACTGAATTTATTAAGCGGGCGACTTTACTTTCATTATCATTTACACAAGCACACAAGCTTTACTTTGAAGTCGCTACTTGTAGCACTCTTTCCTCCATGGATGCTCACGCAGTCGGACCAGCTTTGAGCTGCCCATGCGTATCTTCTTAAGAAGCTGTCAGTACCATGCCTGCTTTGCTTCGCATTCAAATTACCCATAATATCATCTATCCTTGTATAACCCACAAAATATAGCCGCTTGTATAGTTCAGGCTACCCTAAAACTCACAACCCTGGGATGCCATGATATAGACGCATTCCGCGATCTTATGTAAATAAAAACGAGTAGAATTATTCCAAGAGAACAGCAACAAAACCTTTTATAAAATAGCTATATCGAGTTCATTACTATGTTTAAGGACCAACAGGCGTGCAAAAATTATTTGGCATGGTTTGACTAAATTTGCTATAAAGTAAGTATCGCAGATTGGATCGACTAAATTATACAGTGTTCTTTTTATATCCCCATCAGGTTGTATACTACGCAAAGGACTCCATTATCGCCGGCCATCATTACCACGAACCAGCTGCATCCCAGTTGGATGGTGTTAACGATAACATCCGAATGCAAATGCCGTCTGCACTTCTAAAATGATCACGGTGCGTTAGCATAATCACTACCATCGCTGCTGACTTCCGTCAATGCAACTATAGCGTTTAATGCATCATCCATGAAACGACGCTAACAGCATACTATTGTTAGCATGATTGACTCAACACAGGTAGGCAGGGTTATTCTGATATTGTTTTATAGGTGAAGAATGGGTTGATGCATGTAAATAGAGTTTAGTGCATAGATGGGATCGGTCGTGGACAGCAGAGAAACGACATTTGTCATTGGCGTGTTGCACACGACTGGATTATATTGCATAGGGCAAGAAAATGTGCATAACGCCTCATCTCAACACTCATAGGTATTTGATGTTTGCTATGCAGTGTTACCAATATCGAGTCAAATGTAACAAAAGCTGATTTATGAGATGACAAATGCGTTGTACATAACGGCTACTGCTGAAACGTCACCAGATATTAACAGGGGCTACAAGGTCCTCGTGTATGCAGTGTTATTACGTGTACATTACCCTACCAGCAGTTTTGAAAGTTATTAAGAATGATGATGGTAACAAGATCCACGAGAGGTTGATGTTATTCATCACTTGCCGACGACATTGCCCAGACAAACGCAACATGACACTGTATCTTATGTCCTATCATTATGCGGAGACAGACAGCAGACGTCTCTTAGGTTATTTGTATCAATTTCGCAGCAAAAGGATTGTGTAACTGCGGGCGTAACTACTGCAGCGGCAAAGGACCCTCACACTTATGATTTACATATCGAGCGGCAGGCATGCAACAACCGCGGCGCTATACTTTGGATACATAATTCCCACCGACTGATGCTTTACGAAATGCTCGATCATTCACCAAAGCAACTATTAAGGAGCGGATGGATATGTCGGCCAATCATTTTCCGGGAGAGCATCGTTAACGGAGGCTAGATATATTCGGTAGTAACTAACACATGAGTGTTCTTGCATATACTGCGTATCCGACAGGAATGGCGTTCATTAAGAATGGCAGCAACAGCCTGATGACGGCATTAGCATTATGGCTTGCAATAAGAGAATGGAAGCAACGGCTTGATGACGGCATTACCAATATGGCTTGCATTAATAGAATAGAGGACTTGCAAGTGGATGTTAAGACAATATTGCTTGTTGATTTATGATTAAATTTTATCATTTCATTGCAAGGCATGATTTAATGGCAGAATGATTGTTCGAGAGAAATTAACATGGTGCATAATTAAGACACCATTACCAAAACTGCAATTGTAAAATTCATATTTCGATCACTGAATGTATAATAGTTCTGTAAGCAGTAACAGATAAGTCTTGATACATTGATGCAAATAATATTTGCCACAACGTACAACACGTAAGCTAGTGCATCCATTTTACGGCATTTATGTTATAATCTAAGCGTCGATAATCAGACCTTGACCGCTTCAACAGCTTAACAGCACAAATGATGATGCTGCATATGTTCGCATAAAAAATATTCCGTATTCCTGGCACACAATGGAACGTTTGGAGAACGATGTGTGTCAAGATTGCAGAGTGTGTAAAATGTCACTTGTTGACGAGATTTGGTGTGCCTTGCAGAGGAATAGACGTTCTATTGCACCATATGTTGGATTGCGAATCACCAAGCTGTCATGTACACTTTTACCTTTACATTTGAGGTAGGTGGAATTTCATAATCGCATATAGGGAGCCCGTTTCGATGTGTGATCGTCGGGACGGAAATGTATTTGTTATACTCCGACTACAGCATGTGCAACTGTGTAGTTGGCAGCACCATATAATATAAAGAAATTCTGCGTCCAAATATGCAAGTGCTATCTAGAAAATTGATGGCGAAACATTGCCAGAGGTGATATAGTGACCTAATACTTTCATATTCTTCAGCGAAAAACATGATCTCCACGCCTTATATACGAGTATAACTATCCATGTATACATATTAATAAGTGATTTGAAATATATATATATATATATATATATATATATATATATATATATATATATATATATATATATATATAAATATATATATATATATGTTTATATATATATATTTATATAAAAATATATATATATAAATATACATATATATATATATATATATATATATATATATATATATATATATATATATATATATTTCAAATCACTTATTAATATCATTCTTTAAGTAAGTCAAAATATCAATTAGTCTCCGAAGACTGCGCTGCCTTCAGTATTTTCAGATAGCAGACTCAAATGCGCTTACCACTTGGTATTAGGTGATTGTTGGAAAATATAGAAATATAATATAAAAGAACAATTGCACAATATTTCGCTTATTTAAGTCGTGGGTTAGAATGTGATACTTGATAATGTTGTTTAAAAAAGAGCAACCTATTCCCACGGATCTAAAATCTCTTACCAACTTAGGTGTCATCGAACCTGTTGCATGTATTTTATACAATTTTTTAGTCCGGGCCGAGTCATTTGTATTTGCATATATGTTTCATTTTGAAAGGCAAGAGTCATACCGCACGATGTGCATACGTAGTTACTCTAGTTAACGATCTCTGTGGAACAGTTAATGAGCCTCGTTTGAAAATTGCCTCCGGTATAGACTCAGTGAATACCTGTATGAGAAATAAGAGAGCACGATCTTCAGCCATTTTACAGTTTTCCTTAGCATATTGCCTGCTTATAAGATCCGTCGGTGGAATTTGGTTATTTTTCACTTGTTTTGTAAGATAGGTATGCAAATAGCCGGTCACCCACAATAAATCAGTACAAATATATTTCTGCACGTCATCTACAATGCATGTATGATGGTTGGTGGAAATCAAGCATGACATTAAATGCATGGGGTGGCAGCAAGACAATAGATAGGATAGTTACTTGGTTTAATGTGCTACAACCTAGTAAACCGGGCCATTTAACTTTCTGGTAAGTGGAAATCACACATCTCTGGTTTTGCGCATCATTTGACTAGTCACTTACAACTCGTTAATTTACTCTTTCATTGCTTCACACATTATGTCCTCTTACTTTGCTATCATATAATTGTATAAGGATGCAATTGTTTACGCGTTAAAGTGATGGTCAATGTTGTAGTTTTACTTCTCTGTGGATGTGCTTTTACCGTCTTGTGCGTCGTATCGATTCAATATTGACCCGAGGCTTCTTTCCCATATAATCTTGTGATATTTGGTATGGGTTATACGGGTTACGAGTTATGATATAAATATAGCATCTGTCATTTAAAAGGTCAGCTATGTTTACTGTTGAACATGAATTTACCAACATTAATCCTGTTATGCCATGCTAAAAGGACCTTAATATATTCGTAACACACATTCGCTATAAATAATCTGTTGAATGCATTCATATATTGTATACTGGATACTGTTAATGGCTAATACATTGATTTTATGACCAATGTTTTTAATGTATTATCAGTTATATTATGTTCAGCCGAGTCAAGCAGCACACACAAAGACGCATTATATGATGTACAAATGCATTGTTGTGTCCCATATGCACGAGCAAATTGTCCTCCAGCGGATGAATTATCTCACATATTTTAACAAATACGCCAAACACCATGTTATTCTGACATCCATGCATTTCTGCTTATCTCGCTAAATCACATTTGTAGTCACCTCGTTTTGAGCGATACTATGAAATACGTCAATAAAAAGTCAACCCCTAATTTATGTACGCTTTCAACGCTGTATTGCCGTGTTGTGTGATTTATTTAATTAAACTACCCTGGGTGCAATAAGCGTTGTGTTTTTGTTGTTCAATTCGCCAAAGCCAAAACCATCGTTAGTGATCATAGCTTGGATAGACTACATTTTGTGGAATAGAGTGTACCTTGCCATCACGATATACATTTCGCAACGGATACCGTGACACCATTATGGGGTACTCTAGTTACCACTAATCATCTGCAGCCGCTCAAGTTTGGCTAGCAATGGAATCCATCATTGGCGAAAGTAATTCACATTGATGATAGTTAAGGGCATGCGTTATTCGCTGCAGTCTATCACTAAAGCACATATGACTTACGAAGCAACATCCTCAACATGATAAAAACACTGCATGTTTGACATATTCGACATGATGAAGCAGGCTTTGAGGTTTAGTCTGATATCTTCGGGAAGGTAAAAGTAAGTTGATCGGTCAAATAAAGGGAGATTTACTGCAGTTCATAAATTCCTACCTTTTGTCTCCGAGAATTGACCGTTTTATGATTCAGTGATGCGTTTTATAATGAATGTTGAGATCATGCTATGTGTGGAATATCCCTGCATTTTTTAACTAAAAGCATTCACTGTGCAGCCCATGGGTGACTATGGCAAGCAATCATTTGGAAGGACATCGATGATCAATTGATCCGCTCAGCATTAGATTCCATCAATTTGTTTCACGACTGAAGTGAATGCACTCCTAGCTAAGTATATTCGCCTAGTGCCTTTTTTACCTAAGCTTATGCCTGCACTTCGCAACTTATTCACCAATCGATAATCGAAAAATTATTAAAACGTTGCCCTCGTTCTTTGCGTGCCGTGCAATCGATGGAGAGGACGTCGCCCTCGCAGTACCAGTCACTCCAGCCCTTAAAAGGGTATCGCTAGCATAATGATACGATTTTAGTTATACAAATCTCATTAGTGGTTGATGCGTACGCATATATTGAGCAGTGTTTGGGGGACATATTGTGGGATAGAAGGTCGGAATACTCTGTGTAATATTAATTGCAAATTAATGCAAGTTTTCCTCCGCATTTGTTATGGATTATCCATGAAAACTTGCCAGTGCTCCATATATCATTGCGGTGGATGCAGTCACATTCATATGTTGCATTTCAAGGCCATCTGCTTAATCGGCGATTATTATTGCCCTCTATAATGGATCAGAATGAATTTCCCCAGATTATTTCGCATTCATAATATGCAATCGCACCCATGATCAAATTATATTCATAGATCTTGTGCCAAATAATTATATATACACGCACGTCCATGGGAAGGATTTTCAGGAATTTGGGCATCGCACCACATACCCTATTTTGATGCATTGTAGTTTTTGTCACTGCGTTAACGTGTACTGGATGGTTCAATATCGTCGCAAAACCTCAATTCTCCAATTGCGTTTATGACGACATGAGCGTTTCCGAAATATTTCAGCTCTGCCACAATCTCAATTGTGGGTTAAAAACGTATTGGATACTTTTTGCCTCAATACATGTGTTGAATATATCTATTACTAGATATGTTGTCCGCAGCGGGGCGGATAGCGAACCCAGATAATTAGTTATCATGGCAAGTCAAGTAGACTTTGCGCGATGCACAACTTAACCCAAAGGTGATATATTATCCGGTTATACATGTTTTGGGAGAGCGCAATTAGTATTTGCCTTTTAGTCATGGACTTTCAACATGGTTTTAAAGCAGGTAATTCATCAGAAAAAAATTAAGTGACGTTGGCTTATTGGCCTTATATGTACAAGCATGTTAGCATTAGCTCAATGCTTTAGCTGCAAAAATGTAAATTGTTCGATATAATATAAGGGTAATAATCTTTTTTTAGGAACGACATACGATTTCGGTATATTGTCGACATCAATGGGTCTCTATTATTATCAGATCATTGAAGGCGAAATTATGGAAATACCAATGTCATATCGATAGTATTCTAATAAAATCATACGCAACATGAAGCTTGTTTTAGGAGCATGTCTATCCGGCAGTCAAGTTAATTGAAAGCCAAGAGTATCATTAACGATAATATAAGCATTCCCATCGAGTTTTATGACAAACGGTATACACCGATCATGACTTACACCAATAAAGAGGATATGTGTTTCTTCAAATAAATACTTGCATTGCCATACTGTAGGTTGTATATATTTATCTGCGTCCTGTGTTGATACTATAGACCAGTTAATACTTTAACTAGACGCCATCTTAGGGTGGAATTTATTAAACCTTTGATTAAATGTGCGACCAAATAAATGCTAGCAATAACATTTAATGTGTGTTGTATTTTTACAATAAGTAGCCAACATAATAAGGATAAGTACATTAGCAGACATGTTACCTTTATATATCGATTTCGCTCGCATCTATGGTTTGCCGAGCATTAAGTCAGCCATCGCATCGATTTAATGCTGTAAAACATTATTTTGATAACAAGCAAACTTTCATGTGCAATTGGTTATATAATGCGAAGCACAAATAGACTCCACAGCAATTACAGTCCTGGCGCCTGCCTCTGGCCCATTGCATCCTCAGGGCACTTTTTGATGAGGTACATTGCTACATATGGGTGCGAACTAATGTGCTTTCAATAGATAATCCCATAAAATATCTAGCAGCATTACATGCATGGTTCTACACCTGAACGCAAAACTGCGATTTGGCAACATAGAGTTTCATTACATCATCAGATTTTGACATTACCGCTAAATCAAATATCGGATGTAGTCCTTCACAGCGTTTATCAACTTGAACGGAAGAACTATTGTCAGGCCACTTATTCTTTATCACGCATTTCAAGTGGTTGCCCGCCAAATTGCAGTAATCAAGTACGGTACATTGCAGTCTAGACGTTCTAATTTTTTTTGTCGCCCGCAGTAACTAGTTTTTCTCTGTTTCTACCTACGTCAGCAGACCGGGGAACCTCATGGCTGATGCATGAAGCGCTGCATTGCTTAACGATCATCACCACTTGCTAAAAACCACTACTACCATTGTAAAGTTTATTCAGAAGGACATCATTTGTTATTAACAAGATATGGGCACAAACAAAGTTTTTAGTTATGCATCAATAATGTTTTAGGTTATTTATGAATCTTAATTTGTCGGTTTTAAGTGACAGTTTGTGATGGACGGTGCACGCTGACCAAAAGGACTTGCGTACATTCTATTTGTCATCACGGGGTTCTATTTCGAACTCTTTATGTTGAAAGTTAGCCAATGTGTTATAATTAGCGTGGATTGAACGCAATTTGCCACATTGGCGGCATCATATATAAGCGTGGATGCCGCCTTCATGGGGAATGAATTAAAGGTGGACGATATTTAAATTCGTTTTAAATACAAGTTGTTCATAATATTAAATTCATGTCTAGGGCAATCACTATCTTACCTACAGGCTCGTTATGGCTTTATGGAGATGCTACATTTTACTTCAACTGATGTTATCCACGTAAATCCAATTTGGTTGCTTATTTGAAGGTGACACTGGCCGTTGAGGCCACGTCTCGATATCGTCCCTGGTTTACCTATTTATCGACCCGGTGTATGCCAATGTGCATATCACTAACCGTACCGAAGATGGTTATGAATACCGCATCTCCAACGATATTGGAGGTCTATGTCCGCTTTAAGTCTTTGTTGTCCACGTGGAAGCATAATTGCTGTCAAGTTGTTTGAAATAAAGAAAATCGTCAAGCCAGTGAAAGATCAAAGCTCCAGCCCAAATGTAGCGCATCAATTAGGTAAACTAGGGAAGCAAGATTAAAAAATGTTATTTACAGATACTCCCCACGTTATGTGTGCACTCTTATGGTGAAACGACTACAGGTAGCTTGTTGTTGCCTTAATTTGTGCCAGAACCAAGTTGTGCGTTACACTAAATTCTAGCTTATCAGAGCTTATTCACAGTTGGTTATTTACTTTCAGGATACACTGGCTGGTTCAGGTAAGGTCTTTCATTACTTCACGATATGGTTTTGCTTATTGTAAATCGTAGGCCCGGATGTATGCCAAAGTGCATGCCATTAACCGTTCGGATGTTGTCACCTTGGTTATAAATAACGCATTACTCAACGATGTTTATCAAGCGATATTCGAAATCAATGAGCGTCTTTTATTGTCCGTATGGATGCATTGGTAATATTTTTGTGCAATATTCATCTTACGGATAAAAATCAAAACATCTTCCAAACTTCAATACATTATCTATACAAAGAATTAAGAGGTGTAAACCTGATTAATTACCCGATAAGCATTACTTCGGAGCATAAGAAGGGTTGTTAATTGGTTACAATCAATAAATAAATCCGGCCTCGTGACGTGTTAGGCAGTTATATGCCATACTAGTGCTAGGAAGGTGATCCAACATATATCTTCTCTTCTGTGTGTTTTCTGCAACTGTATATTGTTTGGTAAGTGCCTGGCCATTCATTGCCGATGGTCATATATAATAATGAAATGCTGACTTGATTCTATCCAGCTACACATGGCATCTCAGACTGCTATGGTATCTTAGAGATTAAGAGTACAATTAACGTATAATGCATCTAACAGCATTAGATTCCATCAATTTGTTTCACGACTGAAGTGAATGCACTCCTAGCTAAGTATATTCGCCTAGTGCCTTTTTTACCTAAGCTTATGCCTGCACTTCGCAACTTATTCACCAATCGATAATCGAAAAATTATTAAAACGTTGCCCTCGTCTTTGCGTGCCGTGCAATCGATGGAGAGGGACGTCGCCCTCGCAGTACCAGTCACTCCAGCCCTTAAAAGGGTATCGCTAGCATAATGATACGATTTTAGTTATACAAATCTCATTAGTGGTTGATGCGTACGCATATATTGAGCAGTGTTTGGGGGACATATTGTGGGATAGAAGGTCGGAATACTCTGTGTAATATTAATTGCAAATTAATGCAAGTTTTTCCTCCGCATTTGTTATGGATTATCCATGAAAACTTGCCAGTGCTCCATATATCATTGCGGTGGATGCAGTCACATTCATATGTTGCATTTCAAGGCCATCTGCTTAATCGGCGATTATTATTGCCCTCTATAATGGATCAGAATGAATTTCCCCAGATTATTTCGCATTCATAATATGCAATCGCACCCATGATCAAATTATATTCATAGATCTTGTGCCAAATAATTATATATACACGCACGTCCATGGGAAGGATTTTCAGGAATTTGGGCATCGCACCACATACCCTATTTTGATGCATTGTAGTTTTTGTCACTGCGTTAACGTGTACTGGATGGTTCAATATCGTCGCAAAACCTCAATTCTCCAATTGCGTTTATGACGACATGAGCGTTTCGAAATATTTCAGCTCTGCCACAATCTCAATTGTGGGTTAAAACGTATTGGATACTTTTTGCCTCAATACATGTGTTGAATATATCTATTACTAGATATGTTGTCCGCAGCGGGGCGGATAGCGAACCCAGATAATTAGTTATCATGGCAAGTCAAGTAGACTTTGCGCGATGCACAACTTAACCCAAAGGTGATATATTATCCGGTTATACATGTTTTGGGAGAGCGCAATTAGTATTTGCCTTTTAGTCATGGACTTTCAACATGGTTTTAAAGCAGGTAATTCATCAGAAAAAAAATTAAGTGACGTTGGCTTATTGGCCTTATATGTACAAGCATGTTAGCATTAGCTCAATGCTTTAGCTGCAAAAATGTAAATTGTTCGATATAATATAAGGGTAATAATCTTTTTTTTAGGAACGACATACGATTTCGGTATATTGTCGACATCAATGGGTCTCTATTATTATCAGATCATTGAAGGCGAAATTATGGAAATACCAATGTCATAATATCGATAGTATTCTAATAAAATCATACGCAACATGAAGCTTGTTTTAGGAGCATGTCTATCCGGCAGTCAAGTTTAATTGAAAGCCAAGAGTATCATTAACGATAATATAAGCATTCCCATCGAGTTTTATGCATTGACAAACGGTATACACCGATCATGACTTACACCAATAAAGAGGATATGTGTTTCTTCAAATAAATACTTGCATTGCCATACTGTAGGTTGTATATATTTATCTGCGTCCTGTGTTGATACTATAGACCAGTTAATACTTTAACTAGACGCCATCTTAGGGTGGAATTTATTAAACCTTTGATTAAATGTGCGACCAAATAAATGCTAGCAATAACATTTAATGTGTGTTGTATTTTTTTTACAGTTAAGTAGCCAACATAATAAGGATAAGTACATTAGCAGACATGTTACCTTTATATATCGATTTTCGCTCGCATCTATGGTTTGCCGAGCATTAAGTCAGCCATCGCATCGATTTAATGCTGTAAAACATTATTTTGATAACAAGCAAAACTTTCATGTGCAATTGGTTATATAATGCGAAGCACAAATAGACTCCACAGCAATTACAGTCCTGGCGCCTGCCTCTGGCCCATTGCATCCTCAGGGCACTTTTTGATGAGGTACATTGCTACATATGGGTGCGAACTAATGTGCTTTCAATAGATAATCCCATAAAATATCTAGCAGCATTACATGCATGGTTCTACACCTGAACGCAAAACTGCGATTTGGCAACATAGAGTTTCATTACATCATCAGATTTTGACATTACCGCTAAATCAAATATCGGATGTAGTCCTTCACAGCGTTTATCAACTTGAACGGAAGAACTATTGTCAGGCCACTTATTCTTTATCACGCATTTCAAGTGGTTGCCCGCCAAATTGCAGTAATCAAGTACGGTACATTGCAGTCTAGACGTTCTAATTTTTTTGTCGCCCGCAGTAACTAGTTTTTCTCTGTTTCTACCTACGTCAGCAGACCGGGGAACCTCATGGCTGATGCATGAAGCGCTGCATTGCTTAACGATCATCACCACTTGCTAAAAACCACTACTACCATTGTAAAGTTTATTCAGAAGGACATCATTTGTTATTAACAAGATATGGGCACAAACAAAGTTTTTAGTTATGCATCAATAATGTTTTAGGTTATTTATGAATCTTAATTTGTCGGTTTTAAGTGACAGTTTGTGATGGACGGTGCACGCTGACCAAAAGGACTTGCGTATATTCTATTTGTCATCACGGGGTTCTATTTCGAACTCTTTATGTTGAAAGTTAGCCAATGTGTTATAATTAGCGTGGATTGAACGCAATTTGCCACATTGGCGGCATCATATATAAGCGTGGATGCCGCCTTCATGGGGAATGAATTAAAGGTGGTCGATATTTAAATTCGTTCTAAATACAAGTTGTTCATAATATTAAATTCATGTCTAGGGCAATCACTATCCTACCTACAGGCTCGTTATGGCTTTATGGAGATGCTACATTTTACTTCAACTGATGTTATCCACGTAAATCCAATTTGGTTGCTTATTTGAAGGTGACACTGGCCGTTGAGGCCACGTCTCGATATCGTCCCTGGTTTACCTATTTATCGACCCGGTGTATGCCAATGTGCATATCACTAACCGTACCGAAGATTTGGCGATGGTTATGAATACCGCATCTCCAACGATATTGGAGGTCTATGTCCGCTTTAAGTCTTTGTTGTCCACGTGGAAGCATAATTGCTGTCAAGTTGTTTGAAATAAAGAAAATCGTCAAGCCAGTGAAAGATCAAAGCTCCAGCCCAAATGTAGCGCATCAATTAGGTAAACTAGGGAAGCAAGATTAAAAAATGTTATTTACAGATACTCCCCACGTTATGTGTGCACTCTTATGGTGAAACGACTACAGGTAGCTTGTTGTTGCCTTAATTTGTGCCAGAACCAAGTTGTGCGTTACACTAAATTCTAGCTTATCAGAGCTTATTCACAGTTGGTTATTTACTTTCAGGATACACTGGCTGGTTCAGGTAAGGTCTTTCATTACTTCACGATATGGTTTTGCTTATTGTAAATCGTAGGCCCGGATGTATGCCAAAGTGCATGCCATTAACCGTTCGGATGTTGTCACCTTGGTTATAAATAACGCATTACTCAACGATGTTTATCAAGCGATATTCGAAATCAATGAGCGTCTTTATTGTCCGTATGGATGCATTGGTAATATTTTTGTGCAATATTCATCTTACGGATAAAAATCAAAACATCTTCCAAACTTCAATACATTATCTATACAAAGAATTAAGAGGTGTAAACCTGATTAATTACCCGATAAGCATTACTTCGGAGCATAAGAAGGGTTGTTAATTGGTTACAATCAATAAATAAATCCGGCCTCGTGACGTGTTAGGCAGTTATATGCCATACTAGTGCTAGGAAGGTGATCCAACATATATCTTCTCTTCTGTGTGTTTTCTGCAACTGTATATTGTTTGGTAAGTGCCTGGCCATTCATTGCCGATGGTCATATATAATAATGAAATGCTGACTTGATTCTATCCAGCTACACATGGCATCTCAGACTGCTATGGTATCTTAGAGATTAAGAGTACAATTAACGTATAATGCATCTAACTTATGTCATAGCCGGGTGCTCGTAAAATACATATTTGATTCCAAGAATTTTGATTATATCTATGTATGTTCGCAATATTAATGCAATATCACTCATTCCGTTAATCACGTTATGTGCCTCATCACAAATATCTGCTGACATCAGCCATCGTAATCGTGCGTCGCCCATTGACAACTTTGATGTCATGATACATCATGTCATTATCAGTCGTGCTGAAGTAACTCAATTATATGTCGATCATGGACATCACTAGTAGGCATTGTGACGCAGAAATACTCTTTGTACGGGCGGCCAGACGCGGTACCGGAGGAGCATATTGTGGCTCTTTGCATTAACTATAGAGACGACAACACACACAAAATACATTCACAACTAAATTGCAATAATTCCCATCCATCTCCGCGTTTAATGTACTAAATACAGTATGCATCCATCATGTCGTATATGCACATGATAGAATTCCCACTCACAGTGTGCTTATTGATAACGCCACTTACCAAATTAACAACATTTTAGATTGCTTGCATATTAATACGATTGGCTCCTTCTATCACAGCCTTAATAGTATACATCTTGCGTAAGGATACATTATGGACAACTTTTCGGTTGTTTGCAACCTGTTTCTTTGCGATAAGTTATAGGTTAAATTTACGCTGCGCCATGACTTTTAGGAAAATACGTTTTTCTACACACTGTACATTCTTATTCAATAAATTACCAATGCAAATATATTATACAACCGATAGAGCCATTACAATGGTAGATATTCCTGCATTTATTTCATACCCCGATTTAATAGTTTTGGGCTAAATCTATAAACAGGTCACGCAAGAACCAAAACCAGGAAAAAGAATGACTGAGAAAGGAAACATTCTTCATATCATTTTGAAGCCAGTAAAATACATGCTGCCAATTCTATTACTAGAGGTTGTCTAAGACTGAGAACACATCAGGTTAGAAACAGTGGTATATCAATATATTTGAAATATTAACATCAGTTAATTTAAGACCTTATACAACAATAGCGTCGGACACATATGACCGTTACCTATTGAGGTATGGACTAGTGACCTAAAATATTGACAGCTGTAACTAAGATAAAGTGCACGTGTTGCAGCGCATTCCATCAATTGTGCTTTTTTTCTCGTTGTAGCATAAGCAATTAACTTTTGAAACTCACTAAAATCCATTATCGCCCACAGTCTACAAGTTCTGTATATTAATCTTGTTTTTACCGACAATCATGGTGTGTACAGGGACCAATGTTTCCATGGCTAGAGCATAGGCATATATGCTTGCCAGGACGAAATCAATGATAATTTGGCTGCATGGTCTATATATATACGGCTGTGGACCAACGCGGATTAGAAGATCTTATACAGTAAAGCTATTTGCAGAGGTATACTGCCCAAACTCTACTATATAATGTTTCCGGTGCCATCATTTTCATTATGCGCGAATCCATACCTTGCCAAATTGTAATAAATGTGAAATGCTAGCATTCGGGCCTTAAATAACATTTGCAACAGTGGGGTACCTTGTAGAACGAATATTACCACCTTGTCTAGGCATTGAATCCATGTCACTTCAAATATAGTTTCTAATTTAGCCGTGGATCAAGACTGCGTCTTACAAATACATACCTAATTCTGTGATCTTCAAACTTATGGCATGGATCGGATATTTATCGAATTAAGATGTGATGATTGTGCTGCAAGCAATATAAAAACCCTATAAACAAGCTTCCAACGGACGTTAGTTTATTTTTGTTGTCAGGTAAGTTAAATGTTTCAAAACTATATTGGCCAAATAACTACTCACACATTAATCACGTGTGCCAAAACTATGCTGCACATTCTAGTTAATACAAATAAGCTAAATTTGTTAACCGCGGTTGACAGCTCATAGAGTAAGACTTATTAAACTGCTGTAAAAGAGACAATCGCGTCCCATACGCTATATGATATCAATTGATTGGATCAAATGCCCGCCTGTTTATGTGGCATTCGGTGAGACTTTCAGACTGTTGCAAGCGTCTGTCGACTTACCAAGTCCATTTTGCCTACAATGTATTACTAACTAGTTTATTTGGTTCCATACTTAAGTACCTTGTAAACCACGCATCATGTGTGCGCCGTGTTCACAACAATGAAAATGCATCGTGTGGATGGAAATACGAATTGGTGCTTCAATGGACGTAGGCGCCGATTGCTTTTTCTAGCCAATATCTAGTCATGTACCACTCATGATGCATTTGTTGCTGTCATAAAGCAGAACAGTTTCCTGAATGTCACACAAGAAGCGAAGAAATAACCTGTTCACGTCAGATACAGAACGTGGTTAAATTATGATGCCTGCTTACCTATTACCCTTGCATCTCAGTTGAGAAGCACCATGTTTATCATGGGTCTGATTAATCAATTAAATATCGTAATCATGGGCAAGTTACAAAGAGGAGAGCCAAAGCTCGAGGCATATCAGATATAACATAGCAGTTAATACATTATCAGAGTAATGTTTGGATGCATTCCAATAACTGCTTACTGGGTGCTGCCATTTCAAGCATTCTCTGCGTGCACTTTTGTTACGATTACAAAAATAATGTAACTCTGTGCGAACTGATGCAAGAAACCTTAAGTGTCGTCATATTCATGCAATTTAATCAAGATGAATTCGTTCTAATAGTTAGACTATGATAAGAATGCAATTTCATTCATCACTCTTAGTATGAAATCCTCAAGGTAATTCGTAACAATATGTCTGTGCCAGTCTTCAGTTGTCTTCATCCTTCCTTAAAACTCTCATTCAAAAGGCCTTGGTGTCACTTTCCTGACGATGAATTATGCTGCAATATTGCTTTATGCATCTGGTTGCTGAGCTACGTTTAAAGTGTTACTTTGACTTTTATCAGCTGTCGGGATAATATTTCTTTGAGCCATACATTTTGCCCCAGTAGGACGCTTGGGTCACTTTCAGTTGTGGTCAATGTCATATTACAGACCACACTACGCTGCCACGTCTGAAGAACTACATCAGAAGCTAGGGTTCGCACGGTTTATTCAATTATCCCGAATTTCGACGACCGAACGTGTGAATGTTGCAACACCACTCACCTTACATTAATCAAAATTAATTAAATGAATCTGTTTGCTCTAGGATGAATAGCTTTTTCAATCGTGTAAGAGAGATACCGAAAATCCGATAAATGGAGAACGAGAGAAAGATGGCGAGAGAGGGCTTCCGAGTGGTTTTAACAATTGTATTACACTTCAAAGGTTATTGTGAGTGATTGAGTAAATCCCCCACCCACTCCACAGTTAGCAAAACACGCCAAGAACAAAGTTATTAAAGTAATCATGTACCACGTTTCATTTGTACTGTGTGTTGGCTTCCTTAGAATCATGCGAACATAACGATCTCTACAATATGTAAGTATCAATAGGCTAATGGTGCTCTGCCATTACAGCAGGCATTTTAAATGCGATCAGGACAAGAATTTGTTCCGGTTTCTGCACCTGATCTTCTTAGAAGAATCAAAATAGAATGTTATATCGATCTCATGTAATCAGTTATATATGAATATATGAGGCAATGCACGTGTTTATTTTTTAACAGTCATAGTTATACTTTGCAACAAATAAAACCGTGGCACATTACTAAGGTGTGAGGCTCCAACAATGGGTGGACAAATTGGTGGTTATGTCCGATTAATAACGGCGTATTGTTCATCCTTGATAACGGATGGCGTATTGTTTTTCTTATAATCAAGCATGGAGCAAAATGGACGCGATATTGTGATGTGCATCGTGTGTGCTTTACAACAGTTTAAGCAACTGACATTATGTAATAATGCACGACCAGACTCGCCTCACAGTTTCTAAATGTCTCGTCCCATGGGGCGTTTCATTCTTAAATAATAAAGGAATTGTTCTTCGATCACAGAACGATGCGAAAAGCCACGTATATGACTATGAATTGCCGCTTCATTCACTTAAAGTGTATGCGAGCGTATTCTAAATGTATTGAACATACCACCAGCCGCTTCTCGCATAAAAAACTAACTACCAACAGCCGACGGAACACCGTTAAGCTCCTGGCAATACATAACTATATGTGTGGCAATGATACTCGTTATCATAATGTGTTGTTGAAGGGTAATCCCAGAAGACACATCAGTTTGACAAATCATTTCAGGCCAACGACTGCAAAAATAGTAAAAACAAGTATGGATATCATATATCCTTTAAAAACCCGTAAACATAACTGTATTGTTCAAGTTGTCCCAAAACATAACCTTAACCGGTGGTATAGTTCAGGTTGCCCGAAAACATAACCATAATCGGTGGTATAGTTCAGGTTGCCCCAAAACATAAACCTAGCCGGTGGTATAGCTTATGCTACACCAAAACTAAAATACTCTGGGCTGCTACAATATAAGCTGATACATAATATGTGATGGAACACTCTGAGAAATATTCAAGGCAGCAGCACCAACTCTATGAAGCTATAATAATCGCTAATTGGGTTCTGAGACCTTATACTAATGAACACAAGCCCAAAGTCTACTTTCAAGCAACAAACTGTATAATTCTCCTTTACAAAGACCACAAGAGAACTTATGTTGATTCGCTTTTGCTTTGTCATAGAACAACTTAAGTTTAGACTTAAAATATAGCAAATGGCAGGTTGCTGTAATCGTGATAGCTTTTGCAGGTACATCCCCATTTATTAATTTTGATCTGTGGTTACATTAAAGAAAATAATATTAAAGTATATTCGCCATGGAAAACCGCTATATATTCACTTGCACTCCAGATGAATTGTCCCTGAATGCTTTCTAAAAAGGTAATTGAGATAGAGAACATATTCACAAATGACGACATTCATGTATTATATTTAAATGGTTGCATTAATTATTATTAAGGTGTTTCCGTTGTGGAGCAACATATTGTTATCCATCCACGGCGGTTGTATATCATATGATCACTATGTGAATGCGTTGTACATAACGGCTACCGCTGTTAAACGCTACCAACTATCGACATGCGCTGCGAATCGGTCGTGTTTCCAGGGATGTTATCGTGTACATCTTTATAAGAATGATGACGGTTACAAATGAGCATTATGTTATCAATTTCCGAGGACTAAGACCGGACGAACGCAACATGACACCATATCTTACATTCTGTCTTTACGTAGAAACCTGGAAAGGAGTGGCACAAGACGTCTCCTTAGTTATTTATATGTTCATTTTTGCAACAAACGAAGCCCGAATGCTGGCAAACAATTGTTCAGATGGCAGCAAGCGTACATTATATATCCATTATTCTCTATGCTGTGAGGTATAACAGCTGTGGCTGTGATTTGCAAATCGAGACACAGGCATGCCGAAATCGCGGCGCTATACATCGGATGTAGAATCCTCAATACGTGATACTTTTAGTAATGCACTATCATTCATCACACCGACCAATACACAGCTAGTGTTTGCAGTGCAATTATCGTGTACATTGTCCTGATGTAAGTCTAAAGGTTTATAAGAATGATCGCATGATACAAGCAATATTGATGCTATTCGTCACTGTGACTAAAAGAACGCAACATGGCACTTTAATCTGTATACTTTGATTATGCAGAAACAGGCAAGGAGTGAAAGTAGCCCTCTCGAAAGTGATTTGTCTTCATGTTCACTATGATGGTCTGACTGTTGTAATGCCAGGGAACGTCCATTATTTATATTTTTCAACGCTGTATTGCCGTGTTGTATGAATTATTTAATTAAGCAATAAGCGTTGTGTTTTCGTTGTTCAATTCGCCAAAGCCAAAACCATCGTTAGTGATCATAGCTTGGATAGACTACATTTTGTGGAATAGAGTGCACCTTGCCATCACGATATACATTTCGCAACTGATACCGTGACACCATTTTGGGGGACGCTAGTTACTACTAATCATCTGCAGCCGCTCAAGTTTGGCTATCAATGGAATCCATCACCGGCGAAAGTAATTCACATTGATGATAACACCTAGTGTGTCAGTTAAGGGCATACATTATTCGCTGCAGACTATCACAAATGCACATATGACGTGCGAAGCAACATCCTCAACATGATAAACACTGCATGTTTGACATATTCGACATGATGCAGCAGGCTTTGAGTTTTATTCTGATATCTTCGGGAAGGTAAAAGTAAGTTGATCGGTCAAATAAAGGGAGATTTACTGCAGTTCATAAATTCCTACCTGTTGTCTCCGAGAATTGACCGCTTTATGATTCAGTGATGCGTTTTTTAATGAATGTTGAGATCATGTTATGTGTGGAATATCCCTGCATTTTTTAACTGAAGGCATTCACTGTGCAGCCAATGGGTGACTATTGCAACGCAATCAATTTGTTTCACGACTGAAGTGAATGCACTCCTAGCTTAGTGTATTCGCCTAGTGCTTTTTTACCTAAGGTTATGCCTGCACTTAGCAACTCATTGACCAATCGATAATCGAAAAATTATTAAAACATTGCCCTCGATGGAGAGGACGTCGCCCTCGCAGTACCAGTCACTCCAGCCCTTAAAAGGGTATTGCTAGCATAATGATACGCTTTTAGTTATACAAATCTCATTAGTGGATGATGCGTACGCATATATCGAGCAGTGTTTGGGGGACACATTGTGGGATAGAAGGTCGGAATACTCTGTGTAATATTAATTGCAAATTAATGCAAGATTTCCTCCGTATTTGTTATGGATTATCCATGAAAACTTGCCAGTGATCCATATATCATTGCGGTGGATGCAGTCACATTCATATGTTGCATTTCAAGGCCATTTGCTTAATCGGCGATTATTATTGCCCTCTATAATGCATCAGAATGAATTTCCCCAGATTACTTCTCATTTTTAATATGCAATCGCACCCATGATCAAATTATATTCATAGATGTTTTGCCAAATAATTATATATACACGCACGTCGATGGGAAGGATTTTCGGGAATTTGGGCATCGCACCACATACCCTATTTTGATGTATTGTAGTTTTTGTCACTGCGTTATCGAGTACTGGATTGTTCAATATCGTCGCGCAACCTCAATTCTCCAATTGCGTTTATGACGACATGAGCGTTTCCGAGATATTTCAGCTCTGCCACAATCTCAATTATGGGTTAAAAACGTATTGGATACGTGCCTCAATACATGCGTTGAATATATCTATTACTAGATATGCTGTCCGCAGCGGGGCGGATAGCGAACCCAAATAATTAGTTATCATGGCAAGTCAAGTAGACTTTGCGCGATGCACAACTAAATACAAAGGTGATATATTATCCGGTTATACAAGTTTTGGGAGAGCGCAATTAGCATTTGCCTCTTAATCATGAATTTTCAACATGGTTTAAAGCAGGTAATTCATTAGAAAAAAAATTAAGTGACGTCGGCTTATTAGCCTTATATGTACAAGCATGTTAGCATTAGCTTAGTGCTTTTGCTGCAAAAATGTAAATTGTTCGATATAATATCAAGGTAGTAATCTTTTTTTAGCAACGACATACGATTTCGGTTTATTATCGACATTCTTGGGTCTCTATTATTATCAGAGTATTGAATGCTAAATTATGGAAATACCTGTATCAGAAGGAAAGTAATATCGATAGTATTCTAATAAAATCATACGCAACATGAAGCTTGTTTTAGGAGCATGTCTATCCGACAGTCAAGTTTATTGAAAGCCAAGAGTATAAGTAACTATAACGAGAGCATTCTCGTCGAGTTTTATGCATTGACAAACGGTATACACCGATCATGACTTACACCAATAAAGAGGATATGTGTTTCTACAAATAAATACTTGCATTGCCATACTTTAAGTTGTATATATTTATCTGCGTCCTGTATTGATTCTATAGACCAGTTAATACTTTGACTAGACGCCATCTGAGGATGGAATTTATTAAACCTTTGATCAAATGAGCGATCAAATAAATGCTTGCAATATCATTTAATGTGTGTTATATTTTTATATCCAGTTGAAGACGATGAACAAAGAACAATAAGTAGCCAGCATAATAAGGATAAGTACATTTGCTGACGTGTTCCTTTTATGTATCGATTTCCGCTCGCGTCTATGGTTTGCCGAGCATTAAGTCAGCCATCGCATCGATTTAATGCTGCTAAAACATTATTTTGATAACAAGTAAACTTTCATGTGCAATTGGTTATATAATGCGAAGCACAAATAGACTGCAAAGCAATTACTGTCCTGGCGTCTGCCTCTGGCCCATTGCATCCTCAGGGCACTTTTTGATGAGGTACATTGCTACATATGGGTGCGAACTAATGTGCTTTCAATAGATAATCCCATGAAATATCTAGCAGCATTACATGCATGGTTCTACACCTGAACGCAAAACTGCGATTTGGCAACAAAGAGTTTCATTACATCATCAGATTTTGACATGACCGCTAAATCAAATATCGGATGTAGTCCTCCACAGCGTTTATCAACTTGAACGGAAGAACTATTGTCAGGCCACTTATTGTTTATTACGCAGTTCACGTCGTTGCCCGCCAAATTGCAGTAATCAAGTATGGTACATTGCAGTCTAGACGTTCTAATTTTTTGTCGCCGACAGTAACTAGTTTTTCTCTGTTTCTACTACGTCAGCAGGCCGGGGAATCTCATGGCTGATGCATGAAACGCTGCATTGCTTAACGACCACCACCACTTGCTAAAAACCACTAGTACCATTGTAAAGTTTATTCAGAAGGACATCATTTGTTAATAACAAGATATGGGCACAAACAAAGTTATTAGTTATGCATGGATACTGTTTTAGGTTATTTATGAATCTTAATTTGTCGGTTTTAAGTGACAGTTTGTGATGGACGGTGCACGCTGACCAAAATGACTTACGTACATTCTGTTTGTCATCACGGGGTTCTATTTCTAACTCTTTATGTTGAAAGTTAGCGAATGTGTTATAATTAGCGTGGATTGACTGCAATTTGCCAAATTGACGGCATCATATATAAGCGTTGATGCCGCCTTCATGGGGAATGAATTAAAGGTGGTCGATATTTAAATTCGTTCTAAATACAAGTTGTTCATAATATTAAATTCATGTCTAGGGCAATCACTATCCTACCTACAGGCTCGTTATGGCTTTATGGAGATGCTACATTTGACTTCAACTGATGTTATCCACGTAAATCCAGTTTGGTTGCTTATTTTAAGGTGACACTGGCCGTTGAGGCCACGTCACGATATCGTCCCTGGTTTACCTATTTATCGACCCGGTGTATGCCAATGTGCATATCACTAACCGTACCGAAGATTTGGCGATGGTTATGAATAACGCATCTCCAACGATATTGGAGGTCTATGTCCGCTTTAAGTCTTTGTTGTCCACGTGGAAGCATAATTGTTGTCGTGTTGTTTGAAATAAAGAAAATCGTCAAGCCAGTGAAAGATCAAAGCTCCAGCCCAAATGTAGCGCATCAATTAGGTAAACTAGGGAAGCAAGATTAAAAATGTTATTTACAGATACTCCCCGCGTTATGTGTGCACTCTTATGGTGAAACTACTACAGGTAGCTTGTTAATGCCTTAATTTGTGCCAGAACCAAGTTGTGCGTTACACTGAATTCTAGCTTATCAGAGCTTATTCACAGTTGGTTATTTACTTTCAGGATACACTGGCTGGTTAAGGTAAGGTCTTTCATTACTTCACGATATGGTTTTGCTTATTGTAAATCGTAGGCCCGGATGTATGCCAAAGTGCATGCCATTAACCGTTCGGATGTTGTCAGCTTGGTTATAAATAACGCATTACTCAACGATGTATATCAAGCGATATTCGAAATCAATGAGCGTCTTTATTGTCCGTATGGATGCATTGGTAATATTTTTGTGCAATATTCATCTTACGGATAAAAATCAAAACATCTTCCAAACTTCAATACATTATCTATACAAAGAATTAAGAGGTGTAAACCTGATTAATTACCCGATAAGCATTACTTCGGAGCATAAGAAGGGTTGTTAATTGGTTACAATCAATAAATAAATCCGGCCTCGTGACGTGTTAGGCAGTTATATGCCATACTAGTGCTAGGAAGGTGATCCAACATATATCTTCTCTTCTGTGTGTTTTCTGCAACTGTATATTGTTTGGTAAGTGCCTGGCCATTCATTGCCGATGGTCATATATAATAATGAAATGCTGACTTGATTCTATCCAGCTACACATGGCATCTCAGACTGCTATGGTATCTTAGAGATTTAGAGTACAATTAACGTATAATGCATCTAACTTATGTCATAGCCGGGTGCTCGTAAAATACATATTTGATTCCAAGAATTTTGAATATATCTATGTATGTTCGCAATATTAATGCAATATCACTCATTCCGTAAATCACGTTATGTGCCTCATCACAAATATCTGCTGACATCAGCCAACGTAATCATGCGTCGCCCATTGACAACTTTGATGTCATGATACATCATGTCATTATCAGTCGTGCTTAAGTAACTCAATTATATGTCGATCATGGACATCACTAGTAGGCATTGTGACGCAGAAATACTCTTTGTACGGGCGGCCAGACGCGGTACCGGATGAGCATATTGTGGCTCTTTGCATTAACTATAGAGACGACAACACACACAAAATACATTCACAACTAAATTGCAATAATTCCCATCCATCTCCGCGTATAATGTACTAAATACAGTATGTATCCACCATGTCGCATATGCACATGATAGAATTCCCACTCACAGTGTGCTTATTGATAACGCCACTTACCAAATTAACAACATTTTAGATTGCTTGCATATTAATACGATTGGCTCCTTCTATCACAGCCTTAATAGTATACATCTTGCGTAAGGATACATTATGGACAACTTTTCGGTTGTTTGCAACCTGTTTCTTTGCGATAAGTTATAGGTTAAATTTACGCTGCGCCATGACTTTTGGGAAAATACGTTTTTCTACACACTGTACATTCTTATTCAATAAATGACCAATGCAAATATATTATACAACCGATAGAGCCATTACAATGGTAGATATTCCTGCATTTATATCATACCCCGATTTAATAGTTTTGGGCTAAATCTATTGACAGGTCACGCAAGAACCAAAACCAGGAAAAAGAATGACTGAGAAAGGAAACATTCTTCATATCATTTTGAAGCCAGTAAAATACATGCTGCCAATTCTATTGCTAGAGGTTGTCTAAGACTGAGAACACATCAGGTTAGAAACAGTGGTATATCAATATATTTGAAATATTAACATCAGTTAATTTAAGACCTAATACAACAATAGCGTCGGGCACATATGACCGTTACCTATTGAGGTATGGACTAGTGACCTAAAATATTGACAGCTGTAACTAAGATAAAGTGCACGTGTTGCAGCGCATTCCATCAATTATGCTTTTTTTCTCGTTGTAGCATAAGCAATTAACTTTTGAAACTCACTAAAATCCATTATCGCCCACAGTCTACAAGTTCTGTATATTAATCTTGTTTTTACCGACAATCATGGTGTGTACAGAGACCAATGTTTCCATGGCTAGAGCATAGGCATATATGCTTGCCAGGACGAAATCAATGATAATTTGGCTACATGGTCTATATATACGGCTGTGGACCAACGCGGATTAGACGATCTTATACAGTAAAGCTATTTGCAGAGGTATACTGCCCAAACTGTACTTTATAATGTTTCCGGTGCCATCATTTTCATTATGCGCGAATCCATACCTTGCCAAATTGTAATAAATGTGAAATGCTAGCATTCGGGCCTTAAATAACATTTGCAACAGAGGGGTACCTTGTAGAACGAATATTACCACCTTGTCTAGGCATTGAATCCATGTCACTTCAAATATAGTTTCTAATTTAGCCGTGGATCAAGACTGTGTCTTACAAATACATAGCTAATTCTGTGATCTTCAAACTTATGGCATGGATCGGATATTTATCGAATTAAGATTGTGCTGCAAGCAATATAAAAACCCTATAAACAAGCTTCCAACGGACGTTAGTTTAATTTTGTTGTCAGGTAAGTTAAATGTTTCAAAACTATATTGGCCAAATAACTACTCACACATTAATCACGTGTGCCAAAACTATGCTGCACATTCTAGTAAATACAAATAAGCTAAATTTGTTAACCGCGGTTGACAGCTCATAGAGTAAGACTTATTAAACTGCTGTAAAAGAGACAATCGCGTCCCATACGCTATCTGATATCAATTGATTGGATCAAATGCCCGCCTGTTTATGTGGCATTCGGTGAGACTTTCAGACTGTTGCAAGCGACTGTCGACTTACCAAGTCCATTTTGCCTACAATGTATTACTACCTAGTTTATTTGGTTCCATACTTAAGTACCTTGTAAACCACGCATCATGTGTGCGTCGTGTTCACAACAATGAAAATGCATCGTGTGGATGGAAATACGAATTGGTGCTTCAATGGACGTAGGCGCCGATTGCTTTTTCTAGCCAATATCTAGTCATGTACCACTCATGATGCGTTTGTTGCTGTCATAAAGCAGAACAGTTTCCTGAATGTCACACACGAAGCGAAGAAATAACCTGTTCACGTCAGATACAGAACGTGGTTAAATTATGATGCCTGCTTACCTATTACCCTTGCATCTCAGTTGAGAAACACCATGTTTATCATGGGTCTGATTAATCAATTAAATATCGCAATCATGGGCAAGTTACAAAGAGGAGAGCCAAAGCTCCAGGCATATCAGATATAACATAGCAGTTAATACATTATCAGAGTAATGTTTGGATGCATTCCAATAACTGCTTACTGGGTGCTGCCATTTCAAGCATTCTCTGTGTGCACTTTTGTTACGATTACAAAAATAATGTAACTCTGTGCGAACTGATGCAAGAAACCTTAAGTGTCGTCATATTCATGCAATTTAATCAAGATGAATTCGTTCTAATAGTTAGACTATGATAAGAATGCAATTTCATTCATCACTCTTAGTATGAAATCCTCAAGGTAATTCGTAACAATATGTCTGTGCCAGTCTTCAGTTGTCTTCATCCTTCCTTAAAACTCTCATTCAAAAGGCCTTGGTGTCACTTTCCTGACGATGAATTATGCTGCAATACTGCTTTATGCATCTGGTTGCTGAGCTACGTTTAAAGTGTTACTTTGACTTTTATCGGCTGTCGGGGTAATATTTCTTTGAGCCATACATTTAGCCCCAGTAGGACGCTTGTCATATTACAGACCACACCACGCTGCCACGTCTGAAGAACTACATCAGAAGCTAGGGTTCGCACGGTTTATTCAATTATCCCGAATTTCGACGACCGAACGTGTGAATGTTGCAACACCGCTCACCTTACATTAATCGCAATTAATTAAATGAACCTGTTTGCTCTAAGAAGAATAGGTTTTTCAATCGTGTAAGAGAGATACCGAAAATCCGATAAATGGAGAACGAGAGAAAGATGGCGAGAGAAGGCTTCAAAGTGGTTTTAACAATTGTATTACACTTCAAGGGTTATTGTGAGTGATTGAGTAAATCCCCCACCCACTCCAAAGTTAGCAAAACACGCCAAGAACAAAGTTATTAAAGTAATCATGTACCACGTTTCATTTGTACTGGGTGTTGGCTTCCTTAGAATCATGCTAACATAACCATCTCTACACTATGTAAGTATCAATAGGCTAAGAGTGCTCTGCCATTAGAGCAGGCATTTTGAATGCGATCAGGACAAGAATTTGTTCCGGTTTCTGCACTTGATCTTCCTAGAAGAATCACAATAGAATGTTATATCGATCTCATGTCATCAGTTATATATGTATATATGAGGCAATGCACGTGTTTATTTTTTAACAGTCATAGTTATACATTGCAATAAATGGAACCGTGGCACATTACTAAGGTGTGAGGCTTCAACAATGGGTGGACAAATTGGTGGTTATGTCCGATTTATAACGGCGTATTGTTCATCCTTGATAACAGATGGCGTATTGTTTTTCTAATAATCAAGCATGGAGCTAAATTGGACGCGTTATTGTGATGTGCATCGTGTGTGCTTTACAACAGTTTAAGCAAATGACATTATGTAATAATGCATGACCAGACTCGCCTCACAGTTTCTAAATGTCTCGTCCCATGGGGCGTTTCATTCTGAAATAATAAAGGAATTGTTCTTCGATCACAGACCGATGAGAAAAGCCACGTATATGGCTATGAATTGCCGCTTCAATCACTTAAAGTGTATGCGAGCGTATTCTAAATGTATTGAACATACCACCAGCCGCTTCTCGCATAACAAAACTAACTACCAACAGCCGACGGAACACCGTTAAGCTCCTGGCAATACATAACTATATGTGTGTGACAAGCTATATATATATCATCGTCGTTGGCAATGATACTCCTTATCATGATGTGTTGTTGAAGGGGTAATCCCAGAAGACACATCAGTTTGACAAATCATTTCAGGCCAACGACTGCAAGAATAGTAAAAACAAGTATGGATATCATATATCCTTTAAAAACCCGTAAACAAAACTGTTGGTATTGGTCAAGTTGTCCCAAAACATAACCATAACCGGTGGTATAGTTCAGGTTGCCCCAAAACATAAACCTAGCCGGTGGTATAGCTTATGTTACACCAAAACTAAAATACTCTGGGCTGCTACAATATAAGCTGATACATAATATGTGATTGAACACTCAAATATTCACGGCAACAGCACCAACTCTATGAAGCTGTAATAATCGCTAATTGGGTTCTGATACCTTATACTAATGAACACAAGCCCAAAGTCTACTATGAAGCAACAAACTGTATAATTCTCCTTTACAAAGACCACAAGAGAACTTATGTTGATTCGAACTTAAGTTTAGACATTCTCTATGCTGTGAGGTATAACAGCTGTGGCTGTGATTTGCAAATCGAGACACAGGCATGCCGAAATCGCGGCGCTATACAATGGATGTAGAATCCTCAATACGTGATACTTTTAGGAATGCACTATCATTCATCACACCGACCAATACACAGCTAGTTTTTACAGTGCAATTATCGTGTACATTGACCTGATGTAAGTCTAAAGGTTTATAAGAATGATCGCATGATACAAGAAAGATTGATGTTATTCGTCACTGTGACTAAAAGAACGCAACATGGCACTTTATCCTGTATACTTTGATTATGCAGAAACAGGCAAGGAGTGAAAGTAGCCCTCTCTGAGGTGATTTGTCTTCATATTCACCATGATGGTCTGACTGTTATAATGCCAGGGAACGTCCATTATTTATCCTTTTTCGTCGGATGCAATAGCCTGATTATGTCATTGACAATATGGCATGCTTGAAATGATTGGATGAAGTGCATGTGATCCTCCCTGATCATAAGTACCATGAACTCATCCAAAAGCTGACTTGCGAGTCGATGTTAAGCAAATATTATTGATTGAGATTTGATCAAATTTCATCATTTGATTGCTACACAAAATTGAATGGCTTCATAGATGTTCGGTACAATACGTTTCTGAAGGGAAAATTTATATTGTACAGAATTAAGTTACATGGACAAAAATGCAGATGGAATGTTTATATTCGGAGCAGGGACGAAAAAATCGATTACTGTTAGCAGTAACATATATTACTACATTTATGTAATACTTGTGCAGCATTGTTTATTCCTCTTGATACATTTCTAGGTGTGTTAACGGTTGTAAAACTCTATCATATTATATATATTTTTTCAGAGCACCTTGCATTGGAACAGACGTACAATTGCACTTTGTACTGGATTATGAATTACAGGTAAGGAGCCCGTTTGAACAGTTGATCGTAGTGATGGTGTTTAATTTAAATGTTTGTGGCTATAGAATGCGCAATTGCATCATTGAAAACAACCCACAAGACAGCTCCAAAGAATATAAAGAAAATAGATGTGCTTGGTGCTATCTCAGCTTGGATGGCGATGCACTACTATTGATAAACATGTGTTTTATAGGTCAATGATTTTGAATATTGATCCAGAAGTTGATAACGACGATCTACCTGTAATAGCGATTAAATGAATAAATGATTTACATCAACCTCACTTTATATCTGGCCTGTTCGGTTATAACAAATTGGCGCAAATCGGAAATGGTGAAATAGGGCCCACGAAAATCAACATTCCCACAAAGTCAACAGGAGATATATCCGTGGGATGAGTGGTTTTTATATCGCGGCAAGTATGTCCACTGGATCTATCTGACGGAAGTAGGAAGAAATTTCCACGTCAAATCTTGCACTCATCTGAGTAGATGACAATTAACAAAATCGACGCATCTTTCGCAACCCAGCTAACTGTCGCAAACCAATGAAGGTTCAAAACGGCACAACTGTGCCTGGGCATTGCGAAAATAGATAAAGAAACATAAGTCTGCTTGTTCTGCCATCTAATACTGTCTATTTTCATTCCCTATACTTCGTTTTGCATCATTTTTTACGCTCACATATAGTGGCAATAAGTGACAAATAAATCCAGCGTAAATATGGTTTGTCCATTTCTATGACACCCTCGCAAAATTTTCAAGGCACGGAATGCCATTTGAGGTTGATAGCATGATTTTAAACTTCATTCTTGGGCCAGCGCCTACATTCAGCAATATAAAACTAATGTATAAGTTTCGCCCCCTAATTTGTTAATAATGCACAAAATATATCAGTAACTCTTACCTTCTGCTCTTTACTCAAGCACGGATTCCCAGTTGGTTAACTCGTAGGCTCTATCCAATAGACAGAATCAAACGACCTCCTACTCGACATTATAGAGTTTAATTTCGCCTGCTTTGTAGTTATTAAAATACTTCTTTCCTCAGGCCTGGATCGACGAGAAAGATATTTTGAGGTGAGATTTTTCATTCCCATTGCAAATGATATCAGCGGGGTAGGATAGGTCAAATTGTACTCTGGCATTTATTTGGATTCGATGAATAGATTATTGTGCTCAGATATAAATGCTGAGTTATGAAATTGTACTTTGTTTTGTAAAATCTGAGTGTACTAAGGCACAACGAAATGCTACCGCTGTCCAAATTAAGGATCTTAAACAGCAGGGGTCGATGGCGCGTGCGCGATGAGTAATAAATGGGCCAAGCGTGGTCGTCAACATTCAAGACCGCATACTAAAAGTTCAACCCCGCAAGTGAGATGAGTTTGCTTGAGCCATTTCCCTGTTTTCATCCGTCAAACCTCCAGAGACCTATGACAAAATTAACCTCGGGGTTTCTGTTGTACTGTCTTAGTGAGTGTAACGAATTCAATGCGTAATCATGATTGTTTTTACCCCAAAAGCAGCTAAAAGCACGTCAAGCCATCATTCTCTTATTGGATTATGTGTCGACATTTGTAGCCTTCGTGATTTTCTTATTAACTCTTATACTCGTTAGGGTGTGAGGTCACCATGGGATACTAACTATAACGGTCAGTGGGATATGTTTACTAAACAAAAAGGCAGATTTGCAATATAATCTGATAATACAAGATTGTATCTTTCGGGATGTAGCCATAAATTTATATCTTTAAACATTATTTATTCATCAAAGTTATTCATCATCAAAGACAGAAATGTGTCTAAAATGGTTGTGTTTGACTCGCAGGGTTGCTTTCGTAAGGAATTTTAACGCGCTGCATAATGAATGGCATTTCCGTCACCATGAGCTGCACAAACGTCCATTGCAAAAGGATAAACATAAAACTTGTCCTAATAAAGCAGACATATAGCTCTATAATTCCGATGGCGTACTGCAATTAACGTCAGTCGTAAAACTAAACATTGTATTTCAGGCAACAGTTTACATATTGAACCAAGCAACAATTATAGTACAAAGATTTTACCAACTCGCCTTGTGAACACCAATAAAATGGCAATAATATTTTGAATTCTACATATTACAAAGGCCTCTTTAGTCAACTATGTTCAGACGAAATCACTACTTTGCTAAATATAGTTTTGTATGGACAGAAAACGATAAAGGCAGTCAAATGTATTATCTAATAGGTCTAGGCGTCTGCGTGTCGCCAACATTAGTTCATAACATTTTGAGCCACAGTTGAAGTACGCTAAAAATACAACACCTGCAGGTTATAGTCTTTCCACCTTTATATCTGCGTCATCATTCGACATGCTGTTATTCACGGTAATGCATCGTCTATTGTTGGACCATGACCACGAGCTCTATCTCAAAACTACGACAATTGGCGTGATACTTGACGTGAGGCCGATAATCGAATAAAAACAACTATCAATGACTCCGCCTAAATGCGATTATATTTATGTTTACGAGAGGTATTCAATAATTGAGAACAAATCCGACGTTATCATAACGCAACAAGCCTCCGTTTATGTCTGCTTGTTCTGCGCTTAGTAAGGCTGCACTCATTGCTGCTACATTACCCAATACGGTGCTGGACATCAATCACTTGGCCATGGAATTGCTATTCAGCAACCTTCACAACAGAAAGGAGCTAGCAGTTATTGTAATTAGCAGGTACCTCTTTACCGGTTGAAGTATTTGCTTGTTGCAGTACACATTGTCTGACACAGCAGTATACTTGTATGGTGTAATTCAAGTTTACCGCCTGGCCGGGAACTACAAAGAAGAGACATGGCAATGTAAAATGCAACATATTCCTCCTGGAACAATCGGTTGATTTTATGTGTTAATCTTCTTCTTGTAAGAGGACCATTGCGGATCGTATCGTATCAACGCGCGTGCCCAAGTCACATTGTTGTGTACAGTTACAGTTACAGTTTCGTATAAAGGACAAGACTTTTTGTTAGTTTCTGATATATTGTTGTTGTCATCGAAATTGGCTTTCTTTCATTGTCAATAACATAACTGTGATATATTTGTTATGGGTTATATGTCAACTTATAGTTTCTCACGTACTTCTATATTTCAGTACAATGGTCCATTATATATGCTGTTTAGCACAATGATACAATGACACAGGGAGGGCCTAACCTAACCTCGTATAATGCGGACCATCTATTTGTGAACGCAAAGTCATTGATGTTATATTTATTGCTTGTAATGTGTTATCAGTTGATTTTCTTTATATAGCTTAGGTAATCAATACATGCAAGGGCGCATTCTATGATGCATATGTATATCGTAAGTCATATTGCATGCGCTAATTGTTCTCAAATTATCTGTCTGAATTAATTCCAATAACAGCTTTTAAACACTCTTTGTTGTAAGATTCACATTATTTTGAAGTTGCAGCGGTATAACATTAATAGTCACATCATTTTGTGCGACGTCAATAAGAGGCTGGCACATCATTTGTGCACTTTTCGTTTTCAATGCCATGCCAGTTGCTTTTCCTGAAATATAATATAAATAGCTCATGATAAACTATTTTCATATAGTATTAGGTATTTTCATATACTATTTGTTCCCATTGTTCAATTTGCAAACCCAAAAACATCGCGCTGATGATCATTAAGCGGGCGACTTTACTTTCGTGAGCGCTTACATACGCTTTACTTTTATGTTGCATTTTTTCTTCCAGTGGTGATCAAAGAGGCGGTCAAGCTTTGAATTGCCTATCCGTGTCTGCTCACGAATCAATAAGTACTGGATTCAAATTACCAATGACATCCTTCATCTGTGAAAAACCACAAAGACAACCGCTGGTAAAGTTAAGGTTACCCCAAAGCACACAACTCTTGGATGCTATAATGTAAGCTTATTGGATTAACAGATATTATGTGTTTGAACACCAGTAGTAATATTCAAAGCAACAACTAATAAGCACAGTTAAATAGCTACATAGAGTTGATTTATTTTGTACAAGGAAACAGGCAGGCTCTGATTATTTTACGACGTTGATGATTCCTGACTGTGGTGACTACATTATGTGGCATCCATGTTTTCTTAACGTAAGGTAATATTCTTTGCAAAGGATGAAATAATTCCATTATTGGGGACCATTACTACCACAAACCATCTGCGGCTGGTCAAGCTGGTCGAAGCGATGACATCCATCACTGACGAAAGTCATCAACGCCGGTCACAGTGATAATTACAACAGCTTTTCTGTTTAAGGCATAAGCACCACCATCGTTGCAGAATCTCTCAAATGCACATATAAGGCAGGCTAAGACTGTAGTAATTACTATTTCGCATTTATGCATTGCAAGTGAGCAACTGAAGCAATTGATACAACCAACAAAATATGAGCTGTGATATGAGAAGACTTGACAGTTACTGTAATGAATATCTCTACTTATTGTGTTGAACGTTTTTGTTCCTTCAAAAACCGGCAAATATTTCGCGTCGGTTAGCTACATCGAAATAGCTACTACCTGTCATAGTTATTTGGAAATGACACTTTAACGTTAATGAAAAATGACATGACAACCGCAACATAGACATCTTATAAATTTTCATTACGCAGAATGACACAAGGAGAGACAGTCGAAGTCTCCGAGGTTATTTATTTTCATATTCACAGCAAAAAGGGGGTTTTAGTAAAGACCAACAACTATCGCGACGGCAGTGAACATATATTATATATTCTTTCGTGATTATGATTTGAGGTATGTCCGCTGTGGTTATACTTGGCAAACCGTGATACAGGTACGCAGCAATATAGGCGCTATACTTTGGATATATAATTTCCACAAACAGATGCTTTTAAAAATGCAATATCAATCTTCACAGGAACTAATGAGGAGCGGATAAACATGTCGTCCAGTCATTGTCCCGGAGAGCATCGTAAATGGAGGCTATATAAATTTAGCTGTAAATTACACACGAGTGCTGTGGAATAAACTGAGCATCCGATAGTAATTACGCTCTTTACTAACGGAAGCAACGGCCTGATGACGTCAATAACCGAAATGGCTAGCGTTAAGTGAATGGTGGAATTGTATGCGACTCTCTTGGACCATAAGTAGCATGTAATCATCCAAGAGCTGACTCGTGTGTTGATGTTTAGCAAATCTTATTGGCTGATTTGTTATCAAATGTCATTATTTGATTGCCATACATAATTAAGCGGCATCATGGACGTTTGATACGATACTTATCTGAAAGGAATTCCAATTGTACATAATAAAGATACCATTCATCTTGTGCCAACACATATTGGACGACAGTTTGTACCTCCATTTTACCGCCTATATGAGATACACATATGACACTTAGCGTCGTGAGTTGCATTATGAACGCCGTAACAGCAGAAATTATTTTGCTGCATCGCAAAATCATGGATTTTATATCTAGTACTCACTTTCCTCATGCGGCTGAATTATCTTAAATATTTCAATAAATAAGCTTAAAATCACGTTATGTTTGAATCAATGTATTTCTACTTATCAATCTGAATTAATTTAATTGCAGCATAACATACAGTTTATTTTAAATTTCTTACTCTGTTGAAGCTGTGGCGGAATCACATTGATAATCATATTATTTTGTGCTATATCAATGAGTACGGCAATATGATACCTGCACACAATTTGTTTTCAACGTTATGCCACTTGTCTTTTATCAAATATAATATTAGTGGATGCTACTGAACTATTGGCGTGTTTACACAAGCACACAAGCTTTACTTTGAAGTCGCTACTTGTAGCACTCTTTCCTCCATGGATGCTCACGAAGTCGGACCAGCTTTGAGCTGCCCATGCGTATCGTCTTAAGAAGCTGTCAGTACCATGCCTGCTTTGCTTCGCATTCAAATTACCCATAATATCATCTATCCTTGCATAACCCACAAAACATAGCCGCTTATATAGTTCAGGCTACCCTAAAACTCAAAACCCTGGGATGCTATGATATAGACGCATTCCGCGATCTTATGTAAATAAACACGAGTAGAATTATTACAAGAGATCAGCAACAAAACCTTTTATAAAATAGCTATATAGAGTTCATTACTATGTTTAAGGACCAACAGGCGTGCGAAAGTTATTTGTCATGGTTTGACTAAATTTGCTATAAAGTAAGTATCGCAGATTGGATCGACTACATTATACAGTGTCCTTTTTATCTCCCCGTCAGGTTGTATACTATGCAAAGGACTCCATTATCGCCTGCCTTCATTACCACGAACCAGCTGCATCCCAGTTGGATGGTGTTAGCGATAACATCCGAATGTAAATGCCGTCTGCACTTCTAGAATGATCACGGTGCGTTGGCATAATCACGAAATATAGCGTTTAATGCATCATACATGAAACGACGCTAACAGCATAATATTGTTAGCATGATTGACTCAACACAGGTAGGCAGTATTATTCTGATATTTGTTATAGGTGAAAAATAGGTTGATGCATGTATATAGAGTAAGTGCATAGATTTGATCGGTCGTGAATAGCAGATAAACGACATTTGTCATTGGCGTGTTGCACACGACTGGATTATATTGCATGAAGCAAGATAATGTGCATAACGCCTCATCTCAACACTCATAGGTATTTGATGTTTGCTATGCGGTGTTACCGATATCGAGGCAAATGGGAAAAAAGCTGATATTTGAGATTGCAAAAGCGTCGTACAAAACGGTTACTGCTTAAACGACGCAAGAAATGAACATGGGCTACGAGGTGCTCGTGTATGCAATGTTATTGCCGTGCTAGCAGTTTTAAATATTATTTAGAATGATGACAGTACCAGGATACACGAGAGGTCGATGTTATTCATCACTTGCCGACGACATTGCCCAGACAAACGCAACATGACACTGTATCTTAAGTCATTTCATTACGCAGAACCAGACAGCAGACGTATCTTACCTTATTTGTTTTAATTTTCACAGCAAAAAGGATGGTTTAACTGTGGGCTAACAACTATTGCAACGACTGTTAAGGATCATTAAGAACCCTTACTCTGATGTTTTGCGAATCGAGCGTCAGGCATGCAGCAACCGCGGCGCTATACTTTGGATATAGAATTCCCACTAAATGATGCATTTAAAAATACACTACCATTCACCAGAGTAACTAATGAGGAGCGGATGGATATGTCGGCCAATCATTTGCCTGAGAGCATCGTAAACTGAGGCTAGATATATTCAGTTGTAATTTACACATGAGTGTTCTTGTAAATACTGCGTATCCGACAGGAATGGCGTTCATTAAGAATGGAAGCAACCGCCTGATGACACATTACCAATAATGCTGGCATTAAATGATTGGAAGAATTGTAAAATATTCTCTCTCAACAAAAATAGAATGTAATAATCCAAAAGATGACTTGCGAGTCGATGTTAAGGCAATGTTATTTGATGATTTGTGATTAAATTGCCTTTTTTACCTAAGGTTATCCATGCACTCAGTAACTCATTCACCGATCGATAGTCGAAAAATTATGAAAACGTTGCCCTCGTCTTTTCGTGCCGTGCAATCAGTGGAGGGACATCGCCCTCATAGTACCAGTCACTCAAGCCCTTATAATGTGATTTCTAGCGTAATGATACGATTTTAGTAATACGGAGCTCATTCGGTTGATGCGTGCGCATATATCGAGCAGTGTTCGGGGGAAACATTACCGGCTAGAAGGTCGGAATAATGTGTGTAATATTAATTGCAAATTATTGCACGTTGTTCTCCGCAGTTGTTTTGGAATATCAATGAAAGTTTGCCAGTGCTCAATATATCATTGCGGTGCATGCAGTAACATTCATATGTTGCATTCCGAGGTAATCTTATCTTTTGTTTATCCTGATTGGCCTTCTTTTCTTCAATACATACAACTTTATTGATAAATGTCAATATACATGCATGAGGTTAGCAACTGCTGATGAACGGCCATTTTAAAATAACCATCAGATTTATAGACGATAAGAATGCAACTTCTATCAAATGATTATCAATATTTGCATTAATAACTGCTCAATCGGAGATTATTATTGCCCTCTATAATACATCAGAATGAACTTCCCTTTGCTTACTTCTCATCCATGATCAAAATTATATTCATAGATATTGTGCTAAATAATTATATATATACACGCACGTCCATGGGAAGGGTTTACGTCCGTTCCAGTGGCACAATCCAGCGCATATCAGTACAGATATTTTTGCATCTCACCACATACCGTATTTTGATGCCTTACATTTTTGTTCACTGTGTTAACGAGGACTGGATGGTTCAATATTGTCATGCACATCAATTCACCAAACTTGCATTTGTGACGACATGAGCGTTTCAGAGATATTTCAGTTATACCACAATCTCCATTATGAGCGTTAAACAAGTATTGGATAAATTTTGCCTGAATACATGCGTTGAATATATATTACTAGATATGCTGTCCACAGCGGAGCGGATAGCAAACCAAAATAATTAGTAACCATGGCAAGTCACATAGACATTGCACGATGCACAATTAAATACAAAGGTAATATATTATCCGGTTATAGGGCCTCTGGTACAGAAGTTTTGGGAGAGCGCAATTACCATTTGCCTTGTATTAATTGACTTTCAACATGGTTTAAAGCAGGTAATTCATTAGACTAAAAATGTAAGTGACGTTGTTCAGATTGCAACTGTTTGTATACAAGTAGTAAAACATTACGTCATTGTTATTCAGAAGAACAGAATGTTCAATAGCTATCCATATAGGTATACTTGATGCCCGAATAACAAAGTATCAAATGTCTGCGTCATTGATACAGAAAGAGCTACACCTTGTCTCGAGCTTTAGTCTGCGAACACATGCAACGAAGTTTGAAAATTGTGTTCTATAATGATTCCACCAGCTACAATCCCATCAAACTAATCAAATGATGTGCTTAATAACCAGTGACCAACCTCTACCAAAGTACAGTTGGGAGGTAAGCCTTTTTGTGGTGAAAATATATTCATAGCGCAAACGCAGTACAGCTGCTACAATGTGTCTTATTTGCCTTATGTGTGCAAGCATGTTAGCATTAGCGCTATGCTTCAGCTGCAGAAATGTAAATTGCTCTATATAATATAAAGCTAATAGTCTTGTTTCAGCAACGACATACTATTTCGGTATACTGTCGGCATCCATATTATTCTGTTATTATCAGAGTGGGGAATGTTAGATTATGGAAATACCTTTACCTGAAAAGTAGAAATGTCATATCGTTAGAATTCTAATAAATTATACGCAACATGAAACTGATTTAAGGAGCGTGTCTATGCGGCAGTCAAGTTAATTAAAAACCAAGAGAATCAGCAGCGATAACATTAATCTTATCGAGTGTTATGCATTTAGAAACGATAAACATCGATCATGAAATACCCTAATCAAGAGGAAATACTTCAAATAAATATTTGCATTGCCATACCGTAAGTTGCTTATATTAATCTGGGTCCTGTGTTGATACTATAGAGCAATTAATACTAGACGCCATCTGAGGGTGGAATTTTTATATCCAGTTGCAGACGGTGAACAAAGAACAATAAGTAGCGAACTTGATAAGGATGCGTACATTTTGCAGACATGTTACTTGTATATATCGATTTCCGCTCGCATCTATGGTTTGCCGAGCACTAAGTCAGCCATCGCATCGAGTTAACGCTGTACAACACTGTTTTTGATAACAAGTAAACTTTGTTTGCAATTGGCCATATAATTCGAAGCACAAAGCGACTGCAAAGCACTTATTGTCCTGGCGCCTGTTTCTGGCCCATAGCATCCTCAGGGCACTAATTGATGAGGTACATTGGTACATATGGGTGCGACCTTATGTGCTTTCAATATTTAGTCCCATGAAATATAAAGCAGCATTGTATGCATGGTTCTACACCTGAACGCAAAACTGCGATTTGGCAACAAAGAGTTTTATTACATTATCAGATTTTGACATTACCGCTTAATCATTTATCTGATGTAGTCCTCCACTGCGTTTATCAACTTGAACTGAAGAACTATTGTCAGACCACTTATTGTTTATTACGCATTTCACGTCGTTGCCCGCCAAATTGCAGCAATCAAGTACGGTACATTGCAGTCTAGACTTTCTAATGTTTTGTCGCCCGCAGTAATTAGTTTTTCTCTGTTTCTATCTACGTCAGCAGGCTGGGGAACCTCATGGCTGATGTATAAAGCGCTGCAATGCTTAACGACCACCACCACTTGCTTAAAACCACTACTACCATTGTAAAGTTTATTCAGAAGGACATCATTTCTGAAGGAAAAATTTATATTGTACAGAATTAAGTTACATGGACAAAAATGCAGATGGAATGTTTATATTCGGAGCAGGGATGAAAAAATTACTGTTAGCAGTAACATATATTACTACATTTATGTAATACTTGTGCAGCATTGTTTATTCCTCTTGATACATTTCTAGGTGTGTTAACGGTTGTAAAACTCTATCATATTCTACATATATATTCAGAGCACCTTGCATTGGAAAAGACGTACAATTGCACTTTGTACTGGATTATGAATTACAGGTAAGGAGCCCGTTTGTATAGTTGATCGTAGTTATGGTGTTTAATTTAAATGTTTGTGGCTATAGAATGCACAATTGCAACATTGAAAACAACCCACAAGACAGCTCCAAAGAATATAAAGAAAATAGATGTGCTTGGTGCTATCTCAGCTTGGATGGCGATGCACTACTATTGATAAACATGTGTTTTATAGGTCATTGATTTTGAATATTGATCCAGAAGTTGATAACGACGATCTACCTGTAATAGCGATTAAATGGATAAATGATTTACATCAACTTCACTTTATATCTGGCCTGTTCGGTTATAACAAATTGGTGCAAATCGGAAATGGTGAAATAGGGCCCACGAAAATTCACTTTCCCACAAAGTCAACAGGAGATATATCCGCGGGATGAGTGGTTTTTATATCCCGGCAAGTATGTCCACTGGATCTATCTGACGGAAGTAGGAATAAATTTCCACGTCAAATCTTGCACTCATCCGAGTAGATGACAATTAACAAAATCGCCGCACCTTTCGCAACTCAGATAACTGTCGCAAACCAATGAGGTTCAAAACGGCACAAATGTGCCTGGTCATTGCGAAACTAGATAACGAAACATAAGTCTGCTTGTTCTGCCATCTAATACTGTCTATTTTCATTCCCTATACTTCGTTTTGCATCATTTTTTACGCTCACATATAGTGGCAATAAGTAGCAAATAAATCCAGCGTAAATATGTTTTGTCCATTTCTATGACACCCTCGCAATCTTTTCAAAGCACGTAATGCCATTTGAGGTTGATAGCATGATTTTAAACTTCATTCTTGGGCCAGCGCCTACATTCAGCAATACAAAACAAATGTATAAGTTTCGCCCTCTAATTTGTTAATAATGCACAAAATATATCAGTGACTCTCACCTTCTGCTCTTTATTCAAGCACGGATTCTCAGTTGGCTAACTCGTAGGCTCTATCCAATAGACAGAATCAAACGACCTCTTACTCGACATTATAGAGTTTAATTTCGCCTGCTTTGTAGTTAATAAAATACTTCTTTCCACAGGCCTGGATCGAAGAGAAAGATATTTTGAGGTGAGATTTTTCATTCCCATTGCAAATGATATCAGCGGGGTAGGATAGGTAAAATTATACTCTGGCATTTATTTGGATTCGATGAATAGATTATTGTGCTCAGATATGAATGCTGAGTTATGAAATTGTACTTTGTTTTGTAAAATCTGAGTGTACTAAGGCACAACAAAATGCTACCGCTGTCCAAATTAAGGATCTCAAACAGCAGGGGTCGATGGCGCGTGCGCGATGAGTAATAAATGGGCCAAGCGTGGTCGTCAACATTCAAGACCGCATACTAAAAGTTCAACCCCGCAAGTGAGATGAGTTTGCTTGAGCCATTTCCCTGTTTTCATCCGTCAAACCTCCAGAGACCTATGACAAAATTAACCTCGGGGTTTCTGTTGTACTGTCTTAGTGAGTGTAACGAATTCAATGCGTAATCATGATTGTTTTTACCCCAAAAGCAGCTAAAAGCACGTCAAGCCATCATTCTCTTATTGGATTATGTGTCGACATTTGTAGCCTTCGTGATTTTCTTATTACCTCTTATACTCGTTAGGGTGTAAGGTCACCATGGGATACTAACTATAACGGTCAGTGGGGTATGTTTACTAAAATAAATTAGGCAGATTTGCAATATAATCTGATTATACAAGATTGAACCTTTCGGGATGTAGCTATAAATTTATATCTTTAAACATTATTTATTCATCAAAGTTATTCATCATCAAAGACATAGAAGTGTGTCTAAAATGGTTGTGTTTGACTCGCAGGGTTGCGTTCGTAAGGAATTTAAACGCGCTGCATAACGAGTGGCATTTCCGTCACCATGAGCTGCACAAACGTCCATTGCAAAAGGATAAACATAAAACTTGTCCTAATAAAGCAGACATATAGCTCTATAATTCCGATGGCGTACTGCAATCAACGTTAGTCGTAAAATTAAACATTGCATTTCAGGCAACAGTTTACATATTGAACCAAGCAACAATTATAGTACAAAGATTTTACCAACTCGCCTATAGGTAACACTTTGCAAATACGTTAGCTGTCATGTGAATACCAATAAAATGGCAATAATATTTTGAATTCTACATATTACAAAGGCCTCTTTAGTCAACTATGTTCAGACGAAATCACTACTTTGCTAAATATAGGTTTGTATGGACAGAAAACGATAAAGGCAGTCAAATGTATTATCTAATAGGTCTAGGCGTCTGCGTGTCGCCACCATTAGTTTATAACATTTTGAGCCACAGTTGAAGTACGCTAAAAATACCACACCTGCAGGTTATAGTCTTACCACCTTCATTTCTGCGTCATCATTCGATATGCTGTTATTCACGGTAACGCATCGTCTATTTTTGGACCAAGACCACGAGCTCTATCTCAAAACTACGTCAATTGGCGCGATTCTTGACGGCAATGGCTGAGTATTTCGAACACCTCCATATTGCCGATGTAATTAATCGTTACTTGATCAATATTGAGACACGTTGATATTTAGTCACTCAATGAGCTATGTTGAGTATCATACATTTGTTATAAGCAAAACTAGGACGTAAACGTTAACCATATGTTACTGGATATAGGAGTTAAATATTACTCATGTGTCGTGTAACCAGGCTTTTAATTAGTTGATTACATGAGATACAGTGTTGTATTTCATTTTGATGAGGTACGTATTGCGGACGATGGATTACTTGGCATGGTTACAAAGCGCGTAATCCGCTTTGTGGAGATTATCATCGTGAGCAATTGCAGGCTAGCCGATGCGGATGTCATTTGAATTTGGTTGAATATGATTCATTGAATGATATATAGCAATATTGATATTTACCCCACGATCTATTTGGGCAGTGTGTGCTAAGCTCGGTTTTTGCTCTGCTTGATTTTGTATACATTGCTGCACTATTTTATCACTAACCAAAACCGATTTTGTATCAAATAGTGCCGAGCAATTGTTTCGGAAAGTTGGGTGAAAAAATGCGATGATAACCAAGATCTGAGTGTGATAGCGCAAGCTATAATCATATCAAAACTGGTACAATTGGTGATATCAATACGCCCGGCGTTGACGCTCTACACTCAGGTTATTGATTTTGGTTTTAAGTATCAGAGCTAGACCTTGAGCAAAACTATTATCAAACTGCATCGACGTTTACTTCTGATCTCCATCTTTCTTATCGATTCAAGATGATAAGCATTACCACATTTGCAAAATTAAGCATCTGGACGCTAATATGATAACTTTATTAACGTTCGTGATAATATACCCCTGTACATTAATGACGACCGTAAAATTATTTATGAAATGTAAAGTAAGAGCCTGCAAATTATAGAGTAACATATGTTTACTTTTTTACCTGATATTTTTGTCACTTGAATACTACATATGCCTGAAGCGAACAGAATGTATTCTGCCGTATCATAGTGATTTGATTGAACAATGGCATACCGCGCTGCAAAACGTCCGCAAATAGCGGAATTATGTATATAACTTTATGGTGAATAATGTTCGACAATAATTGTAATTTACAAAAAGGCTATTATCTGTATAGTTAAGAAAACTAAGCTCTATTCAAGTACATTGTATAATACATATCAACAAATGGCTCGTTTCCGTTTAGCACAAACCATGTGGTATATTCGGCAATATATTGGATATTAAACAAATTGCGGTCGGAATAGAATGGTAAAACACCTTAACAGCTACATATCACAATAACGTGGGTGTATTGGCTAAAGTATTTTCTCACAATGCACAGTTACTGTTAATAGCTCACAGTGACTGTTGGTTTATTTTATATGCAGTGTGACTCCTAGCCTCTCTTTGGCATTATTCAAATTTCACAAATATTATTTAATGCCTTTAATGCAGCGTTTAACGATTTTTGCGTTTTCACAGGTTATTAGCAATTGACTGTGTATATAAGACTATTGAGGAAAATGTAATAACATAATTAGGCGATTGGATAGGTAAGAGAAAAGTTAGCTAATTCTAGCCATCGGATTCTGCTATGACCTGTCTCGAATCACATGAAGCCAATAGCCCAATGAACAACTATAAATGACGCCGCCAAAATGCAAATAAATGTATGTTTACGAAAGGTATTCAACAACTGAAAGCATATCCGACGTTATCATAATGCAACAGTCCTGTGTTTATGTCTGCTTGTTCTGTGGTTTAATAAGGCTGAACTCATTACTGCTACATTAACAATCACGGTGAATAGCACTCGGAGTTATTATTCGGCCACCATAACAACAGAATGGAGCCAACAGTTAATGCAACGTGCAGGTCGCTCTTTACCGATTGAAGCATTTGATGGTTGTAGTACACAGTCTGATATGTACGGTGTAAATAAATTTTACTGCTTAACTGGGCGACAGTAGGCGACATAAACCATGACGACAACCGCTGCTACAGTTAAGGTTATCCAAAAGCACACAACTCTGGGATGCTATAATGTAAGCTCATTGGATTAAAAGATATAATGTGATTGAACACCAGTACAAATATTCAAAGCAACAACAAATAAGCACAGTTAAATATTTTTATAGAGTTGATTGATTTTGTTCAAGGACAAACAGGTGTGCACAGATTATTTGGCGAGGTTGATTGTATGTGCTAGGAAGTTAGTGATCCCTGATTGGAGTGAATACATTATGTGGTATTCGTGTTTCCTTAACGTAAGATTATATACTTTTCAAAGCATCCAATGATTCCATCATTGGGGACCATCATTACCGCAAACCGTCTGCGGCTGGTCAAGCTGGTCGAAGCGATGACATCCATCGCTGACGAAAGTCATCAACGCCGGTCACAGTGATAATTACAACTGCTTTTCTGCATAAGCACCATCATCGTTGCAGACTATCTCAAATGCACATATAAGGCAGGCTAAGACTGTAGTGATCATGATTTTGTATTTATGCATTGCAAGTGAGCAACTGAAGCAATTTATACAAGCAACAAAATATGAGTTGCGATATGGGAAGACTTAACAGTTACTGTAATGAATATTTCTGCTTATTGTGTTGAACGTTTTTGTTCCTTCAAAAACCGGCAAATGTTTCGCATCGGTTAGCAGCATCTAAATATCTACTACCCGTCATATTTATTTGGAAATGACACTTTAACGTTAATGAAAAATGAAATGACGATCGCAATATAGCAATCTTATAACTTGTCATTACGCAGAATGAGACAAGGAGAGACAGTCGACGTCTCCTAGATTATTTATTTTCATATTCATGGAAAAAAG
>CM067355.1:5671991-5721998 GCA_034190875.2 Urechis unicinctus
TGTAGATGACACGGTCACAGATATGTCTGAATTACTGCACTAAGCCTGATGTAGATGACACGGTCACAGATATGTCTGAATTACTGCACTTAGCCTGATGTAGATGACACGGTCACAGATATGTCTGAATTACTGCACTTAGCCTGATGTAGATGACACGGTCACAGATATGTCTGAATTATTGCACTTAGCCTGATGTAGATGACACGGTCACAGATATGTCTGAATTACTGTACTTAGCCTGATGTTGATGACACTGTCACAGATATGTCTGAATTACTGCACTTAGCCTGATGTAGATGACACGGTCACAGATATGTCTGAATTACTGCACTTAGCCTGATGTAGATGACACGGTCACAGATATGTCTGAATTACTGTACTTAGCCTGATATAGATGACACGGTCAGAGATAGGTCTGGATTACTGCACTTAGCCTGATGTAGATGACACGGTCACAGATAGGTCTGAATTAGTGCACTTAGCCTGATGTAGATGACACGGTCACAGATAGGTCTGAATTACTGCACTTAGCCTGATGTAGATGACACGGTCACAGATAGGTCTGAATTAGTGCACTTAGCCTGATGTAGATGACACGGTCAGAGATAGGTCTGAATTACTGCACTTAGCCTGATGTAGATGACACGGTCACAGATAGGTCTGAATTGTAGATAGCTAGACACGGTCACAGATAGGTCTGAATTACTGCACTTAGCCTGATGTAGCTGACACGGTAAGCGGTAGGTTTGAATAACTGCACCCACTCAATTCATGTTAATCATTAATGTTGTTCCGTTTTCCTTTTCCTCGGCTTGTCTACTCTGGAAGAGTTTGTTGGGGACTTCGCCTTGGGTAAAGTCGACTTACTAAACTGCTCAAAGGTGGGTAAGATAATAAATAACCGCGGCCATTAGACAGACCTCCTGATTATGAATGGATAATGACTCATGGACCCTTTATATTCAAACCTCTGTTAATAAATCTGGCTTCCCTCACCTTGAAATATCCCCGATACAAAAACACTTAGGTTATGCTCTTCCGACAACTCAAAGCCAATTCCTGCCATCACATTCTCGGGTTTACGTCACGGCAGCTATGCGGCGATACTGATTTTCAACCTGGAAGAGAGGCATGTTTTTCCAAAACGCTATACACGACGCGGAACGTAGAAATTTAAGCTGTGGTGAATATTCGTTGTATTATGTTTTATATTGGTGTTAGCTAGGGGAAATTGTGTACGAGTATCGTTTTATAGACTATATAGACTGCGTGGAAGCAACCATGCCAAGGTTTACTTGCGTGTAGTGAACTGCAAGGCCAATGCAAGAAAACGAAAAAACACTCGTGAATGACAGAAAAGTTTCCGGCAGTTGTATTACTGACGTGACAAGTATATAGACTGTTCTCTTCATAAGGTCTTCATCGAGTCTTCATATGTATTTATGCATATTTATAAGATGTGTGACATATCTGTATTCAACTTTCTTAAGTTAAATAATCTAATTATATAAATTAAGAATTACCCCGTGCACTCACATCCAGCAGACTCTATGGTATCAGATGGGGAAAGGAGAGGCCATACATTGTATGTTTGCTCGGACTGGGAATGCTCCCTAACACATTACCCCCTCAAATAACAACTACAATGACTCAGGGATTTATATTCAACTGCATGCATGTGTCTGTTGAGGAACAGATGATATCCCATTTCGCTTTCAAATGATGCTACCCTGCTAGGACTGCATTTGCACATGGTCATAAAATGAATAAGACAGTAAGTCTCAGTAAGCTCAAATGCTTTTGACATGCTGGCCTGCCATGCAGAAGTTTGTTGGGATCTGGAAAATTGACTTGATGACTCTATATGCTAATAGTTCTTCATTCATTGTATATATTCTCTCTATCATCTTCTCCGACCAAGTCCACAATATTTATGGTGCTGCAGGCATTTCTTACTAATTCTACGAGCTCATTTTTCTTATAACCCGAGCAAGGGATTTCAGCTGAGGTACTTTCCACTAAGAAAGGGACAGTGATGACATAGTATAGCAACAATCACGCATGCTAACTTTGAAGAGATATCGGGTGAAAACTGATGTTCTTGCAGAATACTCTCCAGACGACTGGGGATGAATGTAGTTGGCAACATTTTGGATCACTATTTTATGATAATCTCTGTGTTTGAGAACTATTAAAAATCCACCAATTTCTTTTCGTCGATTCGACTTAATGAGATCATTTGGCTGAAAGCGGTGAGGTGTGGAGCAATACATTTAGTACTCATTAACCAGAGGCCATGAATAACGCATCGTTAAGTCATCGAAGAAGCCCTCTCCCTAAAGCGGATATGTAAGACGTAATAAGCTGTTCTAAACAGCACCGCCTATAACTAAGATATAAATCTGCCAACATTAAACGTTGTCATGCATTATGGAGCCTGTGATTGGCTGCGGCCGAACGGTACAATTTGAAAACAGATTTGGCTCCAACTTGATCGCAAATCGTCATATTTTGTCAGTTTTCAGAGTTCTATTAATCCATCATGGAGAAGTTTTTCTTTCGGTTAGCGAAATATAATTTAAATATTCATATTTACGGCACACTCATTTAAGATAACATTACTTCCGTTTGAAAACAGCAAATATTCGACTTGCGTTTATTCGGAGAGGGTACTCTGTTATGTTGAGACATGGCAGGTAAAGTACACAAAACCTGATAGACTTATGGGATCATGTTCCATTTTGATTATAATGATATATGGTTCAGTTATCTCCCTCGTGTGTTATTTGATAAGCCACAATAGCCTGCCGATTTTTTCTACAAATGTGTAACGTGGTGTTTCTATGAAGGAAGCTTTGCCAAAAAAAAAAATGAAATATGGAACATTAATGATAGATCTACAGACGACTAATATGACGAATCGACCTTGCAAGCACCCTAACACGCACCACTTCGAGACTTAACAATGACTTATCTTGGGGTCGGAGGGGTGCTTGGAATTATATTTGGAATCTCTAAGAATAAGGACTATGGTATTGTCGCAAATGACTTCCAATTGCCATTGATATCGTGGAGTTGGTTTTCTCTTGTGGCTGGCTAGCCACAAAAGTGGGTCACCATGGTCATTACTTTTATTAAGTTATACAGCCATGAATCCCTTTGGATTAGCTATTTTTAGCACTCACTTTTTACCCTATACCACCGGCCACGTTGAAAACCGAATTATACGCCCTTGCCGTCTGGAGCGTTGATCAAGCCAAGGTCATTGGCGTATTTCGTCAAACATGGAGGAGCTGTCACATTCTCAGGTTTTGGCAAAAAATTCAAATTTACTGGTCAAGCGACAAAATAAGAGGCAAATTGTTGAGTCAATTTAAATATGGTCAAGAAGCAATCGGGGTGAAGAGAGGTATTTAATGAGGGTCAATACTTTTCCTAATCACAATAATAATAGAGTACCCCCACCGGTGTCCAGTCGGACCTCTGGCGCTGTGAAATCGATAGCTCAGTAATTGCCAGGGATTGCCGTTAGAGCAATGTAACACCGCCATCGAAGTCCTAATTGGAGTCTACAATGCAGTTGTGCCATTGTTGCTACTTTTGAGAAGATGTTACTGGCTGCTGGGATGGTTCTTATAAATGTTTTCTGGGTATGCAATTGACTGCACTGATCTATAACGTGTTAAATTGAGAGGTTGGTGAAAGGATTAGTTACACAGCTTTACGAAGTTGCCCACCCCCTTGAATCAACCCAACGGGTTGGCTCGAAAGTAGATATTCTTACGGGGCTAATGGCAAGTGGGCTGTGTTCACTTAAGGAGTGGAGGGTAGCCATCATTATCGGCCACCCCATGTGGTGATATGCTATTGCTATTAAAGCAACAGAAACTGTCCGTCCGTCGGCCACGACAGTTGGGATTCGAATAGCAAGGGCAAGAAACGGATTTGGCTTGAATTCCCGCATGGAAATTTCTCCAAAGAGCTTATAGCTATTCTAAAACACACGCCCATCCAAATTTGACGCTACCATGAAATCAACAAAAGCACACAGGACTAATAATCCAACGTCTCGGAGCTCTACGTATGATGGGTCAAGGCGTCCACGCCCCGAATTGATCATCATTTTAGCATAGGTATAAGCGTTTTGTGAACTACTGACACTGGCGTCACAACATCGCTACTAAGCCTCTCCGTATGATTTTCACACAAAAACAATCACCAACATAATCGTAACGCAGCACCATGATAGCTGATATGAGAGCATCTGAACATAACGGACACTATTAGAAGGACCTTTTGTTGCTCTCACAGCGTAAGGCGCTCTTCCGAATCAAATTTAATGATTAAGAATGCGAAAATGACATCAATAAATTGTCATGTGTGATTTGTGCAGAGAGTTCAAGTTTGCTGCTTACAATCTGTCATTTGGGTCGCTTGTGATGACTAGTTAGTCATCACCCTGTGCACCAGCGTAGGGTTACTTTTTCATCCCGTTTCATCAGAACCTATTTTTCGTCTTTAACTTCAATAAATCTTTCTTTGCCCCGTTTTAATCAACTCCTTCTTCAGCGTTTCTATCTCAGCTTCTAGATGTTTTCTCACATTCCGCGCAATGTCGTTTGCAATATGTTCGTTGCCCTCTGTACCATCCAACTCCTCCACGAGAATCATGTTGCTCCACAATATATCCTGGGATACGCATGAAACCAATAGTGAAAGTGAATTTAAGCGCATCAGTTGAGTAAATCCTTCTTTTTTTTTTTTTTCTTATGCACACACCTATTTTTACCTTCGCTTTACTTGTAAGATAACTAGGAACGCGGTTGATATCTGACTTGTACAATGCTTCTATAAACTATCCATGAATTTTCTCACCAATTTTGCTTTCTATGGATACAAGATCCATCGCTTTGCCATTGTCGGTCGGTTGACTCTGAAAATAGACAGTGGAAGCAACTTTACGCCGCAACCAAAGTGGAAAAGGATTGTACAATATGGTGGGATTCTAAAAGCTGAATATCAAATGTGTTAGGTGCCTTGCCATGTTTAGCTTTTAGGATATGGCTGTTTATTGACAACGATTAACCATTGCCGTTATAACTGGATAGATATTGAATAATCTAACCTGAATTAGTTATTGGAAGAGTTGTACCTCAATTTGCTATTCTTCAAATGCGCTCCTTCACAGGATTTGGCCCGACATCATAGCCATCGTTTATAACCAAATGTACCACTATAAAGAATCGCAAGCTCGCGTTAAGGGAATAACGCATCGATCAATTTTATCGATGGGCATTTAGAGGGGGGGGGGGGTATACTGTGTTCTTATACCTTAACTCTTATGGTGATGTTTGTTTTGTTGGAGAACACGATATGTTCATCTTCAGGCGACATCAATAGGAATGAGGAGTAGTTGTTGGTAATGAAGCTCCTCAAGCCGGACGTGTTATCTTCCGTTGCAGAACCGATCGTAATTCAGTCAAAGAGTATATAGCTTTGCTAAGAGGGCTCACTTTAAGTGGCTCAGCGGTGATCGCTTCCCTAATTATAATACATTGCAATCGAAAGGTGGCGCTATCGTGACACAAACAAAAGCACATGGGAATACTGGGCTGACGTCACTGCGATTGTTGAGAGCCTTGCCACAGCCAAAACACGTCGCACAATAGGTTTATGAATAGCGAAATAGCAAGTACTCTACTGAATAAATGTCATCTTGGTAAATTATGAAAAACAGTTCGCCTCTAACAGCGTCCACGCAGTTTACGATCCTCGATCTCTCATGTCCGCACTGTGGATGGTAGTTTCAGATTGTTGATAAATGTCTGAAGCGAGGAAACTGGCCTGGGTTCGACATAAACATTTTTGGCAGTCCAGGGGGATATGAAGGTCTCGAGTGAAGACTTCATAGCTTCGCCGAGCTGCGTGACCATTATGGAATAACTCGGAGGACACCCCCGACATCATGCGACGATACCGTGAAATCAACAGAAGCTCATGGGACTGTTGATCCAACGTCTCGAGGCTCGGCGGCTGTTATTGATAGGGAGTCATCCGAATGGTCGAGGCGGCTACAGCTCCAAAGTAAACCGAGCATTCCACGTCGTTTTAAAAGACGCTGCGACAAGACGCTTGGACAATAACGTTTCGGATAGCAGGTGACGTCTTCGCGGAAGCCTCGAGGGAACTCTCTCAGTGACGCTATGATTCAGTTACCAAAACAACAGCTTTCTGTACATGCTCTACCAATATCAGCGGACCAACGTGTTTGATTGATTTACCGCTACTGACGGGTGTCTTCTGTGTTAGATTATATATAGAAATATATATATATATAGAGAGATAGAGATATATATATATAGAGAGATATATAGATATATATATATATATAGAGATAGATATATAGAGATATATATATTTAGATATATATATCTATATATCTCTATCTTTATATATATAAATAAAATATTTATAAATATATATATATATATATATATATATATCTGTGTTGTTATATGTAAATATATATGTTTATATATATCTTTATATATATATTTATACATCGGCTAAGTCACTTAATAACCTGGGATCAATAATTGCTCGTATGAGACGGGCTTTTGTTGCGCTTAAGGATAAACATGAGATTAATGTATCTTCAGGCTTAAGTTCAGTGATGCTGGACCGATATATATTTTTACCAGATCATCCTGTTTCCACATCCACCACGCGACAGACGGCGATCGTGCCATCACATCAATGTTGCCGCCAAATCATCAGGGGAACGATATTAAGCCTAAATCAGTCACATACAGGATCATAGGAGCAAAATGGAATATAAGCCCGCTCAACAGAGAGCCTCTGGAGTGTTTGTCAATGCGGGTGGTCGTGTGTGGATTAACATAATCAAGCGACCACACGGCGTTGGAAAAACCAATTTTGGATAAAGTGAAGATTACGACAAATAAGATATCCTTTTATCTGTATATCAGCGTGTATGTTCTTCTTTACTGGGTGATGTTTCTCCTCTGTCACAAGCAATGCATAATCAAATAGCATTGTTTTGCTTACTTAAGAATCCATTTGCTACGCAAGTGGCTCGTCGAATTACCCCGTAGCTTACCACATACTCAGGTTACTTTGTGTGGTCGAACGCGGGGCAGTTCGCATAGGCTGTCTTAAAGATTATTGATGTAAGATCTGAGCCACCGGTCGATACGAACGTAAATATATTGCCCTATATGTGCTGACGTAACGGCGGACTGGCTTTAATTGCATTCAGGTTGTCAATGCCGACAGCTCATAACAACTTCGGTGGTCGTTGAAAATTCCCGTATTCGGATATAGTGTAGAAATGGGGGGCACGGCCGGTGAGTTGTGTTGTCAATCCAGTAGTGATATAAGTTGATGAGCTGCGTCTTTATATCTGTCTCTCTATATCTCTGTACCTGCCTATGTCTCTACGTCATTCTGTCGATGTCTTTGTCTCTGTCTTTCTCTGACTCTCTGTCTCTTTATCTCTCTCTCTCTCTTCCTATATATATACATTTATGTATGCCGATATATATATATATATATATATATATATATATATATATATATATATATATATATATATATATATATATATAAATATATATATATATGCATGTATATATGCATATATGTATATTTATATACATATATATATAGATAAATATATATTAGATATATATATATCTATATATGTATATATATACATATATATATCTATATATCTATACAAATATATGTATATCTATATATATATAAAAATATATATATACTTAAATATATATATAAAGATATATATATATATATATATATATATATATATATATATATATATATATATATATTTGTCGAATCTCCCTGTTCATTCACATTTATCTCGATCTCACTCACTATCTCTGTCATTTCTATCACTCTCTCTCTATCTCGTTCTCATTATTCCACATCTCTCATATATCTATATATGTATATATATATAAATATATATATACATATTTATATATATATAGATACATATATATGTAGAGATATATATATATATAGACATATATATATACTTTTATATCTATAATATATATTTACATATATATACATATATATGTATGTATATCTATATAAAATATATATATATACATATATACTTATATATATGTATATAAATATATATATATATAGATATATATATATATATATATATATATATATATATATATATATATATATATATATATATATATATATATATATATATTTGTCGCATCTCTCTGTTCATTCACATGTACCTCGATCTCACTCCGCTTTCTATATCTCCCTCACTATCTCTGTCATTTCTATCACTCTATCTCGCTCTCATTATTCCACATCTCTCCCTGTCTGTTGCTCGTCTATTAGTCCTTTGTTACTTTGCTATCTCAAGAGTAATGTCAAACATTCATATATATGTACAATACGGCCTTGTATATGTCGCATTCAGCACTTTGTTGTTTGTTCAACGCCAGCTGTGTTGGTGTATAACAAATTGCAGGGACGAGGAAATCAAAGCGTTTGCTTAGGCCACCCCTCTTTACTACGGCAGACCTTTTGCATGTGACATCAACGTGCTTTGAGAGTGATCTCAATTGTCGACAGACCGCTAACTTCCTCCTGATATGATGGGGTACCTTTGATTTTGCTCATTGCGGGTACAAAGGGACGTGGCGTGTTGATGGACGTGAAATTCTAAACATCAATCAACTGGTGGTAACGATTTTCCACCGAGTTAATGGCTATTTCCTATGCAATATGAGAAGTTTAACACCGTAACAAATCGACTTTTGAATACACCCTTATTCTTAATCTCTTGGATTGTGTATCGTGCTGTTACAAGAAGCGATCATGCTGACACAGATGTGTCCCTAGGTTAGAATCATGCCTACACTGCATAGTATATTTTGTGTTTCGAATTCACCTTTCATACATACCACACTGATTTAACTGAATATGTCGTCAGGTCATTAAGTGTATCACCCTAATTGATTTCAGTATAAAGATGTAAACAAATCTATGTAAAAGCAGCGATAAAATTAGCTCGTATATACGTAATTTGCTATATGTTGAATGCACTTCATCACAAATAGCATTGATAGTGCTTTGAAAGGTTAAGAAGCGATCTTTACCTTCCATCAATTATCCACTACGCTCTGCACTCATTGTTAACATAACTATACCATTTTTATATATTTTCTGGCAGGTACCGTCGTCCGCTATCTTTTCTTGCTAACTGGCCTTGTACCAGCTCATAGCACAGGCGAGTATACCCACAATCTCACCGCGGAATACTTATTAGCTAAGCAAAATGCACTATGGTTAGAACGGATGCTGGTATCAACATTCATTTGGGTTGGATAAATAAATTGCCTTTTTCGACTTTGACGCATCTTGGGCTTTAAGGTGATAGGGGAAAACACAATTAAACTGTTGGAATTTTGATACCATAGACAATCTTGCTAATGTAACAAGAATGTACAAGAATTAGCCGACGAATATGATAGTTGGGAATGGGTCAGTATGCAGGACGCATTTTGTGTGCTTCGTTTTGCAGTACGTCTGAGCGATGGCCCGACATCGAGTGAAGGGAGATTAGAAGTTTACTACAACGGCGAGTGGGGGGAACTGTGTGTGATGATGGATTTGGGCGAAGAGAAGCCCTGGTTGCCTGTAAAGAGCTAGGTTTTCAGTACGTACATGCGAACCAGTCTCCCTCCCTCCCTCCTTCCCTCAATAACTTACTCAAATACTCCCTACGTCTCTCCGTCCCTTCCTCTGTCACTCCAGCTTCATCATACAGTACCAACGCATATTTAAACTTCCTATAAACACACAACCACACAACACACACATACACATACCCACACACAAACACACATGTACACAAAAAACACACGCATATATATACATATATATAAATATATGTAAATATATAGATAAATATATAAATATATATATATATATATATACATATATCTATGAACATACATATTTATATGTATGTTAGTATATTGACATTTTTTTCGGCGTATATATGTTATTGTGTATATCAGTGTATGTTTCCGTAAGTATATCTGTGTGGGTTTCTTTTGGTATCTTTTGTATTGGCAACAGAGGAGTCGAGACGTTCAGTTCTAATGAATATCCAACCGACAGCGGACAAATCTGGTTGGATGATGTGAGTTGCGATGGTTCCGAGTCTAGTATTGTCGAATGTTCCCATAGCGGATGGGGTATCGAGAATTGTGGGCACATCGAAGATGTCAATTTGGTGTGTGGCACATCTACGATAACTGGTTAGTGCGAATCCAGTTAATTAGTTTGAATTCAGTAATATGATTAAAAAAATGCAGCGCTCACAAACGTATGAATGAACTTTAAAAAAATCAATCTTGATACATTTATTTAGCCATAAATCAAGGAAGAAGACAGTAATTGCGTCTACCGTGGTCAGACAGTATTAACTGTTAAAGCATGAAGATATTAACCCTAGGTGTCATCCGTTTTGAGAAAAATAATACATGCATGTAACCATGCAAAAAAATAAATGCTAATTGCTGAACCCCAAAGCATGAAGCAGTAATTTGCTTGAATGCAGTACGTCTGAGCGATGGCCCAACATCGAGTGAAGGGAGACTCGAAGTTTACTACATCGACGAGTGGGGAACTGTGTGTGATGATGGATTTGGCCAAAGCGAAGCCAAGGCTTTCTGCAGAATGCTCGGTTTCACGTAAGTGCAGCGTAGTCAAAGATATGTACACATATATTTATATATTTATATATGTATATATACATATATGTATGTGTAAGTACATTCATATATGCATATATACACCCATATATATATATATATATTATATATATATATATATATACATATATATATATATGTATATAAGTATATACACACGTATATAAAGATATATATAGACATTAATATGTGTAAATTTATATATCAATATCTATATGTTATATGTATATCTATATATATATATTCATATTTAAAACATCTATATATATATATATATACATATATGCATATAAATATGCATAGAAATATATATACATGATTATATATCAGATGTATATATAACTAGATATATACAAACATATGTATATGTACAAATTTATATATATATATATATATATATATATATATATATATCCTATATATATATATATATATATATATATATATATATATATAATAATTCCCTGTATTTGTGTTTTACTGTGTATTTTGGTGTGTATATCTGTATGTGTACCTTTTTGCATCATTATATTGGTAACAGAGGAGCCATAACGTACACTTCCAATGAATATTCGAGGGACAGTGGGCAAATCTGGCTGGATAACATAAGCTGTGATGGTTACGAATCAAGTATTAACCAGTGTTCACATGACGGCTGGGGAAACCATGATTGTTATCACTCTCAAGATGTCAACCTGATCTGTGAAAGTGATTTGATGACAGGTTAGCACATAGCCAATTTGTAAGATTAAAAATTTACCACGCACTAAATCAGTCTTGCAAATGCTCTACATCCATAGTTCTGTAGATGTGTGTTGCTGGCTGTCGCATAGATTTCGAATGTTATGCTCGCATTGCAGTCCGTCTTATTGATGGCCCGACAGCGACTGAAGGGAGACTTGAAGTAAACTACGAAGGCGAATGGGGAACTGTGTGTGATGATGGATTCGGGGAGAGCGAAGCCCAGGTTTTCTGCAGACTGCTAGGATTTAAGTAAGCTTTGAAAAGATGAGCAATTTGTCAACTGTCCGACCAGAGGCAGAGGTTTTTACAAACGGTGTGCGTCTCGAAGTGTACTGTGAATTATGATTGAACACATATCGTTATTAAACTGTAAGGCGGAACACGCATTCCTACAATCCTCACGCGTTGGAGGCATTTCGCAGTTCAATTTGTAATTTATGACTTTGTTTTAAAAATTCATTGCATTCCATTAAAAAATGTACCAAATGCAAATAGTTGATTCACGTGGGAGGCTGTACAATCAAAGTCCATAGCTGTGATCATAACGTGCTTTCTGTGATAATCAAATATCCGCATGTCACTCAACAGAGACGCTGTGTCGCACTCAACAAACACATATTCAACATTGATGGGGGAAATTTTGTTGGATGAAGTGACCTGTGATGGCGAGGAATCAAGTATCGACGAGTGTTTGCACGACGGATGGGGAAAAAACGATTGTAGCCACGATGAAGATGTCAACTTGGTCTGCACGAGTGAAGCTTCCGGGTGTAAGCATACAATTGGCCTCATTGTTAAGAAACTTAATTATAATCCCATTCGAGTTTTTAGCTGTAGGAATCTGTGCTTTCGGTAACTCGTATAATACCCCCTTCCACACACACATGCACACGTACACGCACGCGCACATGTACATTCCATACACTGACACACTATCCCCTTCACTCACACACGCATATACATTTGTATGAATACATATATATATATGTATATATATATATATGATATATATATATATATATATATATAGATATAGAGAGAGGATATACATATATATAGATATATAGAGATATAGAGAGAGAGATCTATAGAGGATCTATAGATATAGATATATATCTAGAGATATATATATAGAGGGAGATATATAGAGAGTAGAGACGGATCGAGATATATATAGAGATATCTCTATATATATATGATTATAGATATATATATAGATATATATGAGAGATATATATATACTGAGAGATGCACAGGAGAGACCATAGATATCTATATATATATATATATATACTATCATATATATTAGATATATATATATATATATAGAGATCTATATATATATATATTTACAGATATATAGAATATATATATATGTGTATATATATATATATATTTCATTACATATATATATATATATATAGATATATATATATCTATATCTCCTATATATGATATCTATATATATATATATATATATATATATATATATATATCTCTATATATACAGATATATATATAATTATGTATACATAGATATACATATATATATATTTATATATATACATATATATACCTGGATATATGCGTATATATATAAATAGATAGATGTATATTCATATATATATTCAGGTATAAATAAGTTTATACATACAAATAAATACTTCTATATATTTATACATGCATATATATGTTTATGTATATCAGAATATAAATATATATTCGCGCGTTTATAAACATACGCATATACATGTATACTTATAAATAGAGATATATATACATGTACATATAGATGCATATCTATAAATACATATATATATGTATACATATATATATATAAATATACACCTATAAATACATATATATACATAGATATGCATATATATACTTATATTTATATATTTATTTATGTATACATATATATATATATATATATATATATATATATATATATATATATATATATATATATATATATATATATCTGTGTGTGTGTGTGTGTGTGTGTGCGCGTGTGTGTGTGCGCGTGTGTGTGTGTGTGTAAATGCATGCGCATAGTTACGTATGTTAGCGCGCCTGTTTTCTTTTTTTCAGTGAGTTGGGTAACTATCGTCGGACCCATTGTAGTGGTGGTTGCATTAGTGGTTGTATGCTCAACCAAAAAAAAGTCAACTCGGCCGGTCGAGGCCACTGGCACCAGCACTAATTCGATAACTAAACCAGCAGCGTCAAGTTCTTCGACAGCCAAATCAATTGAGCCACAACCTAGGTCACAGCGTGTTTCCACCATAACCAATGTCCCACCAGCACAAAGTCAATATCCATCCGGTACCCCGTATACCCACCAAAGAACCGACCCTCACATGAACATTCCAGCCCCAGGGAGCGGGTACCATCAAGGTGGCCAGATCAATCATGGCTATGCTCCGAGTCCATCTGGTCAGCCTTATCCTCAGATGCCGAAAACACCTGCCGGACCTCCACCTGGACGCCTAGCACCTGTTACCCACACCCAGCAGACACCCAGCTCTAACGGTATGACTCCTGTGGGCGACTCCGGGGAGATCGACGATTTGCCACCTCCACCATCTTACAATCAGTTGTTCAGCACGAATGCTCAACCTGGTCTACCTGGACCTCCCAATTAAGAACAGAGATTCAACTTGATATATTCAGGCCAAGTTACAAGCAATATGAATGCTTCGTTTATTGCAGTTTCATTCCCAGTTATGACTGCCAAAGTAAATACTACGTGTTTTTTCGTTACTTGCACATCAATTGATGTTTCAAATATTCCTGTATAGTCGCGAGTAGACGAAACTTCTGTATTGCGACTGTGCAGATGTCGCTTTTTATGACAACTTTTTAAAATGGTAATTGGTAATGTGTGATTTGATGGCAATCAAAACTTTCTTTCCATTCCATTGAGCACCTATACATCTGTATCGGTTTGACTTTGTATTGTTGTTGAATAATCGATGATTGTAATTTCACGATTTTATCAACTTTGCTAAATCATAACACTTAGGGCAGGGGTTTATGGTTTATAGAAAAATACGGAAACACTTGGACGCATTTGCAGAGCTGTTTATCTCATTCGGAGTATTTTCTATGAACATTGTGAATCTGAAATTATCGGGGTCTATATTACATTATGATGTATCATTAAGTTGGAGTTATCTGGCCTTCTCCATACTATAACCTGTAGTGATCTTACCTTATCCTAGCTCTCGCCTGTGGTGATTATATCTTACACACACTCCGGCCTCGATGATCTTACCTTGTCCCAACTCTGGCCTCTGGTGATCTTACCTTCTCCATACAATATACACTGGGTAATTTCGCCTGACGTGTTATGTCTTGAAGTCGGTTGTATCACTGATGAATATACATATGCACAATGAAGGTTTAATAAAAGAAAGTGTTTAACTCTCAGTACAAAGAAAATGTGTTATACCTTGGATAATGCGCAGCAATCATACATTCCATCGAACGGTGGATTATAATTGTCCTCACTGAACCTGATATAAGCCCACCATGCCTATAGCTACGCTCTCTCTGATTGGCTATGGAGCGTGCAATCCCATGAGTGGCAAGCTTACTGACAGATGGCGCTACGGTGAAATAAACAAAAGCACATCCTATAAAGCTCATTTGTGAGAGTTTGGATTGGAATTATGTTTTTTATATTCGGAATGGTTCTGTAAGTGCAGGCGTATAAGTTATATAGTATAATCTAATTAGAGGCGAGATTTTATGACTGTCTCGCGTATGCATTCCATTTTATTTTAACCTCAAGCAATTTGCAGTGCAGATCTTATTGATGTCACACTTTCTTCACGTTCGGAATATTAATTACTGAACTGCTCTAAGTAAGCAGAAATAACTATAGGTCAAACCTATACCTTTTTATCGCGCTGTACATAAGACCTCCGTTTTACTCTCGTGCAATTTTCCTTTTTTGTCGCATGACGACAGACCTTTTCATCACGTTATTCTCATACGATCTCCTGTTTCATTTTGCATGCACAGGACATATGCGATGCAATAGTAATTCGCTCACATTTCCTGGCTGGCTTTATGCAGGCTCAGAAGGGGGTATGCACCGATAGGAAACCAGATGACAAGAAGACTATTCGAGCTCAGTTCACTGAGTTGCTCACAAACCAACAGCCTCATGATATATCGCGCAACTGGTTGATAACATACGTCAGACGATGAGATTTGCCATTTCATCTGAGTCAGAGCAGATGGATGTTCTTGGTGTTGGGGGACATTGTTTGACACTTCAGTGCATGCAGTTGGTGTTAACTTACAGATTAACCCTTTATATTGCAAGTATACGGAACACGTCGATTTTGCCGAATGTATCATTCATCTTCATGTTGGCTATGTTTTCAATTATATGGTCCGGTGGGTGGGAAACACTGCGTTGCAATATACTTGAATGCACTATGCTATGTATATTCATTACCGTGCTTTGCAAAGTAAGCAGTAGAAATTCCCTCTTCCCGCTCCGTGTGTCATTAACTTATTTTGTACAACAACATAAATGAATAGTTTGACAGTTGCGTCTTTGAGGAGTGAAGAAAACGATGTAGCTAAGACAATGGTGTATGGGTTGTCGAAGGTTGTTAATAAGCGCAATTCAAAACCATATAAATAATGAATAACACATGCAATACCGGGTCGACTCCTTTAATCAAAATATTAGTGCTGGTTGGTACCTAGTAGTAAGCATGCGGTCGTGTGCTTGCCATTGCCGAATTGCACTGTAGCCGTCACCAACACTTTCTTTTAAATCCACCGCCGTGTCCTTATACACCAAGGCCCGTATTCACCAACCACGCTGAGCTTGAGTCACGAATCAACCCGTAGTCGCCATTATGATGACTCAGCTTAGCCGTCGCTAAGTTGGTATTCACCAACGCCGTTGAGCCCGGACTAAGTTGAGACGCGCGTGCAACATTTTGGCTGTCTGCCAGAACCAAACCTCGCTGCTCGCAGTGGTTTGTCAACATATAATGGTCGTGGATGTATGATACGACTTAACAATTTGGATAAGGAAATTTACATCAGCCTGTTTGTGCACGGATGGATATAAAGGATTATTCCTGGTTTACACATGGATAATTCGAGTTGGACATTGTTCTTTAGCAATGGACGATAATCAATGATAAACAAACCACAAATTATATTGATTAAACGTTGTAGATTATCTATAATTGTTTGCTGTATTAACAAATAATATTCCGTTCGCCCTGTCAAGATTATGAGCTGCCATTGCTTAAGTAAAATAATTTATAAATTATAGTTAGAGGGAAATGATGGCAAGTGTTTACTAATTTGTTTTATATAAAACAAACATAATGTATGTTGGTTCAGCCATTTTATTACAGTACTACATTCAGTCAATTAATGATTTAACAAAGACTTCTCTTGTCAAGTTCATGCCAGCTAATTCCTTGCACCTGGGTTCAACACCTAAATAGGTATAGTACAGGATCTTTATCAATAGCCCATCAATCTTCCGGGGAATCACTTTGCAACATACCCCTGCGATGTGACAACTGTTCTTGTCCAACTTGAATAATATGGATATATAGTATTACATTGTGATATTCCCCATTATATACAATTACCGCCCCTCTTGCCATAAATTCTCTCCTTGACCATGGTAATATGTATAACATGATAAATCTACTGGACTTCATATAGTCAATAACAAGTGATTCTAAATGGAACTGAAATAACTAATTGAATAATTACCACTTTTCTAGCTGTGTTAATATATCACAGGTGTCTAGAGTCATGGTAGAGTGTCCTCCGGCCATAAATTCCCTACTTGGTGGTATATGTCACATGAATACTCAACTGGACATAGCCTTGCAAGGCTACGCATACCGCAAACGTTATACCTAATTAGTGCACTGAGGTCACCAAAACAACCTTCTCTACTTGTTTTAATTATAACAAGATCTTTGATTGAACCCCGGGTTTATCTGTCAATTCTGATCGAGACTATATTAAGTATCTCACTGCTAGACTACTGTCTCAATATATCCGATGTAAACGCAATGTAGTATTTTAAATAATTGGCAGCACGACATTTAAACCAAATCACGTTTCCTTATTCCGTAATAATCTTGATGAGATTCAATTTAATTTGTCGATACAATTTATGACATATATTTCTGTGTGGCTGACGTTTGACATATTGCTTCTATGTCTCGGTACTTTATGATGGCCGTGTTATAAATCGTCATAATGAGATTTAATCGTTGTAACGGGTGAAGCTTTTCTATACAAATCCGTATCGTCATCTTCTGAATGAATGACTGACTATTTTCCTGTGATATTTTGCATGTGCCACCAATGTCATGTAAACATCATCGACCCGACGACATTTGTTCGCTGTGTCTTCTTGTCTAGAAGTAGAGAGTCTCGAGCGAAATATCTCGCTTTGCAGACAGATTGCAGTCTCTTTCGGCCGATTGTATAAACAATGCTAAAATAAAACTGTAAATGAGAAAAGCTTTTCCGATTTATTTCTCATTTGACATTATCATGAGCTATAATTAAATCATAACTCTTTAATTCACATAAAGTACAGCAGCGGCATGTTGATGGTAACTGTGTCGGGCATATTTAAGTCTTTATTAAGAACTTAGCGTCGAGGGTGTCTCAGCTTTGAGCACATTTGGAGTCAGAACTTAAACTTAAGTTCGTTGCTGAATACCCCTAAGTCACGGCTAAGCGTTTTTAGACAGAACATTAGTCAGTTGGTGAATACGGCCCAAGTTTCGATAGATTTTCCAGCATGATGAGTTGTTGAACACTCTCCCTATACCGCTCGTTCATTTCGTCCAACGTGCCATGAACATCACCCAAGCATACCCATCTATTCGCAAGGTCACCACACCTTACTGTAAAATCACAATGGGGGTCGTTTGATGAACGCCAACATCCACACCCACTTCCTCGTTTACGTGACTTGTATCGCCCGATTTTACTTCAGTCACTTTTGTCAGTTCAGAACCGCAATCATATTTATTTAGATGGAGCATACATGTCAATCTGAGCCTTGAAGGTCCATTGTGTGTCATTTGCTGTTATTTTGCATGTGTAGCTGCGAGATTCTTTCCCATCAGATGGTTCTGCCGGTTAAAGTGCATTTTTCAGATGGTTCTGCTGGCGTGGTTGAAGTGCTCTTGCCAGATGGTTCTGCCGGCGTGGTTGAAAAACTGTTGTTAGATGGTTCTGCCGGCGTGGTTGAAGTGCTCTTGTCCGATGGTTCTGTCGGCGTGGTTGAAGTGCTCTTGTCAGACGGTTGGCACTATAATTGGGCATCAATCAGGTATGCCTTTAGTAAGGATAGGTCCTAATGCCAAAATTAAACATCACATGCGCAGCATTACGAATTGATCATTTTGCGTGATTGGTTATTAATTCCCTGGTACTTCTTATGGGTCGGGAGATTCGTTGAACGCTCTTGTTTATCATCCATCAACGACAGCCTCTTTTTTGTCTGCCATGAACAGTGATTTCTCTCAAGATTCGACTGTCGACAATTGTCTTGTAGCAACGTATGCATCCCTCTCTCTGTGATACTGTGAAGAATATTCCACAGACACCTGCGATCTTCATGTAAGTACCATTTCTCTGTCAATGAATGACTCAATATTCATTAAAAGGTTATTACGTCATTATATCAGATGGATATTTCAGTACCTCAAAAAACGAAAGAGAAATACGGTCAGGTGGGAGCCTTAAACTTTCGGATTACATGCATATGTTTGCTTATGACTGTCCTTTGTGCCTCCGTGGCGGTGACTGTGATAGCAATTGAACACTACATCTGCATTCGAACGAATACTTTGTCCAAACAATTATTTTGGGATATGATGGCACAAGATGTTTTACTCACGAGTTTGTTTATATTTCCCGACAGCTATTTATGTCCGTGAGTTTGTTGGCGATCAAGTAGAGCTCACGGACATAAATAGCTGTCGGAAATAAAGCCACTATGTGCAATCACATATTACTGGTAACCGTCACTGGGTTTCTTTCAGAAAGCATATTGCCATTATCATTTTGGGATTACTTCAACAGCAGCCATCTTTTTTGGCACCCAACTCTTGTTAGGGCCAGTGTGAATGTGTGTCGTCAAAATCTCCTAACTAGGCTTGTCATCACATCACCAGAATCGCATATTGCTGGGTGTCTTTAATAATCCCCTGTATTGGATGAATATTTTGTTAGTAGAATTCACTGTTAACCCTTTCTCTGAAACATCCACTAGTTTATTGAGAGGTGTTACTAATTTATCGCGTTTCATAGCAGCCCCCGATCCTATATAAGTGGGATTTCGGTTTCGGAAATGTGTACAATAGGAATGGGATGCCATGGCCTCTCAACCAATAATCGTGCGGTTTATTCTTCTTTGTTTCGCCTTTGCAATTCACATCCGGGCCTATAAGAAAAAGAAGACTCCTACAAAAGAAAAGTCTTTGTGACGGGCTTCAGCGAAGGAATCGTTATGACATCTGGAATTTAATTTAGCATCATCTACACAGACGAAGCGCCAACAACGACCAGCATTCCTGCAGACAAGCTGGTGCACCAGGTACTGTGTATTCGTCATCGTGTCTATGGTTGTATACTCCATCCTCAACGCGATTGTGTGCATTGGTAATTTGTTGACCATTGTAGCATTCATTCGATCCCGAAAATAGAAAATCAAATCAAATTATAATATATTTCGCCTGGCGGTTGCTGATTTGTTGTTTTGGTCAGTCAACACATTTTGTGCCCATGTCACACCCAACGTATTAATGCTTCTGACATATGATAGGTTCAAATCTATCATGTGGCCTTTGACGTACACCAGCAGTCTGAGCCACTGTATTGTCATCAGTTCTCTGGATTGAGCTCCTGTATATGTCATCAGATTCCCAATGCTAATGGTGCTCCGTCCAGATGATTATTACATACCAGACATACAGGTATGAGTGGTAATAGCATGTGGCTAATCCACCCAGAAGGTAAGAATAGATAAGAACGCAAGCTTGGTCGAAGGTAGTCGAAGTTCAACCGCGTGACCTTTGGTCAAAGTCGAGCCACATGATATGTTGCAAGACTAGGTTTCATGTCTCCAACTGAACGGGGGAAGGGTAGATAAAATAATCAGGATTAGCCAGAACATGTAAGAGCATATTAGCTATATCCTAACTAGAGTGCGAAGAGATGGTGTGTAAAGAAGGGCATAGGAATTGTAACTAGGGGGTCAATGGCTGACATCAGGGGTGGTCAAAGTATGCGAATATCATGTGTGTCATTAGTTGGGAGATAGTGTTAGGGGAAGGGTGCATGAATTGAAAATGTGATGTACAAAAGTTTAAGCTCGAGTATTAGGAGGTAACAATATTGCGACATTTAGCTACGCACTTATCACTTAACGACTGGAAGATATTTGTATCAAAGTCTTAATGCTGCAAACTAAAATTGACTTCCATCTGCGGGATTGGGTCGAGAAGGTACCATTAGGGGGTTTACAACCGTATGAATATTATAGTCAATGAAAATAAACACTTAATTATTGGCTGGACTTAAGATGTGCTTTATTGTTTGAATCGCGTCTTCCACAAGTTCATATGGTGGTTTAAAATAAAAACGTTTCATATGATACGTCTTGGATAAGATTTTCCAACATTTTCAGAGACTAACACTAATCCACAGTGATTCCGATATATATCGCCTGTGGGGTATATTTACATGGTTTCCTCAGTTTATCGATGTGTAGGGTGGGCATGCATTTCTGCTTCTACTACTTCATCCATGGCTCCTGACAAACAATCCCCATCAGATATTATTCTGTTTTAAGTGTTTTGCTCGGAATGGTATATTTTCAGTGTTGCATTTGTAGATGTTATACATGCTCTAGTACGCGGATTACGCTTCATGGCCTTATCAATTAAGGAACACTGTCCGTTATATGCCAACGTATTCGCCAGGAATAACCTTCGTAAAACTGAAAACTTATCCTTAGATGACCGATACTTTTGTTAAGGTTTAGACGGACTTGCAAGGCGAGCCAAGGTCGAGGTCAATGTCATTATTTGGCTGGTGGTGCTTGTCATGGCCTGCTTGATTTATTACTGATTTACAGGGTGCGTGCAAAAATATCTGCAATGTAGATTGAGACAGGCCACCAAATCGTGCTAATGGATGACTAAACGCGTTAAGATTCAAATAAAATATTCAAGAGTGTTACAATCCTAATATTTATACAATCGAACAGTCTTAATGGCCCCTTAGGGATATGGTAAATTAACCCCGATCGGACCGTGTTAATTCAAGCTATTGGTATTTCAAGGATAAAGTTTTACAATGGGCACATCATTCTTTTGTTGCTTCTTTGCTATTCTATTCTCCCTCCTGAATATTTCCTGAATATTTCCTGAATATTATCTGTTTACGATACAAATAAATACTAACAACAGCACACTGATGTTAACATAAACGTTTTCGCCCAGTGCATCATAAACAGGCCAATCATAAGGGTCTTCCGTATGCTCTTGTCTGATTGAACGTTAGCCGGCATATGGGATATGTTTTTGATCGCAGTATATTAACGATAATCCAACATATGCCCATAAACTACTTCCACCAAAGCAGATATTTAATTCTTATCAAGGATACGGTACGTGCATCTGCGTATTGTTTTCTTAACATATCCTGATTATGAAATTAACTGCTTAATCTATACTAGGTAGATAACCTTCAACCCGGATCGAAAAAGACAATTGTGGCTCAAATTTACATGAGTAAATCAACTGCATGGCGTTGCTGTAATCATTACGTCATATGACCGCCACTGGCACCAGGAATAGAGAAAACAATGATTGTGCAATAAGTAAGTCAATTTGTGCTATCGGTACAGTTAACGCCTTGATCATTTACGTTCGTCGGTATGATTTGCAGTGTTCTGTAAAGCAATGATGAAATCATGAAAAATGATCGTTTTGCTGGTCAGAGAGGCAACGATAAAAAACTTTACTGCCATCCCTCATTTATTTGTCGTATCTGGAGCATTCAGTTTCACCTCACTCTTGGTTTTTTATTTATTATCAATAGCTAAAATATTGATCACAAGCAACCACGAGTACCCTGCTAATAAATGACTAAATGCGCTCACACTTGAATTGAACGAATCATATATATATATATATATATATATATATATATATATATATATATATATATATATATATATATATATATATATAGTATATATATATATATATATATATATATATATATATATTATATATATATAAAAGATATATATATATATAGATATATATTCTATAAATATATCTATATATATATAAATATATCTATGTATTTATATATATATATATATATATATGTTTGCATAAATATATATATACATATATATATATGTGTATATATATGTGCGCATGAATGTGTGTATATATATATATACATGCAATAGAGATATACATTAAGATTTTATATATTTAGATTTATATGTAAATATATATGATTATGCGTATATAAACATATTCATATACATATATATATATCTATGTATTTGTAAATTTAAGTTCATATGCTATACACATATATATAAATATATATATATGCTTACATACACGCATATATATAGAAAAGGTATGTATGCTATATTCATATCTATCTATCTATATCTATATATATATATATATATATATATATATATATATATATATATATATATATATATATATATATATATATGAATTTTTGTATTTATACTTATGCATATATATATATATATATATTTGTATATGTATATATATATATCTTTATATTCATATATATATATAGATATTTTATATATATATATATATATATATATATATATATATATATATATATATATATATATATATATATATATATATATTATATATATATATACTTATACGTATGTGTCTAGTTATCTTTTGCTGTTTTATTCCATACTCACTGTCGTGAACTCATTGCTCCAACTTATATATCTGCTGGGATTGCCATTCAGAAACAAATCATATTAATGACAAAAGCATACCATATTCACCCAACACAACGGTAAAACCTTTGTCTGTCTGACGATACTCACTTTCTCGGGGAGCATCCTTGGTAACGAAGAGTGTTATTACCATCTACAATGAAATATGTAGCTTATGACAGACTTATTGGGATGTATGGCCCGTGGCCGCTGGCCTAACGCCGTCCTCGTCCATTAACACTCATAGCGGCTAAATCTGCTTGCCCAAGCCGCTTCCACAAACGGCTAGCCATAGCCGCAACGAAAATGACCGAGGACATGCCTAATAATGATTTCTGTGATTGAAGACAAAGGCTCAAAGCAAATAGAGGGGGAAAAGAGAGGGGAAATGGGAGGTTAGTCGCCATCTCAATCACATTTCTATTCCATCTAGGACATGCATAGGTAGGGCTGCGAAAATAGCCGCTGACCTCAGTATGAAGGGTCATGAACTATTCTATTTATATCTGTTTCGAATTATTCTAGAATAATAAGATGAAAACTTCATACGTTGAGCTTTATTGGGACGATAATAAATATTTAATGATACAACCAGGTTTGCCAACTGGTATTCGTGCTGTCACTAATGCACTTGATTGTTTCCGGTCAAGATGACGTGTGATGTGGTTTGTCAACCAGCATTAACCTTATCCATAGAACGCTTGGTTTCTGAAATAAAGTTTGGAAAGTTTGCAAGGGTCTCACAGAAATATACAAACCATCTTTACGCTGTTTTATCGGGAACTTATTTCCAATATAAGTGAGCGTAAAAATGGTACAAAATAAAGTATTGGGGATGAATATAGACCGTGTTAGATAGCAGACAAAGCAGACTTATGTTTCTTCATCTAGTTTCGTAATGCCCATGGACAGTTGTGACGTGTTGAACCTTCATTGGTTTTGCGACAGTTAGCTGGGTTGCAGAAATTTGCAGCGATATTGCTAATTGTCATCTACTCCGATGAGTGGCAAATTTTAAGTACAAATTTCTTCCGACTTCCGTCAGATAGATCCAGGGAAATACTTTGCGACGATATAAAAACCACTTATCCCTTGGATATATTTCCGATTTGCGCCAATTTGTCATAATCGAACAGGCCAGATATAGCGCTTTACTTAAGTGAGGTTGATGTAAATCTTTGACCATTTAATAAGTATTACAGGTAGATCGTCTTTATCAACTTCTGGATCAATATTCAAAATCATTGACTTATAAAACACATGTTTATCAATAGTAGTGCATCGCAATCCAAACTGAGATAGCACCAAGCACATATATTTTATTTATATTTTTTGGTGCTGTTTTGTGGGTTGTTTTTAATGATGCAATTGCGCATGCTATAGCCACGAACATTTACATTAAACACCATCAGTACGGTCAACTATACAAACGGGCTTCTTACCTGTAATAAGGAAACGCCATCTATATGAAATATCCTGATGAAATGTGGATTAGACTGCTTGTTAATTCACATTCACAAGGTGTAATTGTATGTCTGTTCCAATGCAAGGTGCTCTGAATATATATAGCATATGATAGTGTTTAACAACCGTTAACACACCTAGTAATTTGTCAAGAGGAACAAACTGTCCTCTAATGCGTGCTGCACGAGTATTACAGCAATCGATTCTTTTTCATCCCTGTTCCGAATATTAACTTTCCATCTGCGTTTTTGCTCATGTAACAATTCTGTGCAATATAAACTTTTCCTTTAGAAACGTATTACACCGAACATCTGAGAAACCGTTCAATTTTATGTAGCAATCAAATGATGAAATTTGATAAAAACTTTTGGATGAGTTCATGTTTCTTATGATCAGGGAGGACCACATGCACTTCATCCAATAACTTGACGCAAGCCATGTTGTCAATGACATGATCAGGCTGCTGCATCCATTCTTAATTAGCGTAATTCCTGTCAGATACGCAGGTGTAAATTACAAGTGAATAAATATAGCCTTCATTTACGAAGCTCGCACGAAAAATGGACGGACGTATTTATCTGCTCCTCATTAGTTGCTGTGAAGAATGATAGTGGATTTCTAAAAGCATCAGTTATTGGGGATTCTGCATCCAATGTATGGCGCCGCGATTGATGCATGCCTGTCTTTAGATTTGCAATTTACAATCCCAGCGGACGTACCATTGCAACAGTCAGACCATCATTGTGAATGTGAACACAAATCACCTTAGAGACGTCCACTTTCACTCCTTGCCTGTTTCTGCATAATCAAAGAATATAAGATACAGTGCCATGTTGCGTTCTTGTAGTTACAGTCGTTGGCAAGTGATGGATAACAATAATAATTGCTTGTTACATGCGACCATTGCCATTCTTTTTAACCTTTAGACTTATATCAGGACAATGTACCCGAGGATCGCAATGCAAACACTAGCTGTGTATTGGTCGTTGTGATGAATGATAATGCATTCCTAAAATCATCACTTATTGCGGATTCTACATCCAATTTATAGCGCCGCGATTTCGGCATGCCTGTGTCTTAATTTCCAAACAAAGCCAAAGCTGTTTTACCTCAAAGCATAATCGAGAATTAATAATTGTATGCCACAATTCCGGCCTTCGATTGTTGCGAATATGAACATAAAATAATTTAGAAAACGTCTGTTGCCACTGCTTTCCTGCTTCATCGTAAAGACAGTATATAAAATATGGTGTCATTTTGCGTTCGTCTGGTCTAATTCGTCGGAAATTGATAACATCATGTTCTTTTGTAACCTGTAAACCATCATCTAATACCAACTTTCATTAAATTTTGTCATAAGCGTCGCGTCAACTATTGTAAATTGAATGCTTGATAAGAGCAATTATACTTTAAAACGATGTTTCAAAATATAAAACTGCTATGATTCACAGCCGTGAAGAACGGGGTACTTTACACTCATTGGCTTATACTTGAGCTTCCATGCTCTTGACAAGGGCTACAAGTGTCCCTTGGATATGCTTCACACTGCATGCCTTTACAAATATATATAATATCTAGCTATATCATCTTGCAAAGCAAATATTGATCAAATGATATTAAACCGCCGTGGATGGATAACCATGTGTTGCTCCACAACGGAAATACTTTGATAATAATTAATGCGACCATATATGTATAATATGAATGTCGGCATTTGTTCTATATCTCATAGATAACCATTCTGAGACAATTCGAAACAATACCCTGGCTGGAATGCAAGTGAATATATAGCGGTTTTCCATGGAGAATATGCTCATGTGTTTTTCTTTTATGTAACCACAGATCAAAATTTCGGATGCCACCTGGCATTTGCTATAATTTACGTTGAAAATTTTGAAACTTAAGTTGTTTGATGACAAAGCAACAGCGAATCTACATGGGTTCCCTCGTCTTTTATGAGCTATAACGACCAGTAAATAGGTAAATAATAGCTCAACCTACGCTTTCATGAAACCCCGCCGGATTGTTCATTAAGAATGATAACTGCATAATAAGGAGGGCAATTAACCGGGCCAAAGCTGCAATTTAGTTAGAACGATATTAACTGCTGTACATGCTTCGTTTATTTGACTGTTCAACCTTCATTTCCCCTACCAAAAATATCAGAATAAAATTACGTACCCGTTGTATCGAGTCAGAGATGCTAAAAATAGTATGTTGTTTGCATCATTTTATGGACGTTGCCTAATACGTTCTGGGTGCATTTGCGGGAGTCAGCAGCGATGATGGTGCTTATGCCCTTACTTGACACTCTGGGTCATCATTATTAATGTGACGGGTGGCAATTACTATCGCCGGTAATGGATGTTTTTGCTACCACCACCCTGGTTGGATGCACATGATTCGTGGTAATGATGGTCCCCGATAATTTGGTCATCGAATCATTTTCGGAGTAGCCACATTGACGGTAAGCTAAAATGGATAATCTGCAACTGCTAACTCAGTAGCACATTTAATGAAACTTTGCCAATTCAGTTTGCGCGCCTGCTAGTCTTTGAACATAATTGTTAAGCTCTTTATAGCAATTTTACTACAGTTTGTTGTTGTATGGTAGACAATGAGCTTGTGTTAATTAATATAAGGTCTCAGAAACTAATGAGCGATTATAATAGGTTCACAGAGTTGCACACACAATGTACATCACAATATTGCATCCAATTTAGCTTTATGCTTGATCTTTAGAAATTCAATAAGCCATCCGTTATCAAGGAGGAACACTATGCCTTTAATAATCAGACATATCCACCAATATGTCCACCCATTGTTGAAGCCCCATACTATAATAATGTGCCACGGTTATATTAGTTTATGTATAACTTTGAAGTGCTATCGACTGCTGAAAAATAAACAAGTAAATTGCCTCATACATAACAGATGACATGAGATCGAAATGATGATCTGTTGTGAGTCTTCTAGGAAGATAAGGTGCAGAAACAGGAACCCAATCTTTATGTGACCTTCATTCTGTCATTACATTTATATAACAAGAATAAAATAACCCCTGAAGGGTAATACAATTATTAAAACCAACTTGAAGCCCTCTCTCGCTACCTTTCTCTCGTTCTCTATTTATCTAATTCTCGGTATCTCTCTTACACGCTCCAAAAACCTATTCTTGCTGGAGAAAACAGGTCCATATGATTAATTTTGATAAATGTAAGGGGGCGGTGTTGTGATATTCACAAGTTATGTTGTCGAAATTCGGGAAAAATGAATAAAACTTGCGAACTCTAGCTTCTGATGTAGTTCTTCAGGCGTGGCAGCGTGGTGCGGTCTATAAAATATGACATTGACCTCAAGTGAAAGTGACACAAGAAACACGGCGTCCTACTGGGGCCAAATGTCTGGCTCAAAGAAATATTATCCCGACAGCCGATATAAGTCAAAGTAACACTTTAAACGTAGCTCAGCAACCAGATGCATAAAGCAGTATTGCAGCATAATTCATCGTCAGGAAAGTGACACCAAGGCCTTTTGAATGAGAGTTTTAAGGAAGGATGAAGACAACTGAAGACTGGCACAGACATATTGTTGCGAATTACCTTGAGGATTTCATACTTAGAGTGATGAATGAACATGCATTCTTACCATAGTCTATCTATGTGAACGAATTCATCTTGATTAAATTGCATGAATATGACGACTTTTAGGTTTCTCGCATCAGTTCGCACAGAATTACATTAGTTTTTGTAATCGTAAAAAGGGTGCATGCATAAAGTGATTGAAATGGCAATACCCAATAAGCACTTATTGTAATTTATAAAAACATTACTCTGCTATGTATTAACAGCTGACATACCCAGAACTTTGGCTTTTCTTCTTGTAACTTGCCCATGATTGCGATATTTAATTGATTAATCAAACCCATTATTAACATGGTGCTTCCCAACAAGCTGATAACCAAAATACAACAAACATACAGACATCGATTTCAAGGGAATAGGTATACCGGCATTTTTATTAAGTAACGTTCTGTATTCGACGCGAACAGCTTCGTGCGTAACATTAGGGAAACTGTTCTGCTTTATGACAGCGACAAACGCACCATGAGAAGTACATAACTAGATATTGGCTAGACAACGCAATCGGCGCCTACGTCTTTTAAAGCACCAATTCCCATTTCTATCCACACGACGCATTCTCATTGCTGTGAACACGGCGCCACATTAAAACACAAGATGCGTAGTTTACAAGGCACTTAAGTATGGAACCAAATAAACTAGGTAGCAATACACTGCAGGCAAAATGGACTCGGTATGTCGACAGTCGTTTGCAACAGTCTTATAGTGTTCACAGAATGCCACATAAACAAACAGGCATTGTATCTAAGTAATTGATCCATAAATATGCAAACGTGTATTCCGACACCGTATGGGATGTGATTGTCTCTTTTATAGCAGTTTTATATATCTGTCTCATTGTGCTGTCAACCGCGGTTAACAAACCTTGCTTATTTGTATTTATTGTTCGTCACTTGGGCGATGGTGACTGATCGAGAAATCAGGTATGCAGGATACTGATAAAACAGAAAAGAGAACAGAATGTACACCATAGTTTCGGTAAACGTGATTAGTTTATGAGTATCCACTTGGCAAACAGAGTATTGTAGCCTTGAACTTAATTGACAACATAAATCACCTAACGTCCATAGGTAGGTTGTTTATGGGACTTTTTATGTTACTTGCAGCCTAATCACGACAGCTTAATTCAATATAAATCTGATCCATGCCATAAGTTAGTAGATCACAGAATGCGCTAAGATCTAAGTCTAAATTTGAAACTATATTTGAAGTGACATGATTTCAATGCATTGACGAAATGGGTATATGTATGAATATTTGTTCAACATGGTACTCCTCTGTTTCAAATGTGATCTAAAGCCCGATATTCTAGCATTTCACATTTATTGCATTTGGCGAAGCATGGATTCGTGCATATTGAATATGATGCCACCGGAAACATTATATAGTACAGCATTGGCATTATGCCTCTGCTAAAGATCGTCTAATCCACGTGGATCCATAGCAGTATATATAGACCATGCAGCCAAATTATCGTTGATTTTGTGCAGGCATGTATATATGCCTATGCACTAGTCACAGAAACATTGGTCTCTGTAAACGCCATGATTTTCGGTAAAAACAAGATTAATATACAGAACTGCGGAAGGTAATGGATTTTAGTGAATTCCAAGAGTTTATTGTTCATGTAGCAACGAGAAAAGAGGCACAACTGATGACATGCGCAGCAACATGTGCACTTTATCTAAGTTACAGCTCTCAACATGTTACGTTACAAGTCCATGCCTCAATAGGTAACGGTCATATGTACTCGACGTTATTGCTGCATAAGGTCTCGAATGAACTGATGATACTCGTAACAAGCACTTGTTTCAGCAAAAATATAAAATAACATTTAAAACATATTGATATAACGCTGTTTCTAACCTGACGTCGTCTCAGTCTTGGGCAACCCAAAGTTATATAACTGGCAGCGTGTATTTTATTGGATTATGGATAATTATACCAAAAAGTAACACTTTAAACCTAGCTCAGCAACCAGATGCATAAAGCAGTATTGTAGCATAATTCATCGTCAGGACAGTGACATCAAGGTCTTTCGAATGCGAGTTTTAAGGACGGATGAAGACAACTGGAGACTAGCACAGACATATTGTAATGAATTACCCTGAGGATTTCATACTTAGAGTGATGAATGAACTTGCATTCTTACCATAGTCTATCTATGAGAACGAATTCATCTTTATTAAATTGCATGAATATGACGACTTTTTAGGTTTCTCGCATCAGTTCGCACAGAATTACATTAGTTTTTGTAATCGTAAAAAGAATGCACGCATACAATGATTGAAATGACAATATCCAATAAGCACTTATTGTAATTTATACAAACATTACTCTGCTATGTATTAACTGCTGTGCTATATCTGATATACCCAGAACTTTGGCTTTTCTTTTTGTAACTTGCCCATGATTGCGATATTTAATTGATTAATCAGACCCATTATAAACATGGTGTTTCCCAACAAGCTGATAACCAAAATACAGCCAACATACAGACATCGATTTCAAGGGAATAGGCATACCGGCATAATCATTAGGTAACGTTCTGTATTCGACGTGAACAGCTTCGTGCGTAACATTCGGGAAACTGTTCTGCTTTATGACAGCGACAAACGCACCATGAGAAGTACATAACTAGATATTGGCTAGACAACGCAATCGGCGCCTACGTCTTTTAAATCACCAATTCCCATTTCTATCCACAAGACGCATTCTCATTGCTGTGAACACGGCGCCACAGTAAAACACAAGATGTGTAGTTTACAAGGCACTTAAGTATGGAACCAAATAAATATGCAGACCAAATCATCGTTGATTTTGTGCAGGCATGTATATATGCCTATGCACTAGTCACAGAAACATTGGTCTCTGTAAACGCCATGATTTTCGGTAAAAACAAGATTAATATACAGAACTGCGGGAGGTAATGGATTTTAGCGAATTCCAAGAGTTTAATGTTCATGTAGCAACGAGAAAAGAGGCACAACTGATGACATGCACAGCAACATGTGCACTTTATCTAAGTTACAGCTCTCAACATGTTACGTTACAAGTCCATGCCTCAATAGGTAACGGTCATATGTACTCGACGTTATTGCTGCATAAGGTCTCGAATGAACTGATGCTACTCGTAACAAGCACTTGTTTCAGCAAAAATATAAAATAACATTTAAAACATATTGATATACCGCTGTTTCTAACCTGATGTCGTCTCAGTCTTGGACAACCCAAAGTTATATAACTGACAGCGTGTATTTTACTGGATTATGGATAATTATATCAAAATTACATGAAAAATGTCACCTTTCTCATGCATTCTTTTCCAGGTTTTGGTTCTTGCGTGACCTACTCATAGAGCTATTAAATCGGGGTATGAAATAAATGCAGGAATATCTACCATTGTAATGGCTCTGTCGGTGTTATAATATATTAGCATTGGTCATTTATTGAATAAGTATATGCAGTGTGTGGAAAAACGTGTTTTTCCTAAAAGTCATTGCACAGCGTAAATTTAACCGATAACTTATCGCGAAGACACAGGTTGCTGAGGCACATAACGTGATTATAGGAATGAGTGGTTTTCGAAGCCATGATATTACATTAATATTGTTAGCGAACATACATAGATATAATCAAAATCCTCGGAATCATGCAGTGTATTTAATTACATACACATAATAGCATGTTTATAATCAAGTTAAAGTTGCTTCATACGTTTATTGCAATATAAATCTCTAGCAAATCATAGCAGTATGAGATGCCATTTTTAGATGGATAGAATCAGGTTAGCATTTCAACAACACATTTGACAATCGGCAATGAACGGTCAGGCACTTACCAAACAAGATTCAGCTGCAGCAAACACACAAAAGAAAAGATATATGTTTGATCACCTTCCAAGCACTAGGATGGCATATAACTGGCTTATATGTCACTAGACCAGATTTATTTATTGACAATGGACAATTAACAACCCTACATATGCTACGAAGTAATGCTTATCGGGTAATTAAACAGGCTTACGCTGATTCCCTCGTTTGTATAGATAGTGTGCTGAAGTTCGGCAGATGCTTTGATTTTTATCCTCTAGATGAATATTCGTACTGCCTTACACAAGATGTTACCAATGCATCTATACGGACAATAAAGAAACTCCGTGACTTCAATCGCTGGAGGTGAATCGTTGAGTAATGCGTTATTCATAACCATGGTGACATCCTCTGAACGGTTAATGGCATGCACTATGGCATACATCCGGGCTGATGATTTGCAATAAACAAAACCATATCGCGATGTAATAAAAGCCATTGCCAGAAACAGCCAGTGCTTCCTGAAAGTAAATACCAACTGTGAATTAGCTCCGTTGAAGTAGTATGTAGCTTCTCAAAACGGCCAGAATAAACTTGTAACTGATTTATTAGGTGATTCAGCAAGAATCTTGTATCTTGGACACATGGGGTCAACAACAAGCTACCTATATAGTACTTCCACCATGAAGGTTGCACACATAACGTGAGAAGAAACTATAAATCTTGCTTCCCTAGTTTACCAAATTGATGCGCTACATTTTGGCTGCAGCTTTGATGTTTTATTGGCATGATGAACAGTTTTATTTCCGTCAATGACTTCAAATATCGTTGGAGATGCGTTATTAATAACCATCGCCACATATTTTCGGTTATTGATATGCACATTGGCATACTCCGGGTCGATAAATAGCTAGAAGAATGACTATATCGCGACGTTTCTCAACAGCCAGTGTAACCTTAAAATATAGCATCTTCATAACGCCATAACTGACCTGTAAGCAAGACAGTAATTGACCTATAAACGATGTTAATGTAATGAACAACTTGTATTTGGAACAAATTTAAATATGGACTACACACAATTCGTTCCCCATGAAGGCGACATCCACGCTTTGTTATGGCCAATTGTGTTAAGAACGTCTAGACTGCAATGTACCATACTTGATTACTGCAATTTGGCGGCCAACCACGTTAAATGCGTAAATAAAGAATTGGTGGCCTGACAATATATCTTCCGTTCAAGTTGATAACGCAGTGGAGGACTACATCCGATAAATGATTAAGCGGTAATGTCAAAATCTGATAATGTAATAAAACTCTTTGTTGCCGAATCGCAGTTTTGCGTTCAGGTGTAGAACAATGCATGTAATGTTGCTTTATATTTCATGGGATTAAATATTGAAAGCACATTAGTTTGAACCCATATGCAGCAATGTATCTCATCAATCAGTGCCCTGAGTATGCAATGGGCTCCAGCCAGGCGCCAGGACAAAAATGCCTTTCCAGTAGCTTTGTGCTTCGAATTATATGGCCAATTGCTCAACAAAGGTTACTTGTTATCAAACAATGTTTACAGCATTCAATCGGTGCAACGACGGATCTTATGATCAGGTTCAGAACTAAGAAAAATAACTTAACAAAATGCTCTCTTATTACTCATACAGTTATTAACTGTGTCTATACCGGAGGCAATTTTCAAACAAGGCTCATTAACTGATCCACAGAGAACTGCAGTGACCTCGTCTACACAACGTGCGGTCAGACTCTTGCCTGGCAAAATGAAACATATATGCACATACAAATGACTCGGTCGGGACTATGCATTGTAAACCAGCAAGAGTTTGAACGGCACCTGTTGTGTTAGCTGAAAATGATAAAATGGCCTGCCTGATGTGATCATTCATGAACTAATGACAGGCAGGTGAATTTGCTGCCGTTCTAATAGCAATTCCGTTTGGAATTTAATGGCCATATAGCTGATCTAAAGCAGTGTTTATATTATTCAGTGAAACCTTAATAACAGCAATATGATATAAACTAAGGGTTGGTTGCAATAGTCTTTAAATTGGCCCCATTTTGGAACTTTCAACTACTTCTGCACAGGCCATTTAAGTACAAACAAAGTGTTTGTTCGTCTGATGATAGTAGGCTTTTGATAATATATTGATGAACTCACGGATATACGGCGCGAAAATTGATTCTGTGCTGCCCAAATAGGCTACATTTCTATCCCTGATATATATTCTACTTAGGCATGGTCTTTTGCCCTTATCTGTGAAGTTACGGTCAATTACATTCAATCTAATCGTGGTTATATTGATTATTGGCACCATATGGGTCATGGATCAGAAAATGTTTACGAGTGTTTAATTATATGTCGCTCCAGCATATCGTCAAATACATTGCAAATCTGTCATCAATGAAAATAAGTCATAGTCGATCCATTGAATTTCATTTGCATCATCAATAAAGAAGTCATTGCGAACTGTTCAGCTGGTTATAATGAAAGTTGGACAAAAATACTTGTGCTAGGTTTATTCCCCCTAATGAGTCACGCAACATCTATGGTGCAGTGATGATAAATGACCTCTGTCACTTTAGCGTTGCCGTATACTATAAACCATATTGTTGATATATAACGCTATTTGATCAACAGGGATAGATAGCATATGAGAGATATAATGTCAAAGGGAGTGGCATAGAGCTCATGAAGTTGGCTGTGTATCTGCTCCATGAATGAAATAACCAATCTGCACAAATATTGGGTAATATAAGGCGCTATTTTCCCATTGGTTTCCATGTAGTAGTGTGATGAATATCTTGTTAGGATATATAATTACACCATTTAGGATTATGTATTTGAATCAGAAAAGGTGTGCTGCTAGGGATCATCGGCTCGCACTGTCTTTTTACAATGGAAATTTTGAGTACATTTGTACGCTTTTGAGCGAATAGTAAATCAGTGTGTCACATCCGCACAGGTAGATCTTAGCTCCCCGCTCGCGTATCAAATATCAGTCCAGGAATCCCTTCAATAAAATCAACGACTGTGCATTGAAATATGAGAATATTAGCCAACTACCTCATCACTAGTAATGTTTCGCCATCAAATTCAAGATGGCACCTGCATATTTTGACGCAGAATTTCCTTATATTATATGGTGCTGCCAACTACTATTCGTCTTTTCGTGTCGCATTCGCACATGCTGCAGCCGGTGCATAACAAACACAAATCCGTACTTACGAACACACATCGAAGCGGGCTCCCTACATGTGATTATGAAATTCCACCTACATCAAATGTGAAGGTGAAATGTGTATATGACAGCTTGGTGATTCGCAAGGCACACTAAATCTCTGAAACATATGAACTGTTACACACTCCGCTATCTTGACGCACATCGTTTTCTAAACGTTCTGTTGTGTGCCAGGGATAGGGTTTTTTTTCATTCGAACATATGCAGAAAAATCATTTGTGATGGTAAGGTCATGGTCTTATTATCGCCGCCGCATCTGCATCACATAAAGGCCGTAAAATGGGAGCACTATCTGTCGCGTTATACGTTGTGGCAAAACATGTTGGCATCAATGTATCAAGACTTACCTGTTACAGCTTACAAAGCTATTATTTCATCAAATATGAACTTTACAGCTTCAGTTTTGCTAATGGTGTCTTAATTCGACACCATGTGAATTTCTCTCGAACATTCATGCTGCCGTTAAATCATGCGTTGCAATCAAATAATGCAATTTAATAATAAATCATCAAATATCATTGCCTTAACATCGACTCGCATGTCAGCTTTTGGACTATTACATTCTATTCTTGTTCAGAAAGAATAGCATACAATTCCTCCATTCACTTAACGCCAGCCATATTGGTAATGCCGTCATCAGGCCGTTGCTTCCATTCTTAATGAACGCCATTCTTGTCGGATACGCCGTATGCACAAGAACACCTATACACTAATACAATTTAGTCGTAATATCGACTCGCAAGTCACCTTTTAGATTACTACATGCTTTTTGTGTACAGAGAGAATACCATACAGTTCCTCCATTCACATGATGCAAGCCGTATTAGTAATCCCGTCATCAGGCTGTTGCTTTAATTCACTTAACGCTAGCCATAATGGTAATGCCGTCATCAGGCTGTTACTTCCATTCACTTAATGCAAGCCATATTGGTAATTCCGTCAGCAGGCTGGTTCTTCCATTTACTTAATGCAAGCCATATTGGTAATGCCGTCATCAGTCTGTTTCTTCCATTCTCTAAATGCAAGCCATATTGGTAATGCCGTCATCAGACTGTTTCTTCCATTCTATAATTGCAAGCCATATTGGTAATGCCGTCATCAGACTGTTTCTTCCATTCTCTAAATGCAAACCATATTGGTAATGCCGTTATCAGGCTGTTTCTTCCATTCTATAATTGCAAACCATATTGGTAAAGCCGTTATTGGGCTGTTTCTTCCATTCTATAATTGCAAACCATATTGGTAATGCCGTCATCGGGCTGTTTCTTCCATTCTCTAAATGCAAACCATGTTGGTAATGCCATCATCAGACTGTTTCTTCCATTCTATAATTGCAAACCATAATGGTAATGCCGTCATCAGGCTGTTTCTTCCATTCTATGATTGCAAACCATATTGGTAATGCCGTCATCAGGCTGTTTCTTCCATTCTCTAATTGCAAACCATATTAAAAATGCCGTCATCGGGCTGTTTCTTCCATTCTCGAAATGCAAACCATATTGGTAATGCCGTCATCAGACTGTTTCTTCCATTCTCTAAATGCAAACCATATTAAAAATGCCGTCATCAGTCTGTTTCTTCCATTCTATAATTGCAAACCATATTGGTAATGCCGTCATCAGGCTGTTGCTTCCATTCTTCATGAACGCCATTCCTGTCGGATACGCAGTATATGCAAGAACACTCATGTGTTAATTACAACCAAATAAATTTGGCCTCCGTTTACGATGCTCTCCGGGAAAATGACAGGCAGACACATCCATTCGCTCCTCATTAGTTGCTCTGGTGAATGGTAGTGCATTTCTTTAAGCATCAGTTAGTGGGAATTATATATCTAAAGTATAGCGCCGCGGTTGTTGCATGCTTGACGCTCGATATGTAAATCATAAGTGTAAGGGTCCTTAATGAACCTTAACAGCCGCTGCATTAGTTGTTCGCCCACAGTTAGACCATCCTTTTGCTGTGAAATTAAAACAAATAACCTTAGAGACGTCTAGCGTCTGTCTCTACATAATGAAAGGATATAAGATACAGTGTGATGTTGTGTTTGTCTGGGCAATGTTGTCGACAAGTGATTTATAACATCAACCTCTCGTGTATCCTGTTACCATCATCATTCTAAATAACTTTCAAAACTGCTAGTAGGGTAATGTACACGGTAATAACACTGCACACACGCTAACCTTGTAGCCCCTGTTTATATCTGGTGACGTTTAAGCAGTAGCTGTTCTGTACAACGCATTTGTCATCGCTTAAATCAGCTTTTTTCCCACATGCCTCGTTATCGGTAATGCTGCATAAGCAAACATCTAATACCTATGAGTGTCGAGATAAGGCGTTATGCACATTCTCTTTCTTTAGAATAAAACTGCCTACCTGCCTACATGCTAAAAAAAGTATGCTATTACCACCATTTTATGGATGATGCATTAAATGCTATAGTTGCATTGAAATGAGTCTGTAGCGAAGGCGGTGATTATGCCAACGCACGGTGATTATTCTAAAAGTGCAGACATAAATTACATTCTTCGTCGACGGATGTTACTGCTAACACCATCTAGATTGGATGCAGCTGGTTCGTGCTATTGATGGCCCCCGATAATGGAGTCCTTTGGAAAGTGTACAACCTGACGGTGAGATAGAAAGTACAGTACATAATGTAGTCGATCCAATCTGCGATACTTACTTCATAGCAAATTTAATCAAACCATGCCAGATAACTTTCGCACGCCTGTTGGTCCTTGAACATAGTATTTAACTCTATATAGCTATGTTACAAAAGGTTTTGTTGTCGATCTCTTGTTATAATTCTACTGATGTTCACTCACATAAGATCGCGGAATGATCTCATATCATGGCATCCCAAAGTTGTGAGTTTTAGGGCATATTTTCTTCATTACCCTTAACTACTGAATTGAATTGATCAATATAATTTAGCATGATACAAACGACGATAACGTATACGACTATATCACTTTATTACGAATAATATAAGACTATTTACGTTGTAATCTGTCTCGTACCCGACACAGATCCTTAATGTTGGCTGCTTCAGTGTGTTTTAATCATTAACTGAAAAAACTACTACGGAGATGAACCTGTCTCGTCATACAAACGAAAAGTGCATACATTTCCCAACAATCCAGACAAAGCTTTCGTGTACTATTTTCACGGTAGCTTAAAATCTCAAGGCTCATTATGATGTGTGGGTGCGCTTGATTTTCGCTGCCCATCCGTGCTAGTCATAGTATCTTCATAAGTCAACTGGCAATTGACCACAGCATCTTATTCTGCATGTGATTCTGGCAGACAGCTTAAAAGTTGCTCGCGCGTCTCAACTAAGTCCGGGTTCATTATAATGGCGACTACGGGTACATTCGTGACTCAAGCTCAGCGTGGTTGGTGAATACGGGCCCTGGTGTATAAGGACAATGCGGTGGATTTGGAGAAGGAGTTGACTACAGAGCAGTTCGGTAATAGCATGCACACGATCCCCCACCATAGACAGCCTTCAAGGCATCACATTTACAAACAAATGTCCATATCGCCAATTTAGTAGGAAACATACAGACGAAAACCGTTGTACATGAGTTCTCAGCAAGAGCAAAATGTTTAAAAAAAGAGCTCTAAGTTTACTAGGTACCAACCTGCACCAATAGCCTGATTAACCGAGTCGACCTGTTATTGCATGTGTTATTCATTATTTATATGATTTTTAATTGTGCATATTACCAAACTTCGACAGCCCATACACCATTGTCTTAGCTACATAGTTTTCTTCAACTCCTCAAAGACGCAACCGTCGAACTCTGTATTTATGTTTCTGTACAAAATAAACTAAGGCCAGATGTTTATGGCTAGTTCATGGATAACAATGCCGTAGAGTGCTGAGAATATGTGTAATTGAAACTCGTGGCCAAGAAGGGCTTCGTCGTATATTATACTTGATATCATGTAATATTGTACAGTCTGATTGAATAAAGGTGAGTGACATATTCATAAGCAACCGGTTTTAAGGCTATTCCTTTCTTACTTAGTTTTGATAAACGATAACAATGGTAGATCTAGACTATATTATATAAAATTCCCGTCGTCTAAATCGATCATTCATCGCCATTTAATTCCATTTTCTGTCTAATGAACACAACAACATAATGTTCCCTTTTCCTGTAAGACACAAACTATGACCGCGATGGTAGACCCCCCATATACATGTGTGAAACTATAGCCACCAATTTTGTTTGGCTATTTGCCAGCCCCGAGCTGGCAGTCTCAGCTGAGTTCGCTAACAATTTGTTTTGTGGATACCCCTCAGTTCGCGGACTCAGCTAAGCTCGCCAACTCGAGTTAAGACGACTCAAGTTAAGATTCTTTATGGATACGGCCCCAGTAGCGCTCTATATCATGAGGCTGTTGGTCTGTCAGCAACTCAGTGTACTGAGCTCGAATAGTCCTCTTGTCAGCTGGTTTCCTATCAGTGCATACTCCCTTCGGAGCCTCTATAAAGCCAGCCAAGAAAGGTGAGGGACTTACTATTGCAGTGCATATTTCTTGTGCATGCAAAATGAAACAGGAGATTGAGGTGTTATATACAGCGCGATAAAAAGGTATATGTGTGACCTATAGTTATTTCAGCCTACTAAGAGCAGTTCAGTACTTAATATTCCGAACGTGAAGAAAGTGTGGCATCAATAAGATCTGTACTGCCATTGCTTGAGGTTAAGAAGAAAATAGAATGCATACGCGAGACAGTCTTAAAATCTGAATGTAGTACTGTAATAAAATGGCTGAACAAACATGCATCATGTTGTTTTTATATAAAACAAACTAGTGAACATCAATTCCCTCTTATTATAACTTATAAATTGTACTACTTCAGCAATGGCAGCTTATAATCTTTGACGATCAGAATATAATTTTGTCAGTACAGCAAACTATTATAGATAATCAAGAACTTTAATCAATAAAATTAGTTTTGCAAATTAATTAACTTATATTAGATGATAGTGTGGCTTGTTTATTCTGGCACAATAGATAATACAATATAACTTATAAGCCTGCACTTATAGCACCATTCGGAATATAAAAAATATAATTCCAATTTAAAATGTCACCAATGAGCTTTATAGGAAGTGCTTTTGTTTATTTCACCATAGCGCCATCTGTCGGTAACCTTGCCACTTATGGCTTGCTGCTTAACCAATCCGATAGAGCGTAGCTATGAGCATGGTGGGCTTATATGAGCTTCAGTGGTGACAGTTATAATCCACCCTTCGATGGAATTTATGATGACAGTGCATTATCCAAGGTATAACACATTTTCTTTGTACTGAGAGTTGCACACTTTTTTTTATTAAACCGTCATTGTGCATATGGATATTCATCAGTGATACAACCGGCACTCAGTCACCGACTTCAAAGACAATTGTCGAAAGTCGAATCTTAAGAAAAATCACGGTTTACGGCAGACAAAAAGGAGGCTGTCGTTGATGGATGATAATAAAGAACGTTTAGCGAATTTACATTTGCAGTGCATTGTCTAAGGGATAACACATATTCTTTGTACTGAGAGTTAAACACTTTTATTAAACCGTCATTTTACATATGAATATTCATCAGTGATACAACCAGCACTCAGTAACATACTTCAAGACATGTGACGTCAGGCGAAATTACCAGGTAGAAATCGTATAGAGAAGGTAAGATTACAGGAGGCCGGAGCTTAGATAAGGTAAGATCATCGAGGCCGGAGCGTGGATAAGGCAAGATCACCACAGGCGAGGGCTAGGACAAGGTAAGATCACTACAGGTTAGAGTGTGGAGAAGGCCAGGTCACTCCAACTTAATGATACGTCATAATGTAATATAGACGCCGATAGAGGCTTAAAAAATCTAGTAGATTCACAATGTTCGTAGGAAATACTTCGACTGCGATAAACAGCTCTGCAAAAGAGGCCAAGTGCATCCGTATTTTTCCGTACAACATAAACCCCTTGACCTAAGTGTTATGTGTTAGAAAAGTTGATTAAATTCCGAAGTTGCAATCATCGAATATTCAACAGCAATACAAAGTCAAACAGATACAGATGTTTAGGTGCTCAATGGAATGGAAACAAACCTTTGATTGCCACCAAATCACACATTACCAATTAACATTTAAAAAAGTTGTCTTAAAAAGCGACATCCGCACAGTAGCAATACCTTAGAAGTTTTGTCAACTAATTCGCGACTTTACGGGAATATTTGAATTATCACGCGGTAGTCTTCTTTGATATTCATAACTGGGAACGAAAATGCAGAGTAAAAGAAATAAACGAAGCGTTCATATTGCTTCTAACTATGCCAGAATATATCAAGTTTTATCTCTATTCCTAATTGGAAGGTCCATGTAGACCAGGTTGAGCATTCGTGTTGTACAGCTGACTGTAAGTTGGCGGAGGTGGCAAATCACCGATCTCCCCTGTGTCGCCAACAGGTGACATACCGTAAGGGTTGGGTGTAACAGGTGCCAGGCGTCCAGGTGGAGGTCCGTCAGGTGTTTTCGGCATCTGAGGATAAGGCTGACCAGATGGATTTGGAGCATAGCCATGATTGATCTGGCCACCTTAATGGTATCCGATCCCTTGGGCTGGATTGCTCATGTGAAGACCGGTTCTTCGGCTGGTAAACGGTGTGCCGGATGGATATTGACTTTGTGCTGATGGGACACTGGTTATGCTAGATAAATGCTGTGACCCAGGCTGTGGTCCAATTGATCTTGACTCTGTTGTTTTAGTCATCGAGTTAGTGTTGGTGCCAGTGGCCCGGGCTGCCCGTGTTGACTTGGTACTACTTAATTGTTTCGCAATAATCAATGAGCATAGAACTACTAATGCAACCACAACTACAATGGGTGCGACGATAGGTATCCAAGGCACTGAAAAATAAGATAGGCGCGTTAAACATACGCAATTAGGACAATAGTCGGACAGATTGACAAATTGCTCATCTTATCAAAGCTTACAAAAATCCTAGCAGTCTGCAGAAACACTGGGCTTCACTCTCCCTTCACTCAATGTCGGGCCATCAATAAGACGGACTGCAATGCGAGCATATCATACGATTTCTATACGAGAGCAAGCAACACACATCTACGGAACTATGGATATAAAACCTTTGCAGGACTGATTAAGTGCGGGGTAAATTTTTAATCTTAAAAGTTGGCTTTATGCTTACCGGGCTGCAAACAACAGACCAGGTTGACATCGTCATCGTGTGAGCAATCATTGTTCCCCAAGTCGAGATGTGAACACTGGTTTATACTTGATTCGTTACCAACACAGTTTGTTTTATCCAGTCTGATTTGCCCACTTTCGCTTGAATATTCATTAGTGCTGTACGTCATGGCTCCTCTGTTGCCAAAATAATGATACAAAAAGAAGCAAACACAGATATAGAGATATATATATATATATATATATATATATATATATATATATATATATAGATCTATATATATATATATATATATATATATATATATATATATATATATATATATATATATATATATATATATATATATATATATATATATATATATATATATATATATATGCAGCCTCTACACACAGACGCCTTAAGAAAACTATTGCCTGGAGCGTTGTTAACGAGTTGATTTCAACAGTAGCGGTTACGTTCTTAAAGGCACCCTCTGTACTAGTGTAATGAATAACAACGTATAATTTACGCCCGCTAGTTAGTATGGTCACATCCGTAAACTCGTGAGGTTACAATTATGCCTCTGACATTAACTGACAACCAAACATATATGCATAAAGAATGCTATTACAACACGTTAACCCCTTTAACTCTTCAATTAATCAACAGTCGCGCTCTGAACTACGATACCGTGTATATTCATACTGAATGTGTTGAATAATATTTACACCCGACTGTCTTGTTTAATATGCCTTTCCAGCGAGGCAATTATCTGTCATCATTTAGCAGTGTGTTGTCAGCTCAAATTTTTCTAAAGCTTGTCCAGATGACGTAAGTTTGGGTTTAGTATTACGATTTACAATCAAGGCCACAATCAATTTGTGATATGCAGTAGTGGTGACATGAAATGAACTCCGATATAATTTCCCATGTGCACTTGAACAATTTTACTTTTACTATGTTTAAAAGGAGTATATCAAGTGACTTCTTGTAGTAGAGTTAATGTGTAATTACTTGATCTATCGTTTGCCGCTTAAGTGATATGGCAATCAATTGTACGGGATGCATACAGCAGGCACTATGAATGTGTTGAACAACCATTTGGTGATTAAATCAAGAGTACTAGTTTGACGAACTTATATAGGACGTCGGTATGCAAACTTTCGAACCTCATGTCAGTTATGTCGTACATTGACTGAAGTCATCAACTTGTAATCACGTGTGACATATATACAATGTTCATTCTTCACAAGCTGGCGAAACTAACTGAATAATAGTTCAGTTTTATGGGTATAATTGTGTGGCAGTGATTGTCTCGCATTAAGGCTAGCAATGTAAACAGTATGTATATTAACATGTATATATGTCCCTACTCTGATATCTTTGGAACAACATTCTTATGCTGTAAAGATTTAATTACGTTGAAACATGATAGAGGAAAATATTCATCGAATTTTCCTGATAAGTTCAATTAATGCAAGAGCATCAGTAGGCTAAATCAATATTGTAATTCACATAAGATATCACTATTTTTCATACATGCATGTTCATTGAAAACTAAATATAATACCAAATTGATGCGGTTTGATTCATCGTGACGTAAGTGACTTCCGGGTGTCAACATGTTATCACTGTTGGTAATGCATCAAACAGTGTCACTCTTTATACTTCTTAGGTGAAATGTAAGGTGGAGCCACACGTAGCGCTGTTCTACATTTTGTCATCCAGGTGCTATCTCAACTTTTCCAGGTCGCCCCATACCATTTACGGTGAACTTGGAACGTCTCGCACCGTTGTCACGAAACTAAGGAGTATTAAGAATCATTTGCTGGAGCATTACTATTTGTCATTGCTGCTCAGGGTTCGGCATTAACAATCCAATACATTTGGACCACGGAGCAGAACATCAGACAAGCTACTTTTAACTGCCATGGTGGACGCAGAATATCATTAAGTAGAGGATTGCTATAGAATAGCATGCTGCTTGCGTCATTGACTATTATTTTTAAAAGATAAGCTCATGCTTTGCCCGATGAATTAACTGGATTGGATTTTAAATTCTTGGATGTGCTTGTAATAAACCGCATTGTATTATAAGTAGAGCGATTTGGCTTTAGCAAGCTATTATGTCGGCTAGTAAGTAAGTAAAGGTTTTATTCCAGACTATATTAACACACAAACCCATCACCAAACAAGATGGAGCTAATAGGCGTATATGGCATGGCAGCTCATATAAAAGTTAATTGTAAAAACAAGAAAATCCAGTGTTTTCTTATAAGGTATTTGCCCGATAACACCAGGATAAATTGTATATTCTTTTGTTCACTGCATTATCAGAACTGGGTTGGACGAGTTAATTCCCGCATTTCATGATCATTATCTATTGAACTCCGTAAAACATGTACTACCAATCCATTGTGTACACGCTGTATTAAGTAACTGAGCCATTTATTGAGGCTGATATTCGGGAAAGAATATTTATTTATTTACTTAATTAATGACATTTATGGATAAACACAACGAAATATAACTTTATCGATGCTGGTTGTGTATATTTGTAGCATTAGATACAACACACGAAGCGGAAACTGGCTATTACCTCATGCAAATTAACTTACGCCCATAGCTATACATGCACGCAGTCTTACGACGGCATTCAGGCAATATTAATTGATGAATAACAATGTTTAAGCATCCTCATTTATAAGGTCTTATATATAATAATTAAATATAAGATAGCACATGTTTCATTGTAATAATGAAAACCATTGCTTTTATGGTTTCTGTGCGATATAATATGAAGCACCAAACAACTGCAGAGACATCAAACAAATTATGTATTGTCTTGGCGCCTGTTTATTGTAACTTAAACATAAGAACGATATTAAATACTTTCAATGTGTAATTCTAAGTGATACAACAAACAATGAACATTAATAACATTACCAGACTTTTACATTACTAAACCATATACTGAAATACGCCACTACGGCTTCTGATAACTCCTAAGGTGGCAAAACAACTTTAACTCAATAACACATCGTAATCTTGTTTTGGTTAACAAAGCGTGGGGTGCAAAGCAATTAACCTCTACGTTAATTGTTTTGCAGTCCATGCTGTGTTAACAAAGTGCACACATGCCTAGGTATTCCCACAAGCAACCGCAACATAAATGTCATATCAGCATGCAAGATTTTGCAAGCAAAGACAATCCAACTGTATGCCAAAGACGCTAACACTAACACTATTAATGACTAACAACTCCGGATATTCCATCCGTACCCGCATCAAAGCAATTAACGTCTTCGTCGTTTATGGGAATAGTTAATCAGCGGGATATACAGAGCTCATTTTCCCGATTGATTTTAGTAATCATTAACGACGGTTCGTTACTATAAACTCAATATAAGACACATTATGTAGTCCTAAAAGATATATCATTAAGAACACTAATGCTTCCAAGGATTAACTTATGCACGATATACATGGCGCATGCAGTAGACACTGCTGAAATGTAACACAATCAATAAAGTTGATTCCCTGCTAGGCCAAAGTGGATTTGTCTGGTAATAAGCATGCCCCTGTCTGTCATAAGGACATTAACGTGCCAGTGCTGCTGGGGAAACTCCACTATACTAATTAATAGTAGCACATATTGATAGGCATAGTATGGAATCATATTACCAGCAGTGTAAGTAATAGGGTAAGCTACATAGCATATTGAAATGCAGAAGGCAATGAGCCTCCGGTGCGCGTTGGTATTGTGAAGATGGTTTTATAAATAGTTTTACTTGGTCATTTACTCTAATGAGGCTATTCAGTGGCTAAAGTATGTCTCAGTCAATTAACGCTAATCGTGACGTGTTTATTCATAGTAACGGAAACCTGTTATGTTTTGTAGCAAAAGGTTTTATCGATATGGCTGAAATGACTTCATACATAAAGAGGTGCGCACTTACACCGTCAGATTCAGCTTATTGCTTACTTTGAAATTGATTTTAACAAAAACGCGCACGAAAACGTGTTGCATAGCATTTTGTATCATTGCATTTATAATTGAGTATGAGTTATAACAAACTCAATACAGGCAGCTACAACGCTTCATGCTATGCGACACCTTAGGAACAACTGCTAGTGCTTGGAATCAAACGGTTCGTTTATGTTAATAAGGACGGTCCGTAGCTTTGTGTTTTGCTGCCGGTGCCGAAGTTATCATTAGTTATTACAGTCATTCCACCAATCACCCAAATGTTTTGTTGTCATTAAATGATGCAAATAACACACCTAATCACATCAATTGCTTTGCAGCATTGGTCATTCATGCCATGAGTGAATACTGACAACCTTCCTTCGAGTTAATGGCTAAAACCCAAAATGACCAATGATAGAAAAAATAGTACATTCAACAGAAAACACATAAACGCAAAATAAATGTTACATTTGCATGCATGTACGACTATGAGCGTATTCATCCTGTGACTGAAACGCACAGTAACAGAAAACGGCTATACTCGTTTGAATAATCGACAAAACTAACAATCACACTACTTGACCAGACCCAGTGATACTGCGGTGCGCGGCTAGGACAACGGTTGCTTTGCCACGTAATTCCTGCTCTTTGCCAATATGCACATTGGAGACATGGAGGGATTAACATTACCACAAATATAGGTACATGAGTTAGGTCTAGCACTGGAAACTGCTCCATTGAACTGTGACTTGTATTTAGATGGACAAATGAGGTATATATCGAATATCATCCACCTTCGCAAGGCGAGCCAGACACCTATTGTAATTCCCTAAACTATCATATTTTATAGGCTGTTTTATATTTACGTAGATGAATTGTGACCACTAGCAAATGGTGATTATGATGACGTATATAGCAGATATATGTCATTATGTCGGCTTATTAGTACAAGCAACACACAATCTGTAGCATAACTACATGCTAATATCTGCTCATGAGCACCTAATTTGCCATGCAACCCTCATAATGAATGCTTGACAAGTCCTTGTTAATCCAGAGTTGCCGATTAAGCCTCATAAAACTGAACCACGACGCGAAAACATAACTACAAATATGGTATAATAATGATCGGATTAGCAAACAAGGCTATCGATCAACTGTTTGCTCTTTTGCATTCATTAACTGTGCCATTTAATGAAGTTGGCTTCAGTGAAGGAATGAATTGATTAAATATCAACAGCAAAAAGAACACAGATTAATGGATAAATGGCTGATCTCCTCAGTATTTATATGGTACAACGTTTATCGATGCTAGTTTAGGTATTTTCAGTGGTACATGAAGCATTAACGCTGGAATAAGTATTGACATGATGGTAACGATTATAATTATCCATGAGTTTTCTTATTATAATTCCATACGTTTGCGAACGGTTACACCTGGATCCTACATTAATCTCATCCAACGAAGATACGTAACCGCCAAGTATTGCTCGTTAGAGAGATGTATTCAGGTTTTCTCTACAGCAGTGTCGTATATTGACATTATGGGGAAAATAGAAAGCACCCATTAAAATATAATTTTTATTCCTAAATTGTCATTAAATTCAACACCAGTATATTTGAAGGCCATAAATGATTATCATTTCCACCCATCCGATCTTATTTTGATCAGCAGTCTACAAAATGGAAATTATTTGGAATGCTATTATGGGAAGATTCACGCACCACCCTCGTTTAGCGAAATTGTAGATGTTAGATAATTTACATTAACAGTGGTTGTTCAGCATAATAAACATATCTGCAAATAGGCAATATTTTTGTCACAATCACTGCGAGAGGTTTGCTGATTGAACTCTCCATGCAAGGATATTCTGTGTGTTTGGCGATATTATAGCTGTTTAGCTGTGGCTGGTGCTCTCCGTTCCAAAATCAGAGCAGACCGTATGTCATGCGTCTGATGAAATAGTTCGGAAAACAGAATCGACACACAATACTAAGGCTGTGATAATGGTAGGCCTAATTACTTCAGTGACTTCTAAAAGTTCAGTTATATGACCAGTTGGCAAATATGATTTTCTTTGTGAATAACTTATTATACATAAACCATAATGACAATCGTATATGCGCATAAATATGATTATCTTTATTATAAAGTTATTCGTATGGCCGTGTATGTGCGTTTGCAGCCCAAACTCTTTATGGAGATTTTATCGGTCATGTTGCTATGCTAGGTATTAGTTGATCTTTTGATTGTCTCAATTTGATGAATGTCGTATTTCCATTATTAGGTGCTGCTTGTATGTTATAACTTCGAATGTTTAATGATTAGTTCCATGCTTTCTAAGGACACCGTCATCAAAACCAAAATAGCTTTTAACGGAAATGAATCATGCGGATGACATCTTTTGCAAATGCTGACGTTGTGTACCGATCATATCGACGTCATCGGCATGATGTATCACATGACATCGTTGCAGATCAATTCCTGCATGCGGGACAATGTATCAAGTATGTTCATTAAATTTAGATATTGCGTATAATTGACTATTATTCTACGCATGGTACCATTTCGACTCTTGCCCTGACCACATTGGCTTTATTTTACTGATATTCATCTCTGTTCCAATGGTTATAATGATCAATATGAATTACTATGAATTACTTTTCGCCAAAAACATTCTCACATATGTCAGCACTTTCTAATTTTGACAGAACACATTGCTCGACCCTTGATCTATTTGCCATTTGCTTACTGATACCATTTCAATGTTCTATTGCTTAGAATGATATTATCGCTCACGAATACCAGATTGAGTGATTAATGACTTAGTATAGTAATATCGATTTCACGATGAAGGCATTAGAACAATATTATTACCAAAGATGACATTAAACAAATTATGCCAATCAATAAACCAAATAATTTCTTGCGTAGCCAAACCCTTCTCCATAACGAGTCCGAGGTAACAAACACCGCACAGGATAACATGAATACATATATATCATACATAAGCATATTCATACTCATATGAAATTGTTATTTTGGTTAATGCACG